>JAWZYU010000010.1:17146900-17639400 GCA_038380435.1 Ryuthela nishihirai
CATTTTAACTCGTTTTTATTAACCTTTCAGAGAAATTAATTAAACTGGCACTGTTGCTGTTAAATATTCATGGGGCGGGGGTGGCTCAGTCGGTAGTGCGCCATGCTCGTAATCTGTAGTTCCCAGGTTCGAGTCCCAGCTGGGTCAGCGTTGAGATTTATCTCCGCAAAATTCCCCGCCCTGCCCACGGTCAGTAGGGGACACCGATGGGCTTGGAAAGGCCGCCGTCCGTCGGATGGGACGTTAAGCCGTGGTCCCATGTGCGGGAGAGCCATACCCTGTGCACATTAAAGAACACACTGGATGGCCTTGACGGGAGGCTACCGTCTGTCTCCCAACAGCTGTTCTGGTGGGTCCCCTCCCCCAACCTTCTCTGAGCCTTCAGGGTCCATGTGACCTGGCCATTTAGCCCATGGTGTGCAAAAAAGTGCCGCTCAGAGGTAAAACAACCCAACCCAAAGTTAAATATTCAAATTTCTGTAAATCTCTAGTTACCTAGAGAATATTGTTGTAAATTGATATTTAAATGGATTTGATTGATATCTTTAAATTATTTTCAATTGCATTTTTTCATAAAAAAAAACATTTAAAATGTTACTAAGACTGTATCTAAGTCTCTTGTGAATCTGTATACTTAATGTATTTTTTTCCCACTTTCATCCAGTTGTTATCATTCTCAAATTGTGGTGACCTTGTTACTTATTCTATTCTGATCTATCTCTGATTTCTCTGATTTTTATAGAGTCTATCTAGTCTATCTATCTAGTCTCTCTGATTTTTATAATTGAAAGTGTTATTAAACTATTTGTTAATTTCTAAGTGTATTAATAATCTGCAGCCCTTCACCAATTCAAAGGCTTGATGTTTCGCCCTTAAGCACATAGAAATTGGCTCTGCCTTGCTGAAATGATGAAGCATTTATGCAAACAGTTGTGTGGGGACTATTGCAGCTTGGCTCTTCATTTGCATAAAGTAGCTTCAGATTGTTGGCTTCATTATGTTGCATAGCAGTTGTTGACTTTGTTTTGCATATCATATGTTTGTTTCTACTTTTCACTTATTTTAATGAACTTGTCCAGACCTTTGAATCAAACTGTACTTTTAAAGATTCAACATTATCCTTTAATTTTGAGCACCATTTACAGGGGGAGGAAAAGGAGATTGATATTATTTAAATCCCCTGCACCAAAAGACCTCTCACCAATTTACTAAAAAAAGTGCTAACATTGCTGACTGAGAGACTTCTCTTTCCAAAGTCTCAAGACTGACGACTCAAGTGTGTAGACTGAAGTGTGTCGAGTGAAAAGTAAAAGTCGAATGAAGAGCTGAGGTCCTATCATCCTCTCAGACCTTCTACTATGGCATATAATCTGACAGGCTCCTGTCAGACCTCTGTGTCAAGCAGCTGCTTGAGGGGGTATTTATTTTTATTTATTAAGTGAAACATTTAACACTTACTAGTGAAACTATGGCAATTGTTTTGTTTGTTAAAGTAATTTGCATCTATGGTAATCTCTTCAATAATTTCATCTTCTGTCTTTACAGCTTGATTTTCGTACACCTTCAGGATTTGACCGTACTCGCAATATGGAGATAGGGAACAAAAATTTTAATTTGGAGCACCTAGAGGAGGCTTACACAACAGAGCACTGGCTTGTAAGGATTTATCGAGTTAAGCAAGAGGGCAATCGTCCTCGAATACCATATGGTGAGAGAAAAGTCAAACCTAAACATGTTTTTATAACTAAAAAGGTAAGGAAAATATTTATTTTTTTAGTTTTAAATAACTATTTTTTTACTTTATTTCTGTTAATGCAGTTCTCATATTACAAAGTGAAATTATATACAGATAGATCACTTTTCATCCATCAATTTTTAGTTTTTTGATATAAGAATAATGCCTAACCCTTCTCATATAACAGATTCCTGAATCCATTTCAAAATGGCAAACTTGCAATTCAGTGATGCATGTAACCATCCTAATACAATAAAATAACTTAAAAAAAAACTGAAAATTTCTGATGTAGTTTATATATATATGTGTGTGTGTTCTGAAAGTGTAGGTCCTAGAGCTAATAACATAATATTTAAATTTAAGTCACATTTTGATGAATTTTAGCAAAAAGAACCTATGCCACCATTCTAAGAGTTATTACTATAGTATTACCATCAATGTTCTTTTACACTGAATGCACAAATTATTATATACACCTGCCTAATAATCTGTTGCTCCACCTTTTGCCCTCACAACAGCAGCCAGAGTTCTTGGTAAGAACTCCACGATGTGTTGAAACTCATGATGGCCATACCAAGGAGGTGGTATTGACACCCATGAAGAGAAGATCGCCTGTCGTAGAGCATCCACAGTTCTCGGTGGAGGTTGGTGGGCTTATATAAAGCTTTCCAATTCATCCAACAAATTCTTAATGGGATTAAGGTCCAGCGATTGAGGGGGCTATTTGAGTGTGGTAAACTCACTTGAATGCTCATGGATCCGATTGGTTGCCACTTGGGAAGTATGCAGTGTGGCATTGTCCTGTTGAAAGATGGGTCATGGTGTGGAAAGAGAATCATTAAGGACAGGTGTAGATGGTCAGCGAGGATGTTCACATACCTTGTGCTAGTGACTGAGATCTCAACAGGTATGAGGGGCCTCAAAGAAGCCCATGTCAATACACTGCAAACGGTTACACCACCTCCACCTACCTGTACGACCCCAACTTGGCAAACTGGGTCCATTGCTTCGTGTGGTCCTCCCAATCGGTGTAATAGTCAGGATCATCAGCCTATTGAGAGATAGATTATAAGAAGATTGTTGCTTTATCCATGTTAAGAAAGATTGTTGCTTAGCTTTTGAGCATCAATGTAGTTGATATCTCAATGGTTAGAGCACCTGAAATGTCAGCATGGCTTATATCCCATCCAACTCAAGATAATATTTTTCTAAATTTGATATCAATGTGTATGATGACTTCATAACCTTTCAACTGAATTAACATTTAAGTTGTTTGAGATATGTTATTTAAATTTAATTTTGAACTGTATTAATCTTTGCAAATAATTTTTTGCAGACAAATAAAAGAAGAAAAGGGACTATAAAAAATAGGCCTGTTGTAATAAAAGGAAAGAAGCCCAGTAAGAGTGTAAATAAGAATTAGGAAACTAAAAGTGACAGTTAGTGTTCAAACTACTGACTGCCTTTGCCCAGGAAATGGTGCTGAATGGCTCCCTCACCAAGACCAGTGCCTCATTACAGACATTAGTCCAGTGATTCAAGAAACATCCATAACAAGATTTCATTTAAATATAATGCTGGCCTTTGTGCTAATATTGATCTGTTTGTAGGCAAGAAATCAAGTGCCACCAAAATGTGAATTGTGCTCATTATTGCAGTGTCTGCTCAAAATTTGAAGATTATTTGACAGCAAATCAAATGCCTTAATATTAAGTTTTGGAGCTACAGCATATCTAGAAAGTTTTGTGCAGCATTAGCATTTTTTTCTGACTCTAGTCTGTAAACAGTTGCAAGGTATTTTGCAAGCCATTGCACATATATTTGCACATTGCACTTATTAATAATGCTAAATTTTAAGGGTGAAATTTTATTACATACTCTTTATAGTTCTTATGGGTGTTTCTGCACTATTCCTTTTACTGGGGCTAGTAAATATAGGAAGGAGACTGTTCACATTCACTGTAATGTATTTAAGCACATACTATCAGTGATTTTTAGATAAAAATGTCCATGGGTGAAATCTATATTCTGTACAGTCATACTGTTTTAAATATTAAAGATACAATGTATTACATTTTTATTAAAACATTTTTGTTTCTAATGGACTTTGAATTTAGACTTCTAGTAGTTTCATTAAAGCTCTTGAAGGAAGCTAAATGACAGTTTATATTTCACTAAATTAATAATTTTCATTCTTTTTATATTGATAAAAGTAAGTTTTCAAACTAATTTACTAGAGCAAATCAATTGAGTTCAATATCCCTTTGAATACATAAGATCAAAGCATTTATTTATGTCTTATGTGACTTGTAAAATATATATAGTTCAAGAATTAGTATTTTAAAATTTTCAGAATGCCTTTTATTGGAGTAAATAACCTACAGGAAAATGCAAACTCTAATCTTTTTGCATTTATATATAAAATATAAATGAAAATAAATCAATGTTAAGTTCATTGTGATTGTTAACTCTACTAATTTCTGAAAATTTTAACAAACATTCTGAAGAAACTTACACAGCTGTCCCTTATTTACAAAATAGTTTACATCAATAACAGAAAAAGTTATTGCTGTATATCATTTTATCTTATAATCTCCTACTGTAGAAAAATAAGTGTAGGATTTGTGTCATTTGCTGTAAAGCGATGCAAAAAAAAAAAATCCAGCTAATGTTTACTTTATATTATGAAAACAACCATGGAAATTAACATTTTTTAAATTCCTGATAGCAAAGGGTGGAAACTACCATAAAGATGTCACTCTAAATAATTTAGGTAATAAGTGTCTTTTTATAGTTTCTTATGCTGTGATGCAGGTATTTGCAATATCCTTGTCACCAATGAAGTCAATACAGTATTCGATTTTCTTCTGGGCAATGAATGATTCACACTGTTCTGCTTGGTTTAATGCATTGTTTTGTTACGCATTTGGCAGTCAAGCATAATAACTAATAATAGTGTAATTGTTCTTGAAATTTGACTTAATAGTCTGAATTGTTGTTCAGTGCACTGTAAGAACCTAAATGTTAAAGATCATAGATTTTGATATGCATTCTCAAATTCGAAATAACTGTACAAAAAGTCATCAACTATATATCCTTATTCAAAAGATTAATCCTGTTTCTAAAGTTTCTTGTCTTTAACTTCATTACAAGATTCACTAATTGATGTGCATGCAAAATATATCTTTGCAAGGAAATCGATTTGCCAACCAATCAGTGGCTTTTGAAATTTCTAATCTGTAAGGTACTTTACTACTTCAAACACGGTCATTTTAATCAAATGAAATTTATTTTTCACAATTGAATGACCTTAAAAATATTGGTAGTTTTAACAATTTCTTGCATTTTCTTTCAAGATACTGCTGCAGCTATTTTTTCCCTTTAAAGAAAAATCTGCATTGTCATTGCTTCATAATTTTACATTAAGTTCCTTGTAGAAAAAGTTATTAAATTTAGAAAAGTTTAGAAATTGATTCAGGTCATGAAGCTAAGTTCCTTATGTAAATGTATATGCACTTAAGTTTATTGCTAATGCATTGCATATGCCATGTTGTATTTTATTCATTTTGTATATATATTTGCAAAAAAAAGAAATCCAACACCTTTACTGAAAAAAATTGACAGGTAGTATGTGCATGTAAGTTTCTTAAACAAAAAAGGCCATTCAGTTGACTGGAGAATTGTTATTTAATACAATGGATTATATAGTGCTTATACAGTGTACCACATTTGCTGGTAATGACTGTCAAGTGGATGTGGGGGTTTACATTCCATTACGTGCTGGAATCATTTTTCACAGTGGATGTTAATTTGAATACCATAAAATTGTTGTTGAAAGATTGTGTTCCATTGTTTCTCTCACAGCTGATATCACTTCAATTGGGATGGAATCCTAAAGAATAACATACAAATATTTTATTTGAAAAATTTTTGAAGAATTTTTTGTTAGTAAACACAAAGTCTGTTAAGTCTGCATAGTTAAAAAAAACTATTATGTTCATAAAACCATATTTTCACTTTGCTGGTGTAGTTTCTTTGCATTGAATGCTAGTTCAGAGTTCCTTCGTATGACAACAGCAGAAGTTACTACCATTTTGAAGTTCTGAGAAGGTGCTAGAGTAATCAACCAATAGTAAATACACAGAGTTTACTGTTGGGACAGAAGTCAATAAATCAAATTGTTTTTGTGAAAAAAAAAACGTGTTTGCAATTTGCAGGAATCAATCCCACACCTCTGTATTCATGCTAAGGTCCTAAGAAATAAATCTTTTATTTGAAATGTTTTTAAAGATAATCTTCTGGTAGTAAACACAATGTTAAATTACACTCTGGCAGCAATATGGAGAGACCTGGATTCGAGTCCCACTAAATGACACTCATTTTTTCCACAAAAATTATTGATTTAGTGTGAGTAAATTAAAAAATAGTCTGAAGCTCATATGACTACAGGGATTTGTACAATATCAATCAATCATATATTTTCGTAGATATGAATACATGGTATATACAGTTAAATATACCCTGAAATAGTAGCATTCAAAAATTTTTGGAAAAATAACTACACCACAAGAGTAAGAAACTCGCCTGTGGTGTTAGTAAATAAACGTTTTTACATTAGTTTAACATTAGCAACAGTAATGTGAATCCGATAACTCTTATGCAATGATTTATTTAAAATAATCGCTTTTATAATTATTATTTCTTCATAACATGGTTTCAATATTTTCTATTTCATCAACATATTTGAAATATATTTTGAATATTTTTAAATACATTTTTAATTTTTAATAGTAACTGGCAATGAGTTAAAGATTTTTGGTGCCAAATAAATGTGATTTTTTTATTATAGTTTTACTAGGTATGATAACATAAATATTAGGACTTTCACTTTGCCTTGTATTATATATTTGATCAGACCACTTTTTACTAATATTCAACAAGATACTAAAAACATAATTTTCTTAGTTGAAGAATGTTTAATAATAAATTTCGACGTTCTCAAATTTTATTTTTTTTCATAATGCATCATATTACATGATTCTGTGTTATTATAAGGCTTTTTATATTAGCAAAATACATACCTCCCCATGACATAATTCTATATTTCAAATAGGACTTTACCCAACAGTTATATAACAATTTAAATAATGAAATGTTGAGAAAGTTTTGAACATAATACAGTTTTGGTATTATAACAATTTTTTTCAATATATATATGATATATGGTATGTCCATTTCAATTTATAATCCAAAGAGACTCCTAAATATTTGAAACTTTTCTCCATCTGTTGGAAGGCATTTACAATCCTGAATATTACAACACATATCATGATAGATAATTTTATTTTGCATTAAATAATTTCTCTTTTAAGTCTAAAGAATAAATGTTTTACTTTTGTTTAAAAGTAATTTAATTATCTGAAACCAACCTTTAATGTTATTCAAATCGGAATTTACTGCTGTAATTAGACTTCACATCCAGAGCAGTAAACACTAGTGCAGTATCATCAGCAAAAGTAATTATGTTCCCATTTAACTTCAGATTACATAGATAATTTATTTAGATTAAAAATAAAATAGGTCATAGCACTGAACCTCTGAGGTACACCAAAACATACCTTATTTTCATTACTTATACAGTCATTTATTTTTACTCTCTGTAATCTGTAGCTTAAATAGCTTTTACACCAATTAAAAATTGGTCCTCTTAGACCACAGCTATACAGTTTAAAAAGAAGATCATATGGAACTGAATCAAATGCCTTATGTATATCATGGAAAATTACAGCCACTTTCAAATTTTCATTTATTCCTTTATATACTATTAATGCCAATCTCAAAATCGCATCCTCAGTACCTACTTGCTTCCTAAATCCATATTGATCTACAGAAAAGAATTTGCTGTCATATAAAAATTTGACAATTCTTTTCTTCAATAATTTTTTAATAATCTTAGAAATATTTGATAGAATGGAAATTGGCCTGTAGTTTCCAGGATTATTTCTATCTCCATCACTGGAGTGACAGTTGCAACTTTCAAGCTGTTTGGAAAACATCCTTTTTGAAATGAATTGTTTATTAACTTACATAAAACTTCTTTAATATATGGGCATAGCACTTTTAAAATATATAGTGTCAGACCATCTTCTGATGCTTTTCCTTCCTTAAAGATGTTATTTGATCCATTACATCATGTTCTGTAATATAACCAAGGAAAAATGTTTGCACAATTGTATTAATCTTCGAATGACTATTAGTTCCTATTTTAAGTATGTGACTAATTAAATCCCTAATTACCCCAGTGAAATAATCGTTAAATTTATTTACAAAGACTAAAGATGTATCATTTTGAAAAAAATTCTTATCATTATATAGTATTTCTGTTGGGAAAATCTTACTATTACCTGACAGCTCATTTATTATCTCCCATTGTTTTTTCATATTTCCATAACTTTTTGAAATTTTATCTGAATAATAATTGCATTTTGCTTGTCTGATTAAATTAAGCAGAACATTTCGGTATCTTTTGAAATTTTAAGGCCGTGCTGAAAGGTTGTTTTTTGCATAAGTTATATATAATATTTCACCTCTTTATAGATTATATCAGCCCTGGAGTAATCCGAGGTTTAATTCTCTTTTTATCATCCTTTAGACTCAACTTTACTCGAGTCTTTAATCATTTGTTGTAGTTGTCTTGTAGAAGTTTCAAATTTCACATTTACATCATCATTATTTAAGATACCACTTCAATTAATCTCCTTTCTTAATTCCACCAGTCGTTTGTCACTTTTTAAATTTTGATTAAAAATAATTTGGAGATTTAGACCTACAAAGTATGGGCAGTAATGTGAATTTGAATAACATAAGTATTTAAAATAACTGGATTTGGAAGACATGCAAACACACGATCCAAGCAAGTTTGCGATTCCTCTTTGGTAATAAGATCATGACCCATATAGAAACTTGTTTCTTGCATCAGTCGCAAATATCGTGCATTTAAATTATCTCTAGATCTGATGTCAAAATTCAAATCTCCCATCATGACAATAAAATTGTTATTTAATGTTTGCAATTTACTTTCTGATTCATCTAAAAAATTTCCCTTTGTATAGATATAAGGCCTGTAAAATGCCAATAAAGTGTATATTATATTTGTTTTTTCAAATTGGATTTGAACCATATCATCATTTGAAAATTCAGTACAATAATCATTTACTATAATACTATTTTTTACGTAACAAATGTCCCCACCAGCTGTGCTTTTTGATTCACAATTATGATACAAATTGTATCCAGGTATTGTATATAAATCTAACTCATTTTCATTTACCTAAGTTTCGGTCAATGCAATTATGTCTGGCGAAAATTCTGTTAAATTTAGATATAATGAAAAATGCTCAAAAGTTTTCCTTACACTCCTGATATTTCCTACAATTATTTTTAAACCTTGTCCCCACTTATAGTATACTTTATTATATATAATTTCTCCAGGAATAATTTGAACCTTTACTATTAGCTTTATCAGAAAAGTATTCAGTAACATTGTCAAAATCCAGATTTTGAGAATCTGGATTTTGAATTGAACTAATAAATATATCATGTAAATAACTCCTTTATACAGTTACCCATTATACTACATCACTAACATTCACTATATTAAAATTGCATTTCAGGCCAGCTTTTAGGTTACTATACTCAAAAATTAATATGGTCTTGGAAGGGCCGCTGTCCGTCAGATGGGACATTAAGCCGTGGCCCCATGCACGGGAGAGCCATACCCTGTGCACGTTAAAGAACATGCTGGATGGCCTTGATGGGATGCTACCATCTGTCTCCCAACAGCTGTTCCAGTGGGTCCCCCTCCCCCCACCTTCTCTAAGCCTTCGAGGTCCATGTGACCTGGCCATTTAGTCCATGGTGTGCAAAAAAGTGCCGCTCAGCGGTAAAACAACCCAAATCAAAAATTAATGGGAGAGAAGTGCAGGAGAAAAGTTAAGTGCATGAAGAACTGGAAGAGGATTGTACCTGCTGTGCCACTTGTGAGACAGGATGAAGTAACTTTTGAAAGAAAAACTTGGAGGTTAATGGAAAGAGGGAAAATGAAGCAACAAATAAGGTAAAAAAAAAGCAGTGGGGAAGAATGAGAATTAAGAGATGACCAATGAGAATAAAGTTAAGCAAAAAAAAAAGTGGTAATTGTGTACTACAGTCATCCATTAGTGGCCTTAAAAATATTGTAGTTCTTAACTATTTCGTGCATTTCCTTCCAAGATACTGCTGCACCTATTTTTACCTTTTAAAGAAAAATAGTCATTGTCTTGCTTCGTAATTTGATATTAAAATTCCTTATAAATAATAGTTATTAAATACAGAAAAGTTCGAAAATTAATTTGAGTCAAGAAGCTGTCCTTTATGTAAATGTATACAGTCTTATCAGAATAATATAACCACCCACGGAATCACAGTGTACCTGCCCAAGCATGTCATAGAGTGCGCATGACAAGGTCAACCACATGGAGATATAAGTGGTTGGCCAGGACAGATGAGCCATAGTGCAAAACGGGAGCACAGTGGGCATGGGTATTGATTTGATGGATGTTCAAAAAGGAATGATCATCGGCTACCGTGCCAAGGGTGGAAGCATCTCGGAAACAGCAGACTTTGTGGGCTGTTTGCGAGATGCTGTAGTAAAGGTGTACCAAGAATGGACCGCTGGCACAGAGTACCTCCAGACGTCATAACTGTGGAACAGACGTCAACTCTGTGGCCATCGATCCCAGAGGGAAATGTCGCCTCCGTCGACTGGTAAAGGACAGTCGACACACAACAGTGCAGCACTTGACCATTCAGATTAACTTTGGGGCACCCAGGTATGTGTCCCCAATAACAGTAGAGCGAACCTTGTTACGCATGGGTCTCCAGAGTCTACGCTCCGTAAAGGCACCCATGTTAACCAATGTCCATCGGCAACGATGCCTGCAGTTCGCATTGGACAGTGGAAGAGTGGAAAAAGGTTGCCTTCTCTGACGAGTCAAGGTTTCTACTCCACAGAAGTGGTGGATACGCTTGTCAGTCAAGTACAGGCCAGCGGTGGCAGTGTGCATGTCTGGGGGATGTTTTCCTGGTATGACCAGGTACTGCTGGTACCACTGGATGGGTCCCTGAACACCAATGGCTATCTGTCCATCCTCACTGACCACATGCATCCCTTCATGTTGGACGTTTACCTTGGTGATGATGGTGTCTACCAACAGGACAATGCGCCCTGCCATGTCGCTAAGGTGGTGTGTGAGTGGTTCCAGGCACACGACAGCGATGTCTCCTTTCTCCCTTGGCCGGCGAAATCGCCCGACCTCTATTCCATAGAGCACTTGTGGGACCATTTGGATTGACAGGTTCAGCATCTGGATCCACAACCACTTCATCTCTGGAACCTCCATGCTCTGCTGGAGTCTGAATGGGCATGTGTGCCTCTGGCAGGCTTCCATACCACGCTGTCTTGCCACTGTCATCCAGACTAGGTGGTTATTCCCATTATTATGTAGGTGGTCATATTATTCTGATACGACTGTGTATATGCACATATGTTTAATGCTGATGCATTGCATATGCTACGTATTTTACTCATTTCGTACATATATATTTTTTCCTGTATATTTGCAAAAAGAGAAATCCAAAACCTTTACTGAAGAAGTTGATGAGATAATGTATCTCTAAAAAAAATGCAAGAAAATGGTAAAAATTAATGAGTGGCTTTAGAACACAATAATAAGCCCTGTGTTAATACTAAATCAAGATAAGGCAAGGCAGCCTGGCAAACCATATAGCATAGTGGCATCTGACTGGTATTTTCCTTTTTGGTTTGCTCATAACTTAGAGATTATCTTATTAAGTACTAGCTTTAGGGAGTTATATATGCTAATCACTAGCCCATACCTGGTCTAGTGATTAGCATATATAACTCCCTAAAGCAGCAGATATGTCCTTTTCTATACGTTTGTATGTTTTGTGGGAAACCAACATAATCCGAAGAGCACTTCTAGGTTATCTCCTTCCTTTGTGTGGAACAGTTTCTTCTTTTTAAATATTAAAAAAATTACCCTGCTTCCAGCACTTCTCCATTATTTTTGGAAAATGGATCCAAAAAGGATCCAGCAGGAAGCATTGTATTTTATTATTGAAAATGTTAGTGTTATACCAATCCTTGTAGTATTTTGTATGTGTTATCAGTAAACTAATTTTTAGTTATGACATCCTCTCAGTACTTCAAAATGGTCATAACATCTACTCCTGGCAAATGAAGATGCTCTGAATTATCATTCAAAGTCAAGAATGAAATAGGCTTAAATGAAGCCAAAATTTAGTTTATGAATAGTGGTAAAACTTTTTTTAAACTACTTTGATTCATTTATATGTATTTTGCTTTTAAATATATAATTTGCCATTCTATTAGAATTCATTGCCCAAGAGCAGTTGTATAAGCTGCAAACAACAAATATTATTACTTTATATATCTAAAGTGAGCAGAGAGTTTCAAGAAATCAGGAGGATTTTTGATGAATTATGTGGACATATTCATAAACCCATTTTAAATTCACAAGAAAAGTATATAAACAGTATAATTCAATTGATAGCACTTAAAAGCAGTAAGTATTAAGAATAAATAAATAATACGGATGCTTTTATGATAAATTGATATTTTAAACAAATTGCTTTAGTAATGATGAATAAACCTCATTGCAAGATATCACAATATTTTTACACTATCAGCTTGCATTTTAAAGTATTGTCCTTTTTGGTTGACGAGATTATATTCTTTGATTTTTGTCAGTCCTAAGACTGCTAGCTGAGCAGCAGAGTTTCTTATTCCTTTCCACTAGTGGCTTCCTTCTTTATCTTACAGCATAAATTTTTTTTTAGTTTTCCTCATGCTCCTTTTCCTTTCAGCTCATCTTTCCAAGATTCTTTGTGTCGGCTCTTCATGTTGTAAGATATGTCCAAAACATGTATTTAATCTAGTTAAGTTCGGATAAGAGTCTTCAGTAATTTATTTCTCTTATTAAGTATTATCTGAATGGTGAACTAGTTCTAGAACCCAGTGCTGCCCAGTCTCAATTTTAATCACTGTATCTTAATTTCACGACTAACAGTTTTGTGAGTACCCCTCCACACCTACCACTACTTACCACCTAATTTCTTCTTACCGTACAACTTCTTACCACATAGATTCAACCCAAGAAGAATTGCACAGTGTTACCAATATCAGTGCGTTCTCATCGCTCATGGCTTCATACCTACACAAACTATCTAGATTTTTATTTCAGCTTTGACAAATTTTGTTACCTTGTACCTGTGATACTTGACTGAACGGTTCCAAATTTTGTATGTTGGTTTCATATGTTGGGTAAAAAAAACTACAGGATCCTACCTGTAATGGGATGCCATAAAATAATACCTTTGGTAATGTGAAGAATCTGACAATGGCAGCAGATTTACACATATTTATGACTTACATTTGTAGTTAGCAGTAAATGGTAACGGATTTGGGAACAACTTTTGTTTCCTGTAGTAATAGCATTGTAAATATTTTTGCTTCTAACAAGCCCACTTTTGGAATTTTGACTTGAAATTTGGTACCACAACTCGGGATGACAACCCACATACACTGTGAAATTTTGAAGCATCTACCATGATTTCCCAATGAGTTATTGTTGCCACATGCACACACACCTTTTACTACTATAGATTTCAACATTTATCTTTTAATTTGCTCATTTTATGTTATTTATCACCAGCACCACATTTCGAAAGCTTTGCCTTTATTTCCTGAATGCCCATATTCAACTTCTTCAAAGTGCAGTACTCCAGATGTAAGGACCATTCTTTTTCTAAGTGGTAAACTAAGGTCTCGTTTTAAAATATTTCCAATTTCATTTAGCTGATATTTGGCTGAGCCCATTCTTTTATTGACAGCCCTTTCAAAACATCCAAACTTCCATTATTAAGCTGGCCAGGTATTTACAATAACTCTTATTGAATTTTTGTTTAAAGTTTCCACTTGTATTTTTGTCAATTATTAGTATTTTAGTTTTTTAAGATTTTCATGTAGTTTTCAAATTGTTCAATGTTTTAAGTGAGCTTTTTCTTTCTTACTACAATAGCAATGTGATCTGCAAATCCAAAGATGAGATTTTTTTCTTTATTTTTATTCCACTGCTAATTTATTCCCTTGGCTCTGTGATATGTATAAACGAAATAATGGTGGTGGAAGAATGTAAGCTTGCGTCAATCCACTTTTTACTTTTAACTCCTATTTAAAAAAAAATATTTTACTTTTGTTTTCTGGGTTTCATGTTTTTTTGGTTTCTAAGAGAGAAAAATGTTTTTGGATTAGATAGGTACTAATGAAATATTAGGATTTCTATTTTTCTGAATCTCCCAATAGTTTCAATTTCTACCATTATAAGGCCTAAAAGTTGGGAAAAACAAATTTTTGATTGGGTATTGTAAACAGTATTCATGTGAGAAATATTTGTGGTGGAGTGTAGTGATCAAAGAGTTTACATTAACATCAATGATTTGTCTTACTCCCAGGGAGAATGGGAAAATGCAATTATTTTATGCCATATGACATCCCACCATAGTACAATGGTATGGTGTGGTATCACATATGGCAACTGGACACCTCTGCTCCATGTTTCTGGTGTGTTAATGGCAAGACGTTACATCGATGTCATTGTTAATTCTGTGGCACGACCCTTACTAGCATGACTGGACTTGATTCTGCAGCAGGACAATGCAACCCCATACACTGCACGTGCAATGATGGACAGTCTCCAAGGTGTGGATATTTTCCCATGGTTGCATACTTCCTGGACTTGTCGCCCATTAAGCGTTTGTGGGATCTTATGGATCGCTGCCTTCGCCAGCTCCCTCCGGCATCGAAACTGGTAGTTGCCCAGTTGGATGCAGTTTGAAACTCCATACCACAGGACACCATTAACTATCTGATTGATGAAATGCCGAGATGTCTACAGGCTTGTATAATCAATCACCCGAGTTGGGCCTTCTATGTACTGATGAATCTGGAATAAATGCACGTACTGCGCTCTCACGTTCCGTTTTCTGATCATTTCCACAATTAGCCTCATAGATTCCATCCTGCCAGTTTCGGGCGTATACAGCATTTGTTTTGCGGTGTTGCGATTTTCACTTTGAGCAGTGTAAATCAGTGCCAATTTACAGAAATTTTAACTTTAAATTACAGACCTTTTTGAAATGGTTTTCCAGGTTCACAAAACGAACGCGTTTTCGTTTACTTTCTTAATTGCAGTTTTACGGAATCGGAGTTGTATCTCTTGTATTTATTTTGTGAAAGCAGGTAATTCATACTTAAATCTGTTTTAGGGTATATTCTGTTTCATATGATTATTAACATTTGAATTTTTGGGGGTTGTGTGATAGTGGATTTTGTGTTCTAGTTATTTTGTATATTATCTAGGTTCTCAGAATTGTAATTAATGACATGAACTCTTAGAGTTGTTGATGAGACTGGTTATAGAGTAGGTTTGTTGATAAACATAGAAAAAAAAAGCTAAAATCATGAATATTGGTTACCTCTGAGCAGCACTTTTTGTGCATAATGGCATAACTGGCAGGTCATAAGGCCTCAATGAATGTTGGAGAAGTGGACACACTGGAAGTATCCCACCAAGACCATTCAACATGCTCTTTAACATTCACAAGACATGTATCTCTCCCACATAGGGTCATAAATTAACGTTCCATCCGATGGACAGCAGGCTTTCCAAGACCAATGGTGTCCCTTTTCTCACTGAAGGTAGAACTGAGGTTGAAAGAGATCTCAATACTGGCACAGTTGACACTTGAATCTAGGAACTGCAGATTACGGGCCTGGCATTGCAGCACGACGATTGAAGATTACAAGCTTGGTATCAAAACAATTGTGCCGTCATATTTTTCGAACGAGATGGACAAACTCAATGATTTATGTGTCAAATGAAATCATTTGAAGCGGTAGTGTCATAGGCTATAAAACAAAATTGACACTCCATGGTTTCTTTTCCCTCTAAGGGGGAGATATGAAAACGATTGCTGTGCTATATCTTCAGAATATGAACTCGGTCTGTAGCGCACCAGGCTAGTAATCTGAAGTTCGAGTCGCAAGCATCGAGATTTATCTCCGCATAAAGATGACACCATTGGGCTCGAAAAGACTGCCAATCCTTCAGTCGTGGCTCTCGTGCAGTAGAGCCATATCCTGTGCACATTAAAGAACACACTGGATGGTGTACACAGGAAGAGCTATTGGGAGACATGGTAGCTTTCCGTGTAGACCATCCAGTGTGTTTAATGTGCACAGGGTATGGCTCTACAAAGTCGTTTACTTTTTGGCCCTCGCATTCTGAAGATTGGATTGTTTTACCTCTGAGCAGCACTTTTTTGGGCACAATGGGTTAAATGGGCAGGTCACAAGGACCCCGGAAGCTCAGAGGTTGGGGAAGGAGACTCAGGAACAACTATTGGGAGCCAGATGGTAGCTTTCAGAGGTAAAACAATCCAATCTTCAAAATGCGAGGGCCAAAAAGTAAACGACTCTGTGCCAAATAAAAGATTGTGACATGGGAAATGCCACAAGTTATAAAAATATACATATCCCCCACTCAAAATAGAATGGGAAATATGCGAAGATTTGTCTATATCGGAAGTGAGGCCGAACGTAACAAGTTTTATGTTGGTTGTTTGGGGTTTAATGGTGCAACAAGGCTATGTTGTGCCAAACGAGGTTAAATCGATAAAAGAACCGACAACCAAAGTTAAAATCAACACACAAAAGGTATAAAAAAAAAAGTAAAGAGCACAACAAGAACGAATTTAAAATAGAAACAATAAGCGCATTTACATGGATGTATACACTGAAGAGCCAAAACATTACGACCAGCACATCTTTATGCAAATCGAAACAACTGCAGGTAAACGACGATTAAAATAGGTCGTGAAATTGTATAAATAACACCTGATTAACAGCGCTCAGTATCAATGTTATTCTTGTTCAGATTGGAAAGGCAGCAGACCTAAGTGAGTTTGACAAAGGCCTAATTGTAATGGCCAGACGACTGGGTTAGAGCACTTCCAAGACAGGTTTGTGGGGTGCTCACGGTCAGCAGTGGTTAGTACCTTCAAAAAATGTGAGGGAAAAACATGAACTGCCGGCAAGGTGTGGGTTCACCGATGCTAGAGGTGAGTAAAGGCTACCCTGTATGGTACGAGCTAACAGAATGGATACTGTGGCGCAACTCTCCCGTAATTTAAATGCTGGTGACAAGAGTAATGTGTCAACACACAGTACATCGAACCTGCTAAAAATGGGGCTGCTCTGAGTGTCCATGCTAACCACTGGTTCACCATCAAAAGCACTTGCAATGGGCATGCGATCATCAAAATTGGACCTTGAATGATTGGAAGGTCGTCTGGTCCGATGAATTTCATTTCCTGTTGCACCATGTGGACTGCTGGGTATGTGTGTTTTGTTTACCTGGGGAAGCACTAGGATGCATCGTGGGATGAAACCAAGCAGATGGAGGAACTTATTGTTTTGGCCAATGTTCTGCAGGAAACCTTGGGTCCAGTTCTATGACCCTTAAGTCGTCGTCCACCCTTAGAAGAATATGAGAAATGAATGACCTAAGTGGAGCTGAGCAAGTACAACTTTGCAATTCCTGCAAAAATGTGGCTGCAATGGTTTGATAATGGACTTGATCTTGAAAAGTTTGCAATCTGTTTCAACCAATCACTGTTCCTGAAGCTTGGTGGAAAAGTACTGTCGGAAGTCCATATATGGAACTCCCAATGGAGAGTCTGATGGACGTGGTCGACTTGGCAGCGGTGTCTGCTAAGTCATTGCCCGATTCCCGACAGGACCGGGCATCCAACAGAAGAGGATGGTGATTGTGCCTGCCAGACGATGAAGCTGCTGGTGGATCATGAAAAGAATAAGGTGAGCTAAGTGAATCGGTATAAAGTACATATCTACGATGATGATTAGTTGCCACATGGTCCAAGGCGAGGCTGATAGCGTGCAACTCTGCAGTAAATGTGGAACACTGTGGGATCTCGTCTATAATGATTTCATCAGAGCAGACTATGTTGATACCACTGATGTGCTGGACTTGGCCATTTAGCCCATGGTGTGCAAAAAAGTGCCGCTCAGAGGTAAAAAAAAAATGTGCTGGACTTAGAGCCATCTGTGAAGACAGGAAAGAAGTCCTGATGCTTGCCACGATAGCTGGCAGTTGCTGGTATACGCATTTGTGTGTAAAGGCCCCATCCTGCAAAAAGAAAAGTCGCAGGAAGGGGAAATGGTGGAAGAGGCTTGACGGCAATGCTTTGGAGACCGATGTTGAGGTCTCGAAAGGGGCTTTAGGGACAGCTACTAATGGCAAGTAGATAACGATGGTTGTTGGTCTCAATATAAAGACGACAGGTTAAGTGCAGAAGTCCCCTGTGTAAACATGGAGGGCCTGATGGTGGAGAAGGTCCAGAACCTTTACATCGAATCCCCGGCAGAGTCGTACACCTGGGATCTGTAGTTATTTCGACTGAACAAGTACACTGTACAGGCAGAACAAAGAACATTGGGTTGTTTTACCTCTGAGCAGCACTTTTTTGCACACCATGGGCTAAATGGCCAGGTCACATTGACCCCGAAGGTTGGGGGAGGGGACCCACTGGAACAGCTGTTGGGAGACAGATGGTAGCCTCCCGTAAAGGCCATCCAGCATGTTCTTTAACGTGGACAGGGTATGGCTCTCCACACACGGGGCCACGGCTTAACGTCCCATCCGACGGACGGCGGCCTTTCCAAGCCCATCGGTGTCCCCTACTGACCGTGGGCAGGGCGGGGAATTTTGCGGAGATAAATCTCAACGCTGACCCAGCTGGGACTCGAACCTGGGAACTACAGATTACGAGCCTGGCACGCTACCGACTGAGCCACCCCAGTCCCAAAGAACATTGGTCTGCCTTTCAAGAGAGGTAGGAGAGGACATTGATGATGTTTACTGCCATGTGCACTTGGACCTGAGATGCGGGTATGTGCTAAACAGGTCAATTTCCTGTTGAGTATGAGAATGAGAAACTTGGTCACTGCCACAATTGGAATGGTGGTATCCCGGAGCCACAGCTTGGTGTACAGATGATTACATTTGCGGCAAAAGTTTATGCAAGCGGTCTTCTGTGGAGAGAACTGAAACTGATTGGCCATTGCCCAAACCACGAGATTGTTGTGGACAGTTTGCAGTCAATGACCCCTATACTGGATGACGAGCAAAATATGTTAAAATAGTCAACATAGAATGCATTGCCTACAATGAGAGGAAGTATTGGAATTTATCTTAACAGCGAAAAACGTAACTCTCAGGATGCAGCCACCTTAGGAGAAAGGCTGTCATAGAGTATTGCCGACAATGAAAGTACGATATGCTAAAATATTTGAGATGAAAATCAGCATGTGACCTCTCTAACCAAAGCTAGAGAGGTCATGAATGTCTAATCTCCATGCCATGTGTTGTACGCTTTTTCGATTCGAAGAAAATTGACGCTAAGTGCTCTCTATGTAAAAAAGAATTTCTGATCGCCATTTCAAGGTGGATCAGTTGTCTAAGGTAGATCATTGCCTGCGAAAGCCACACAGGGTATTACAAATAACAGACTAGTTTGGTATTTACCATTCTTTCCAACAGCTTGCATACTCAGCTCGTCAACGCTATTGGACGATAATTGGAAGGAATCTTGGTTTTACCCAGTTTCCTGTTGCGTAGCTCGTCAACGCATTGGATGATAATTGGAAGGAATCTTGGTTTTACCCAGATGTATTCTTTTCCATCTGGTTTTACCCAAGATTCTGGGTAAAAAATGGGTAAAACCAGGTGATTTTACCCAGAATCTTGGAATTTACTCAGTTTCTCACCTGGTTTGGGGAAAGCGAAAAACGATAGCCGTCCGCCAGGAGCCCAGAAACTTCTCGATGAAAATATGGTTGAAGAGTTGGATCAGCCGATCCTTAGTCGATGGTGAGAGATGTTGGAGCATGAAATAATAGACATCTGGCCTGATACCAGATGCACGAGAAGAGTGCAAAGCAAGGCGAAGCTTCTCAGCTGTGAATGGCCTGTTGTAAGGCTCCGGGCCATTTGAGTGGAAAGACAGCAGAGAGCATTGGCCTTGCTCTTCTAGGCCAGAAACTGGGGAGTATGAAGACGAAGAAGAGATGGAGGAAAATGATTCCTCCAGTGTGTGGCAATTGCTTGAGGATCAGATTTATTTTCTAATTTTTAGGGTACATATAGGAAGATATATATTTTTTATATTTTAAAAGTCCAAAATTCCAAATCGCCTGAACACTTTGAAATATTTTGTGAGTTTCGCACAATCCCAATGCTTCTATTCTAAGAGAAATTGGAGATTCAATGCCTGGTGATTCTAGACATTGCTTGGAATTGATCATGAGATTTCGCCGGCTTAGATTCTAAATACTAGCTTAATACAGCATTCTAAATACTAGCTTAATACCACATCTAGTTTAGTTACAGATATGATGATATTCCACACTTAAAAAATACCTACTTTTCTAGAGCATACCTTGAATAAGTTCCTTGAATAATAAAAGTAATAAATACCCCCTCAAGCAGCTGCTTGCCACAGAGGTCTGAGAGGATGGCAGGACCACAGCAGTCATTTAAGTAATTTTTTAACTACTCTACCTCATTTTTCAAAAAGGGTTTAATGGACAAAAATAAATTGAATATTCACCACAGGCGTTATCAATTACAACCTGCAAGATCCATTTTTTTTTCATAACTTTCATTATATTTTCACTTCAATAGAGCCAAATATAGTGACAGCTTGGAATCTCACGAGGTGTTGGGATCGTCACAGTGATTTTTGCTATAATTTCGTTGAGTATGTTACTTTATTTTTAACAGTCTGATAGTCGATATTTTATAAAGTAGGTTTATTTGCGGTTTCTTGATATTCATTCAGTATCTCATCTTTTTTTTTTAGTTTTTCATTGCACTACTTTGTACTGTTCTTTTGTCTAAATTTTAATTGAATTTCCGAATTGCGAGGTTATGATCACTATTGATGTCACCTCCCACGTAAGTTTTAACTTTCCTTAATTTGTGACCTACATCTTGTTTTTATTATTATCGTCCCATGGCCGAGTGGTTAGCGCGCTTGGCTACTGATCTAAGGGACCTGGGTTCGAGCCCCGGGTAAGGCACGGCTGTTTGTGTCGTTTTTCTGCTGAGGGCCTGCCATCCTCACAGACCTTCTACTATGGCATATAAACTGACAGGCTCCTGTCAGACCTCTGTGGCAAGCAGCTGCTTGAGGGGATATTTATTTTTTTATTTTATTATAGGATGCATGGAATCTGTTGGTATTATCCAGTTTTTTTCCAGTCGCTTTTATTTGGGGTGGGTGAGTAAATATTCAGTTTTTTTATAACTTTCTCCTTAAATCATCGTTGTAACTTGATGTTGGCATTGTAATAAGTGTTTCTTCTGGAAAAATATTTAAATTTAAATAACTATTAAATTAATTAAAATTAAATTAAAATAATTGACCAAACAGAGGTAGAAAAAATAAAAACGAACAGAAGGTTGTAATTTGCGAACCCTTTTAAGTGTGATATATTTACTGGTAGGGCTTTGGAGCTAAAGTAGGAGCTCAAAAAGTTTGAATACTTTTCCTGACTCCAACTTTCGGTTTTCTTTTTACTTTTCTGTTTCTTATAGCACAGTAATGGAATTTACCCAGTTGCTGAGAAATTAATTCCTAACTGACCAGTAAAAACATTTCTCTATGCTGATAACGATTAGTTGGTAACAACATTTCTACTCCCACCGATAAAAGCTAAGACGACCAAATGAGACGCACAGTTTATAACTGAAAGCAATGGGGCGGGGGTGGCTCAGTCGGTAGCGCGCCAGGCTCGTAATCTGTAGTTCCCAGGTTCGAGTCCCAGCTGGGTCAGCGTTGAGATTTATCTCCGCAAAATTCTCCGCCCTGCCCACGGTCAGTAGGGGACACCGATGGGCTTGGAAAGGCCGCCGTCCGTCGGATGGGACGTTAAGCCGTGGCCCCGTATGTGGGAGAGTCATACCCTGCGCACGTTAAAGAACACGCTGGATGGCCTTGACGGGAGGCTACCATCTGTCTCCCAACAGCTGTTCCAGTGGGTCCCCTCCCCCAACCTTCTCTGAGCCTTCGGGGTCCATGTGACCTGGCCATTTAGCCCATGGTGTGCAAAAAAGTGCCGCTCAGAGGTAAAACAACCCAACTGAAAGCAATCAAAAGCTATCTCCCCTTACCGTACCTTTTTTCTTCCCTTCTCCCCTATCAAGAAAGGGTCAAAAATCTTCTAAACAATAAGAGATGGGACCAACAGTATCGGAACTAGGAATTCTTAATCTCGTCCCCTTCTTCTACAGTCAATTATTATAAAATGTTTTACAAATAAAATCGAAATTGTACAATGCTGTCATCAGAATCGTTACTGCCTTCAATTTCAACAAAAAATGGAGAAGTCTTTTACAGCCAGGACTATGAAATTCCATTTGCGCATTCGCCAATGATGAGTGAATTTTCAAGCGTGGTTTGTTTCAAAGCTAGAAAAAAATGAACACTATAAAATACTTCCAGTTAAAGAACAGTTTTCTTTCGCCTTTGAATAGTGTTAATTTTTTTCTTAATGCACATAAAAGGAAGAAAACGTTTTTGCCCTTTCCTCTCGTGTTCATATATGCCTTTGCTTTAGCTTTGGTAGAAATGGCTGCTAGTCAGATTTATTTGAATTTCTCCACCCCTTATGAAATTTAAAATACTTTTCTCTGACTTGCTATGTAGAAATCAGATCAAGAGGTTAGAAGCAGCCATCCAAACTTCTCAACTACAGCGAGAGAGAAATTTTAACTCTACATCTCCCTTACCATATTTCCGAACCAATATAGCCGAACTTGAAATTTCAAACGTTCAAATGAGCAAAAACTACATGACCTGCAGATAATTCATTTTCACCGATAGACCTGCGCAAGCTTCATTCCTATTGCAATTCTAAATATGGAGTGATCACCTCACCAGGAAGCGTGTAACCTTCCAAGAAGGTCTAACCTTCAAGACCCTTTCTGTCTTGAAGTATCAGGGTGAAGAGAGAACAGGATTTGCGATTAGTTGTTCAGTGTGTAAGAAGATTATATACATTCCCTGATTACACCCATTGGAAGAACATGGCATTTCATATACAGGGTGTCCGGAAAAGATTGTACCTATTCTTCTTTTTTTCTAGGTGACCAGTGTGTGGCGAGACATGTAACAAGCACTGATTGCAACTAGACTGCAAAATTTTCACTTGAAATACTCGCCCCATGCACACTGTTTTTTTTGTTTTTTTTCAAAATGGCGCCAACCAATATCCAGAAGGAAGCTTTATGGACCATTTTTCTTTGTAGAAAACACTTACTGGACTCTCATATCTGGACATGCTCGAGAATTGGATGATGCCCCAACTTGAAGGGAACACGCAGGATTACGTTTTCCAACAACATGGAGCTCCACCCCACTACCATCGAACAGTGAGAGGATACCTCAATGAACATCTCCCACAACGGTGGATAGGTCGCATTGTTTCAGATGATGAAGCATTGCTAAGATGGCCCCTGAGGTCCCCAGACGTGACACTGTGCGATTTCTTCTTGTGGGGCGTCATCAAAGATAGTCTTTGCCCCACCGTTGCCTCGAGATCTGGTTGAGCTGAGAAAGTGGATCATTGGAGCCTTGGCTGCTGTTACAGGAGACATGTTGATTCGAGTATGGGAAGAAACGGACTATCGACTAAATATTTCTCGCGTCATGTAGGGTACACATACTGAGTCTTTGTAAGGTATGCTAAAAAAAAACTTGGAGAGATTATCTTACTTTTGTTGTAGAAAGCATCCTCATATCACATCATGGGGCCGAGAATAAATTTTTTGAAAAAGGTACAATTTTTTCTGGACACCCTGTATAATTCAAGTTTCATTTGGAATAGAAAGAATAAGATTTAAATATCTCTTTGTTTCACCTTTCAATTGCCGACACATTTCCTTTGCAATTGGCAAGAAATCAAGCTGTAATCATTATATGAAAAACAGCAGCATTGAGATTTTTAAGTAGAACCTTAATCAAAATTTCAAATTGTAAGGTGTATACATTCCCTGATTACACCCATTTAGGTATAATCTGTGGCTTTCAACTATGTAAACGATGTTTGTCCGATGTTCTGTCCGGAAATGGTTAGCAGGAAACGAAAATAATAGATTCCCTCTGACTCGCAAGGCATTAGTGTAGTTCAGGGCACAGCACGAACAACAGCGCAGTAAAAGAGTTAAAATTGAAATATGTTTTCTCTTTTAGTAGTATTTTCTTTTGGGTTGAGCTGTTTTACCTCTGAGATGCGCTTTTTTATACACAATGGGCTAAATGGCCAGGTCACAAGGGCCCTGAGGACTCTTAGAAGGTTGGTGCGAGGGGACCCACTGGATAGCTGTTAGAAGGCAGATTATAGCCTCCTATTGAGGCCATCCAGTGTGTTCCCTAACATACATAAAGTATGGCTCCGCACATGGGGGCCATGACTTTAAATCCCATCCAATGAAATGCTGCCTTTCCAAGTTCATTGTTGTTTTCTACTGGCCGAGAGCAGGACGAGGAGTTTTGCGGAGATAAATCTCAACGTTTGCCCAAGTGGGATTCGAACCTGAGAACTGCAGATTACAAACCTGATGCGTTCTCTTAGTACTTTTCCCTGTGTTTAATATATACTAGCTTTATTGCATAACATTGGAAATATGCTATGAAGTAATTCATAGTTCGTAATGCAATAGCATAATGATCAGTTACTGTACAAAGAATCTAGAAAAAACATAAAATGGAAATATGACGTTTGTTTCAGGTTTTGGATTAGGTTGTTTTTTATCTGAGCGATACTTTTTTTGCATACAGTGGAGTAGATGGCCAGGTCACAAGGGCTCGGAGAAGGTTGGGAAAGGCGATCCGTTTGACAGTAATATAATGAATGACAAAGTCCAGATGCTCGACAATTCAGAGACTGCACTACATCTATGCGGAACAGTGCCATGTTTACTTCTATCCACCGTCAGGCTTGACAATACGATAGAAGTGGAGTCCCGCCTTCGGCATAACCTGGTATCTGCTCTGCGTCCTGGGTCGCTCCATATAAGTATATTGAGGATCCAAGTTGAAACAGCGCCCAAGACGCCAGATCTGTTTGACAGCTATTAGGAGACCATGCAAGCTTCCTGTCAAATCAGCCCTTGTGTGCTTTAATGTGCAGAGAGTATGGCTCATCTGCACATAAGGCCACGGTTTAACTTCCCATCAGACACCTTTAAAAGAACATTGGTGTATCCCTTTCTCACTGACAGTAGGATGGCTGTTGGAAGAGATAAATCTCAACTTGGGCACAGTTGGGACTCGAACCTGGGAACTACAGAATATGAACCTAGTTACTGGTTGAGCTACTGACTGAGCCAAACTTATCCTTTATTTCGGAAAAATTTAAGCTTTGTGTGGAGCACAGTTTGAAATTTTGATTAAAGTTCTACTTAAAAATCCCAATGCTGCTTTTTTTCATATAATGATTACAGCTTGATTTTTTGCCAGTTGCAAAGGATATGTGTCGGCAATTGAAAGGTTAAAAATAGAGATATTTAAATCTTATCCTTTCTATTCCAAATGAAACTTGAATTATATATGAAATGCCATATGTTCATCCATGTGGAAATGATGTAATTAAAAGAGCAATAGGAGCGAGTTCTTCGGGGTGCTACAAAGCAAAGGATGTGCTTCAATTTGGAGAGACGCATTCCCTTATACACAGTCCTATCAGAATAATATGGCCATCTACCTAATAATGGGAATATCCACCCTTGACCCGGATGACAGTGGCGAGACAGCATGGCATGGACGCAATGAGGCCCTGGAAGATTGCCAGAGGCACACGTGCCCATTCGGACTCCTGCAGAGCACGAAGGTTCCGGAGATAACATGGTTGTGGGTTCACAAGCCTAACCTATCAGTTCAAATGGTCCCACAAGTGCTCTATGGGATTGAGGTCGGGCGATTTCGCCAGCCAAGGGAGAATGGAGACATCACTGTCATGTTCCTGGAACCAGTCACGCACCATCTTAGTGACATGTCAGGGCGCATTGTTCTGTTGGTAGACACCATCACCACCAGGGTAAACATCCAACATGAAGGGATACATGTGGTCAGAGAGGATGGACAGGTAGCCACTGGCGTTCAGGGACCCATCCAGTGGTACCAGCAGTCCCAGGTCATACCAGTAAAACATCCCTCAGACATGCACACTGCCTCCACCAGTCTGTACTTGACCGACAATCACGTCCAGGTGATGGTTCTCATTTGTCTGACGCCATATCTGCCACCTCCCGTCACTTCTGTGGAGTAGAAACCTCGATTAGTCGGAGAAGGCAACCTTTTTCCACTCTTCCACTGTCCAATGACGGTAGTCCCGTGCGAACTGCAGGCATTGTTGCGATGGACCTTGGTTAACATGGGCGCCTTTACGTAGCGTCGACTCCCGAGACCTATGCATAACAGGGTTCACTCTACTGTTATCAGGGACATGTACCTGGGTGCCCCAGCGTTCATTTGAGTGGTCAATTGCTGCACTGTTGCACATCGATTGCCCTTTACCAATCGATGGAGGCGACATTTCCCTCTGGGGGCGATGACCTTTGGGTTCCACAGTTATGACGTCTTGAGGCACTCTGCGTGCCAGTGTTCCATTCTTGGTACGTTACGCACTTATAACTACGTACTATCTTGTGCTCACGTTATGCACTATGGCTCATCTGTCCTGGCCAGCCGCTTATATCTCCGTGTGGTCGACCTTGTCATGTGCACTGTGTGACGCCCCTGGGTGGGTACACTGTGATTCCGCGGGTGGTCATTATTTTTATATGACTGTGAATTCACATACACGTATTCTCAGTTTTGTATTTTAGTAAACTCAATAAGTGAAAATTTTATGAAGTTCATCTCTATTTATATAGACGACTGGAGTGGTTGGCTGACAGGCGATAACGCTAATTGTAACTGTGATGCAGAAATGGTGAGCTCTGAAAAATTGCACCTAGGGGTAATCCGGCCAGGAGATGTCAGGAAAAATCCGAAATTTGAACTCCATAACGTGTCTTTCAAGGTTAAGTAGTAGAGATCACGTAGAGGTACTGTAGATCCATGATCTACGATTGCGAGAAACGTAAAAATTAATGTCTGAGGATGTTTTGGGTTGTACATGTTGGAAACGTTACAAAATTTCGGACCCGGATGGTCCGAGTTCAAATTTGGATCTATCAGTGCTAGAGTACTGAAAATTGATTCCTGATAGTATTTCGAGTCTTGGATCTGAGAAATTTTATTAAATTTTGGATGTGATGATTCCTACGAGGTCAAGGGTCAAATTCAGATCCACCAGATGCTAGAGTGATGAAAATTGATTCCTGGGCGTATTTTGAGTCATTATGCTAAATTTTGGTCAAATTTCAATATACCTGTATTAAATATCTAAAAATGGTGAATAGTACTATTTCAGGCAGTAGAACTCAAAAATAAGATGAATTTTCATATTTTGTGTCGCATTCAAGGTCAAATAGGGGTCGAAATGATGGGCTTGAATCATTTGGTGCCGAAGGCATCGATTGATTTCTAGTAAATAAATATAATTGATTTTTGTATGAAATGTGCCTGCTTCACAAACCTGGATTGAGTGGCTATCTCAATCTCTAAGGCTTCAAATATTTGGCTCTAATAATCTTTGGTAACAGTGTAGGCATTGTCCGTTGCGAAAATCATGGGAATACAGACTGATTCTCCGGAAAGCGAGTACCGAAAGTAACAAACTATGTGTCAAATGAAAGCTTCTAAGGCAGCAAGTGTCATAGGTTATGAAACATTAACCTCCCATGCTTTCTTCCCCCTAAAAAGGGGGAAAATGAAAGCCATTTTTCCGCTGTGTATCCAGAACGCGGGTGCTGAAAGTAACGTGTTGTATATCAAATGAAAGCTTGTGACATAGGGAGTATTGTGGGTAATAAAAATATACTCCCCTTACTATTTTCTCATAAAAAACGGAAAATGCGAAAATCGTTCTTCTAGTATACCTTTCGAATGCGCGGGCATACAGTTACCAGTTAGGTGTCCAATGAAAGATCATATAATGACCGATGAAATCTAGTTCGAATATTCCTCCACCATCTTCCCCTTGATAACATGGGGGCGGATTTTCGGGGAGTCAACCTTAATGAGCTATATTTCAAATTAAAGTTTGTGACGTCTCCAACGCTACCTCAAACACTACTCCAAAAGGGAGTAAAAATGTCGATGTTTCGTAGATCGTGTATGGATATGCGATGTTCTAGGTAAAACATTACCCATTACCATCTCCTTCTGAGAATATGCCCAGTTGGCATCAATAAAAACATATAACAAGTAAAAACCACCCGTGGGTGAGCCCCTAAAGGCTAACACGAAACACAAGCTAAAAACAGCACATAGCATGCACAAGAGACCTAAAACGAGTAGCTTTCCTCAGAGAAAGCCATCATTTTAGGCCTCTTGTACTTATTAAGAACATTATGATCATAATGAAGCAAAGAAGAAATAATCTGTCTAGAATTATTTTTAACAGCCTCAAAAAACCTGTTTGAGATGCATTTAATATGAGTATATATATATATGTGGTCGATTCCCAAGTCTATGAAGTTGTCTGTTAGTAACAAACCAAGGGGCATCGCAGATCTCAATATTTGGTCAATGATTATGAGTTATAATATCAAATGAAAGTTTCTGAAGGTAGGAGTTTTTAGTGACAAAGGAAAAATGTAAATAAATTTAAAAATTTTCATCAGCCACTAAATTCGTATTCGCTTCAAAGGAAGATAAGGCCCCGATTCACCTACTCAACACTATTGCAGACGCCCTATCTTTGAAGTGAATACGAACTCAGTGACTGCTTTAGGCTTATTTTCTGCTTTTTCGAGCGTATTAAGAAGATAGACAAAAAAATATAAGTTAAAAATTTTAAAAAATACTTATCTTTCTATTGCTTTTCTCTCGTCATTTGTTGGTTTATGGATTTTTCAAAGCAGTTGTTCCACCATATCTTTCCAACGTGACTGCGAGTAGTGCATAGACTATACAAAACTAACCCATTTTTCCTTCTCCCCCAAAAAAGGAAAATACGAAAACGATTGTTCTACTATATATTCGGAACGCGACGGCCGAAAGTAACAAATTATTGCGTCGAATGAAGGCTTGCGACGCGGGGAGTGTCAGAGGGTATAAAATTTGACTCTCCATGATTTCTTCCCTCCCTCAAAAAGGGAAATACATAAGCGACTGTCCCTCCATTTCTCCAGAACGCGAGAGCCAAAAGCTCAACTATGCGTCAAATAAAAACTTGTGAGATGGGGAATGTTACAGATTAAAAAAAAAAATCCACCTCCTCCATTTCTTCCCTACTGAAACGGGGAAACATGAAAACTATTGTTCAGCTATTCTTACGAACACCAGGGCCTACAATTAGGAGTTAGGTGTCAAATGGAAGCTCATATGAGGACTTGTAGATTATTTCAAATCTCTCTCCCCACACCCGCCACCACCGCCGTTATTTATCTCCTCCAAAAAACTGGCAGATTTTCGCGAGGATATGGACCTTAACGAGTTACAGTTTAAATTAAAAGTTGTGATGCCACCAATGTCATGGGCTACTTTAAACACGACTCCAAAAACAAGGAGTGGGGGTGGCTCAGTCGGTAGCGCGCCAGGCTCGTAATCTGTAGTTCCCAGGTTCGAGTCCCAGCTGGGTCAGCGTTGAGATTTATCTCCGCAAAATTCCCCGCCCTGCCCACGGTCAGTAGGGGACACCGATGGGCTTGGAAAGGCTGCCGTCCGTCGGATGGGACGTTAAGCCGTGGCCCCGTGTGCGGGAGAGCCATACCCTGTGCACGTTAAAGAACACGCTGGATGGCCTTGACGGGAGGCTACCATCTGTCTCCCAACAGCTGTCCCAGTGGGTCCCCTCACCCAACTTTCTCTGAGCCTTCGGGGTCCATGTGACCTGGCCATTTAGCCCATGGTGTGCAAAAAAGTGCCGCTCAGAGGTAAAACAACCCAACCCAGAAACAAGGGGAGAGAAAATGTGGCCGATGTTTGACTCGACCTAGTTTAATTTAATTTCTAACATAAAGGAGGTATAAGTGACCTTTCTCGTGATGTACTGAGTTGTACTGATGAAAAATGAACTGATAGTTTTAAAATAACAGTTTTAAATGCTTCGTAAGTTGTAGTAAAATATTGACATGCATGTGTAACAGATAATGTTTTGCCATCTGATGAGCTAACATAATACTGAATATTTTATTAACAGTTAAAATAGGTATATAAAATTGTGGATGCTGTTAAAAATTATTAAATGGTAAGAAATATTAATGTGTTTGAAGGTTGGGTTGTGTTGTTTTACCTCTGAGCGGCACTTTTTTTGCACACCATGGGCTAAATGGCCAGGTCACATGGACCCCGAAGGCTCAGAGAAGGTTGGGGGAGGGGGCCCACTGGAGCAGCTGTTGGGAGACAGATGGTAGCCTCCCGTCAAGGCCATTCAGCGTGTTCTTTAACGTGCACAGGGTATGGCTCTCCCGCACACGGGACCACGGCTTAACGTCCCATCCGACGGACGGAGGCCTTTCCAAGCCCATCGGTGTCCCCTACTGACCGTGGGCAGGGCGGGGAATTTTGCGGAGATAAATCTCAACGCTGACCCAGCCGGGACTCGAACCTGGGAAGTACAGATTACGAGCCTGGCGCGCTACCGACTGAGCCACCCCCGCCCCTAACGTGTGTGAAGAATATCTAAGATAAATTATAATGAGTGTTGATAGACTGCACAGCATGAATTGTGATAAATGCAATGAACAAATACAAGTGGGGCGGGGGTGGCTTAGTCGGTAGCGCGCCAGGCTCGTAATCTGTAGTTCCCAGGTTCGAGTCCTAGATGGTTCAGCGTTGAGATTTATCTCCGCAAAATTCCCCGCCCTGCGACGGTCAGTAGGGGACACCGATGGGCTTGGAAAGGCCGCCCTCCGTCGGATGGGACGTTAAGCCGTGGGCCTGTGTGTGGGAGAGCCATACCCTTTGCACGTTAAAGAACACGTTGGATGGCCTTGACGGGAGGCTACCATCTGTCTCCCAACAGCTGTTCCACTGGGTCCCCTTCCCCAACCTTCTCTGAGCCTTCGGGGTCCATGTGACCTGGCCATTTAGCCCATGGTGTGCAAAAAAGTACCGCTCAGAGGTAAAACAACCCAACCCAACAGATACAAGCTGAAAATGAATCTATCTAATGTACTGGAAATTGTAAGGAAAATCTCCATTTCTATTGTATTGGTTTTACTGAAAAAAACTTTCGGGAGCTTAGTAAGGGGAGAAAAGCAAAATGTCAGAAGTGTGAAATTGAATAATCTTGTAAACTACAGATCAATGTGGAAGCCAGGAAAAATAAAGGGAATCTTCAGTTGGATTCAACTGATGAAGTAATAACAAAAAGGATTTGGAGACATTGTACGAAAACACTAAAACCGAAATATCTATGAGCATAAAAGAAGAACTGAGTGAGGTTGTGAAATCATTACAAATCATTACAATCAGAAAATATATCAGATCTTATTACGAAAGAACTAAAAGCTTTGAAAACGGAAATTTTGCAGTTGAAAGAACAAAATGTTCATTTAATTAAAGAAATAGCAGATTTGAAATCTACAGTTAAAAACATGCAACACACGATAAATGAATTAGAAAACTATTCTCGCCGAATGAACATAGAAATCAGCGGTGTCCCGGAATCTTCGGAAGAAAATTTAAATGAAATTGCACAATAATATTTCAAAAACTTTAAAAGTTCATAATACTGATATTATCACTGCGCATAGTGTACCAGCTTCGAAAGGTAAAACTAGACCAGTGATTGTTCAGTTTACAAATAGAGCAAAACGCGATGAAAGCTTTCAAATTGAAGAGAACAGTTGCTGCTAATAAAGTAGACAAAAGATTTGGAACATCCAAAATTTACGTAAATGAACATATTTGCAGATATTAATACAAAATAATAAATACCCCTCAAGCAGCTGCTTGTCACAGAGGTCTGACAGGAGCCTATCAGTTTATATGCCATAGTAGAAGGTCTGAGAGTTACAAGAAATTATTCTTTGAAGCAGAAGTTCTGTTTTGAAGAAGAGTTCTTCTAAACAGATTAAAATAAAAAAGAATTACAAATTTTATGGCTCAAAAAGAGTAAGATTTTTCTGAGAAAGGCCGAAAATTGGACAATAATTCGAATAATAAGTGGGAAAGACCTTGATATTTTGTAATGGAGGATTTTGAAATTGAAGAATCACTATTTAAAAAGGTTGAAGATTTTCAAGGATTAATAGAATTTTACTCAGGTAGCTTTATAGACAATAATGATGGATTAAGTAATAATTTGAATTTATTTCATGATAATATAGGGAGTATGCGTAAAATATTTTGATGAAGTTATGTTACTATATAATACAAATTATGTTATTGATGTTCTTGTTATAAGTGAAACATGGATTAATGATTATGAAGTGGATAATTTTAAGATTTTTGCATATAATTGTTTCATTAATGGGAGAAAATATAAAATCAGGTGGTAGCATAATATACTTTAAAAATTATATATCGATGCACGAAAGTAAACTTAACCGAAAATTTAACACTGCTAAGATTTTAGAGGTATATGATAAATTAAATGATATATGCTTCATTTCTATTTATAGATCTCATAAATACACTGTAAAAGCTTTTATTTTAGATAAATTAGAATTTGTTTAAATAATAAAAATATAAGAGTAAATATATAAGAATATATAAGGTAAAATATAAGAATGTGTATATAATTGGTGATATGAATTTGGATTTGAATAGTAAGAATAATGAAGTTTACAGATATTTGAGTATAATAAGTGGCTGAGTGGTTAGCATGCTTGGCTACTGATCTAAGGGACCTGGGTTCGAGCCCCGGAATTAGGCATGGATGTGTGTGTCGTTTTTCTGCTGAGGTCCTGCCATCCTCTCAGATCTCCTACTGTGGCATATAAACTGACAGGCTCCTGTCAGACCTCTGTGGCAAGCAGCTGCTTGAGGGGGTATTTATTTTTATTATTATTAACCACATATGGGTTTATATCTTATATTAACGAAATAACTAGTGTCACATCATCAACAGCTACTTGCATTGATAATCTATTTATTAGAAATGTTAATCCCGTGTTAAAAAATAAATGTGCTATATACATGACTGAAATAACAGATCATTATCCCCTTTTAATGATTATAAAATCACAAAAAAATAAAACAAATACAAATAATAAAAAGATGGTTTGAGAGATAAAAATAAAATTAAAGGTATTAATGAAAAATGGATTATATATGAAATTTTAAACAGTATTAATAAAAAAGAAAAGTTATATAAAAAAAGCAAAAAAGTATCCTTTAGTTATTGTTTATATGAATAAATATAAAAATTACAATAAAAACCTTAAAATAACTATAAAAAATGCCAAAAAAATTATAGGACAAGAATTTATTTACTAACTGTAACAATGATCGACGAAATCAGTGGAAATTTATGAATTAAATAACAGGTACATCAACAGTTCATAATAATTATTTTTCCTAATAATAAAGAGGTTAATTTTGTAATGAATGAAATTAATAATATTTTAAAAAAATATTAACAGAAATAGAAGTTTACCTGTATATCTGCAATCGGAATCAAATTATAATTTTTCTGACCAACAACCAGTCCTGAGTTCTATGTATTTTATGAATACAAATGCAGGGGAGGTCTTGAATTTAATTTCTAATATAGATACAGATAAAGCTGTAGGATACGATTCCTTAAATGCAAAAATATTTAAAATAATAGCTAGGCACAAATTAGATTTATTAGTCTGTATTATTAATTTATCGATGGAAACAGGAACCTCTGTGGACGATTTGAAATTTCCTCTAATTATACCAGTCTATAAGGGGGGGGGGAAACAGAGATGATTATAATAATTATTGATCTATTCCAATTTTACCAATTTTCTCTAAAGTCATTGAAAAATTAGTTAAAAAAAAGAGTGGTTAGTTATTTGGATAGTATTGAATTTTTTGCAAAAAAACAGTTTGGCACCATACGTCTCATGCAATAATAAAATTTAATGGATTGATCTATAAGTTGATGTGCGGCATGAGATAAATAGAAGAATAGGGATTGCCGCTGGGACTTTTAAGAATCTATGGAGAGTATGGAAAAATAGGCGTATACACCTAAAGACAAAAATTAGGCTGTATAATAGTTTGGTTCTTTCTAAGGTCAGTTATGGTAGAAAAACATGAACCCTTTGTAAGCAGGATAACAAGAAACTTGATTTGATGCTTTTGACTCTAGATGCTGTCATGTCCCTCTAATTTATTTATTTTATTTATTATTGTATTTTTGTTATTCTAGATATTTTTAGATATTGAGTGTGTTCTTGGAGTGCTATTGTTGGGATGTGATTCACTGATGTTGTTTTCGGGTCGAAGCTGACTGCTTGCATGAGATGACGGGTTCCAGAAGTCTTTTATGGCCTTTTACGACTATCTTGTGGTGCGAGGTCAGCACAGGAGGCTAAAGCGGAATAATGGAAGAACAGTTGGGTGCGTGGCTGTCAAGCGAGAAAGTCGTTTCGCTATGCGTCAAAAGGACACCGCTCTTACTCAAAGGAAACCCTTAAGGAGAGGGTGCGATTCCAATTGAGAATTGCGATTCTTGGTGAATCTGATTACAGTCTTATGGATTCAGAGTGAACCACATTGTAGGCAAAGGTTAATTATCCTTTCGCCTAGTTTGAGATCTGTAAAGCGAGAATCTGCAGAGTGTGCGGTTCTCCACCTCATTGTGTAAATGTTTGCAGCAGCAAAGGCCTATGGAGCTTAGCGCATCCCCAGCACGTAATTGTATATAGTGTTAATAAACCGTGTCGTCCCTATACAACTCTTGCACAGTTAATTGTTGGACATATTTTCATTCGTCATTTAACGCAACAAATCTGAGGCATACTCTGGTACGGGTGTAAAAACCCGCAGACCTGTCATTTCACTGAAGTAAGGGTGAAGATAATTAAGTAACAATTTCATCGTCTTCCGCCGGTGTATGGTTAATTGTCTCTCCTACCAGGAGAGAACATCACAGATGCTTACAAAGCATCTTGGGTATTAGGTTATTTGAATTTCTAAGTAATGATGAGGTTAGAAGAGGGAGTCATCAACCTCTTTTGAGCAGCATATTGTGCAAAGAGAGACTGCATTGGTTTGGCCATGTTGCTCGTATGCATAGCTGCAGATTGGCAAAGAGGATTATGAAATGTGTGCCTAAGGGTATCAGAAAAAGGGAGACCTAGGATGCGATGGGCAGCCAATGTCAAAGAGGACCTTGCAAGAATTGGCCTAGAGTGGCCAAATGCAGCAGTGTAGCTCAAAAGAGTCACGTCTGGAGACGAAAATTACAGAGTTTGGTTGAACCTCCATAGCCAATGGCTGCATGAGAATTTCGTATGTATGTATGTATGTATGTATGTATGTATGTATGTATTTAAAGGGCATTAAAAAAAATGAAAAGATTATTGGAGTTTTTTTGACATCAGAAAAGCATTTGACTCTATTAATAATAAAATGTTTTTACATAAGGTAACATTTTATGGATTTCGTGGTATAATCTATGATTGGTTTAAAAGTTTTGTTGAGAATAGAAAGCAAATTGCGATTATTAACAATTTTAAAAGTAAAACATTATTAACCTTAAGTGGAGTCCCACAGGGTTCTGTGTTGGGTCCTTTACTTATTTTTACATATATATCAATGATTTCTGTAAATTCAAAATTGCCGGAAAAATTATTTCTTTTGCGGATGATAGATACATCCATAGTTTTTGAAGCAGTAGATAATGAAGCATTACTTGGAAAAATTATTGTAGATCAGGAGATACCATTAAACTCCACGAATTCAACTATTTACGTACAGACTTCTGTAACTGTGTTACTATCGAAGTGTTGGGTTGTTTTACCTCTGAGCGGCACTTTTTTGCACACCATGGGCTAAATGGCCAGGTCACAAGGACCCCGAAGGCTCAGAGAAGGTTGGAGTAGGAGACCCACTGGAACAGCTGTTGAGAGACAGATGGTAGTCTCCTGTCAAGGCCATCCAGCGTGTTCTTTAACGTGCGCAGGGTGTGGCTCTCCCACACACGGGGCCACGGCTTAACGTCCCATCCGACGGACGGCGGCCTTTCCAAGCCCATCGGTGTCCCCTACTGACCGTGGGCAGGGCGGGGAATTTTGCGGAGATAAATCTCAACGCTGACCCAGCTGGGACTCGAACCTGGGAACTACAGATTACGAGCCTCGCACGCTACCGACTGAGCCACCCCCGCCCTACTATCGAAGCGACTGATAGTTATAATTATTAAGGATTAATAATAGAATCTAATTTAAAATGAAAAAAAAAAAAACGATATTCACTCACTCTCTTCAAAACTAAACAGAATATTATATAAAATTTAGTAAAAACATTATGTTAATTATAATTTCCCACGGGATATTTATTTTGCATGGGCACAGTCTACCTTAATTTATGGGATTTTTTGTTGAAGAGGAAAATATAAATCAAATTTATTGCCCTTAATTTATGTACAAAATAAAATAGTTCGTAATCTTAATTATAGTTATTTTGCTGGGAACACCATATTATATAACAACACAATGTATTGCCAGTAAGGAAATTATATATTTATATTTTTCAACCATCTTTCTGCATAAAAATCAAGATTTAATTCCGATTAGAAATCCTAATTTAACTCCAGAGTTTTGGGTTTGCAATTTTATATGGAAAAAACGAAAAAGGAAATTTTCCATAAATTTTTTATGTCATTGTGCCTAATTTTTTTTAATTCACTGAAGTATACAATACGAAATGAAAAATGCTTAATAACTTTTAAGAAATGTTTGCGTGCTTATTTGTAAAGTTAGACAATAAAATGTATGTTTAAAAAATAATAAAAAATAAATACCCCCTCAAGCAGCTGCTTGCCACAGAGGTCTGACAGGAGCCTGTCAGTTTATATGCCATAGTAGAAGATCTGAGAGGATAGCAGGACCTCAGCAGAAAAACGACACAAACAGCCATGCCTTACCCGGGCTCGAACCCAGGTCCCTTAGATCAGTAGCCAAGCGTGCTAACCACCACTCGGCCACGGGACGGCTCTAAAATAAATATCCCCTTAAGCAGCTGCTTGCCACAGAGATCTGACAGGAGCCTGTCAGTTTATATTTCAGAGTAGAAGGTCTGAGAGGATGACAGAACCTCAGCAGAAAAACAACACGAACAGCCATGCCTTACCCGGGGCTCGAACCCAGGTCCCTTAGATTAGTAGCCAAGCGCGCTAACCACTTGACTGTGATTACCCGGGGGTCGAACCCAGGTCCCTTAGATCAGTAGCCAAGTGCGCTAACCACTTGACTGTGATTAAATAATTTTTGATAGTATTTGTATAGGAACTGATATTTGGTAAAACTGCATACCCGCACCACTCGTCACAATTAATATTTTATATTTTTTATGCATTTTTTTATTTGCTTTATTTTCTTTGACAAAAATTCAATTAATTCTTTACAACCTGTAAGAGCTCGAAAGCTCCTTGCTTTTTCACACATAACAATTGATGGTTTGCTTAGTTTTGTGATTTTATTGTTTCGTTGGTCTTTGTAAAGTGTTGTATTGATATTGTATTCGACAAAGTGTTGTATGTTGTGTGTTTATTGTCCTCACATATTTCTTCATGTTATAACAATATATGAAAGTTTCTGAAGATAGTTGATTTTAGTGATAATGTAAATAAATGAACTAACTAACTAACTAGTTCTACTCCCATTGTTTGTAATGATGATAGATGCATTGGCAGCTTTAATGTTGGCTCTATAACACAATCTGAAGTTATTTTGGCTATCTCTAAACTTAAACTTAATAATTCCCCAGGGGTAGATGACATTACTACAGAAATGCTCAGAGCTGGGAATGTTTCGGTTACCACTTGGATGACTGAAATTTTGAATAACTTTTATGATAAAGGCATGGTTCCTAAAGATTTTACCAGAGCTATTATTATCCCTATTTTCAAAAAAGGTGATCGCAGTTCTTGTGATAACTATAGGGGTATCAGCCTACTCTCTGTTCCAGGTAAAGTTCTTTCCATGATTGTGCTTAATAGAATTAAGAATCTGGTTGACAGGCAATTGCGTGATGAGCAATGTGGATTCAGAAGTGGTAGGGGATGTGTGGATCAGATATTTTCACTTAGGCAGATTCTTGAGAAATGTTTAGAGTTTCAGAAACCTTTGGTTGCTAGCTTTGTTCATTTCAAAAAGGCTTTCGACTCTGTTGATCGTCAAAATTTGTGGTTGATTGTGAGATCATATGGTATACCAGACAAGTTAGTTAACATAATGAAAGCGCTCTATAAATACACTGAGTCGTGTGTGAGAGTTGGTAAGTCTTGTAGCAATTGGTTTAGCATTACGTCTGGTGTTCGACAAGGGTGCATTTTGTCACCTTTTCTCTTTGGTTGTTGATTATGTTATGCGAAATTCACTTCAAGGGAAAGATTTTGGCCTTAAATGGGCTGGAGATACGAAAATTTCTGATTTAGATTATGCTGATGATTTAGCCCTTTTGACAAATGATGTTGATGAGATGAACTCTTTCATTCGAGCTGTTGATGAGACTGGTAGTAGAGTAGGTTTGGTTATAAAAAAAAAGAGAAACTTAAAAGTAGAGTAGGTTTGGTTATATAAAAACTAGAGAAAACTAAAGTGATGAAAATTGGGCAGGCAGTTTGTGATTCAGTTCATCTGAATGGTTGCAGTCTTGAGCAGGTGTCACAGTTTAATTACCATGGGAGCTATGTAACTGATATTGGTGATGTGCGGCATGAGATTAACAGACGAATAGGGATTGCTGCCGGGACTTTTAAGAATCTATGGAGATTGTGGAGAAATAGGCGTATACACCTAAATACTAAAATTAGACTGTATAATAGTTTGGTTCTTTCTAGGGTTAGTTATGGTAGTGAAACTTGGACGCTGTGTAAACAAGATAACAGGAAATTAGATGCTTTTGATTCTAGATGCTTACGCAGTATCTTGGGTATTAGGTTGTTTAACTTTGTAACTAATGATGAGGTTAGGCAAAGGAGTTTGCAACCTCCTTTATGCAGCATATTGTGCAGAGAGAGACTCCGCTGGTTTGGCCATGTTGCCCGTATGGATAATTATAGATTGACGAATAGGGTTATGAACAGTGTTCCTAGAGGCCTCAGAAGGAGGGGAGACCTAGGATGCGGTGGGCTGACAATGTAAAACAGGACCTTGTTAGAATTGGTGTGCAGTGGCCGGATGCAGCAGATGTTGCTCAGGACAGATATGCTTGGAGAATTAAACTGCGTGGTCTGGTTGGACCTCCGTAGCCCATGGCTGCTTGAGGATGATGATGATGATGATGTAAATAAATTAAAAAAATTTTCAAATTACCTATCATTCCATATGTGCCCTAAAAAGTAGAAAATAAACCTAAAGCATATCGGTGGTGCAATCAATCGCTGAATTCGCATTCTCTTCAAAGGAAGTTTGGGCGCCTATTTATCTACTCAGCAAGATTGCTGGCGCCCTATTTTCCTTTGAAGTGAATACGAATTCAGTGACTGATTGCACCATCGATATACTTTAGTTTTATTTTCTACTCTTTAAGGCGCGCATAATGGGAAGTTTGTATTTTTTATTTATTTATTCGAGTAACTGACAAAAAGGAGGTAAATTCGAGTAACTGACAAAAAGGAGGTAAATTCGAGTAACTGACAAAAAGGAGGTAAATTCGAGTAACTGACAAAAAGGAGGTAAATTCGAGTAACTGACAAAAAGGAGGTAAATTCGAGTAACTGACAAAAGGAAGTAATTCGAGTAACTGACAAAAATTCGAGTAACTGACAAAAGGAAGTAATTCGAGTAACTGACAAAAGGCTTTCCTTTTAAGGATTTTTTTTTGGAAGACATTGTGAAATATCTTCCTTGATTTAGTGTACAAAAAATTTATAGGAGATCTTTCTCTAGTCAGAATTTTGCTAATATAACATTTCTCCCCTCTTTTTTTGGAGGTGGGAGAGGGGGCTTGGCTCACGGGTAACGCACCAGGCACGTTATCTGCATTTCCCAGGTTTAAGTCTCACCTGGTCTATACTGAGATTTATCTCCGCTAAATCTGCATCCCGTCCTTGGTCAGAAAGTGAACGCCAACGGTTTGGAAAGGCTCTCTGTCATCTATCGGATGAGATATTAAGTTGTTACTCCATGTGCAGGAGAGCGATGCCCTGTGCATGTTAAAGAACAGGCTGAATGACCTTGTTGCGAGACTAGTACCTGTCTACTAACAACTGAGAGAAAGTTGGGGATGGGAACCACTGCAGAGTCCTTGTGACCTAGCTATTTAGTCCATTGTGTGCCAAAAAGTGTTGCTCAGAGATAAAACAATCCAAACTTACATATTTTGGTCTTCATTGTTGTAGCTCAAACAAGTTGTGAAAAAATGATAATGAAAACATAACAGTGCGAATCAATGTATTGCAATAGAATTTTCACGACCATGAGTGGGTTTGCCATTGTTCATCAAGATCTGTTATGTCAACCTTGTTCTGAGGGAACTTTTTCGACCTGTTTATGTGAATTGTAGAATGGTAGTTTCCTAAACACTGGAAAATTATGAGCAACTGAGTATTTTGAGCTAATTTCGTAGCACTAGCAAAACCTTTTTCGAAATAATAGAAATGCGTTTTCAAGGTTTTGTTTATTTTGGCCAAGTAATCGTAACTAGCCAGATTTGCCATTCTTTTAAGGAAAGGGAAACCCTTGTAATGGTAGGATATATCACTTGTAAACTCGTATATGTACTGTTAAGTTGCACATTGGTAATTTGAAATCGGTACCAATTATTTTTGTCTCACTACCCTGAATGCTTTTACTCTGGAACACAATTTGTAATGCAATTTGTCATCGTTAAAATTATTGTCATACTAGTCATGCTAACTATCGTCTTTCTCTTATCCGTAGGTATCACTTTATTCATTGAAAGTCTTTAATTTACATGAATTTGATTTGGCAGTATTCACAATAATTAGTCATTATAACAATCCTGTTTTGCTTACTGCTCATGGGGCGGGGGTGGCTCAGTCGGTAGCGCACCAGGCTCGTAATCTGTAGTTCCCAGGTTCGAGTTCCAGCTGGGTCAGCGTTGAGATTTATCTCCGCAAAATTCCCCGCCCTGCCCACGGTCAGTAGGGGGCACCGATGGGCTTGGAAAGGCCGCCATCCGTCGGATTGGACGTTAAGCCGTGGCTCCGTGTACGGGAGAGAGCCATACCCTGTGCACTTTAAAGAACACGCTGGATGGCCTTGACGGGAGGCTACCATCTGTCTCCCAACAGCTGTTCCAGTGGGTCCCCTCCCCCAACTTTCTCTGAGCCTTCGAAGTCCCTGTGACCTGGCCATTTAGCCCATGGTGTGCAAAAAAGGGCCGCTCAGAGGTAAAACAACCCAACAACCCAACTTACTGCTCAAGTTGAGAAAGAATGGGATCAATTTGTAACAGGCTTTTCTTATAACTAACAATACATACTCTTTATGGGATTTATGAAGCATTAGAAACATATTGGAACAGAGGAGATAAGTTTATTTCAATGATGAGGTTATGGAACTTATTTCTGAAAGAAGGTAATGCAGGAATAGTATGAATTAACACCCCACTGGCTCCAACGGAAGCATTACAAAGAGCGTAATAAGCGTGTATAGGATCAGTTAACAGCTAATAAAATTCTTTGGCTTAATATCCTGGCTAATAACACAGAGGAAGCAGCTAGACAGCACAAAAGCAGGAAGTTGTACAAACTATTTAATTTTTTATGTGGGAAGAAACAGGTAGGCCTAAAGGGATTGAAGGATAAACATGGTTAGATTGTTGAAGTGTGAATTCTGTCGTGGCTAGGTAGGCTGAGCATTTCAGAGATGTCCTATACAATGTGATTATTTCTAATCCCATTGTAATGAGGATAGATGCTTTACTGACTTTAATGTTGGCCCTATATCACATTCTGAAGTCACTTTGGCTGTCTCAAACTTAAAACTGCTTAAATCCCCAGGGATGGATGAAATCACCACCGAGATGCTTAGCGCTGAGAATGTTTATGTTATCACATGGCTGAGTGAAATTTTAAAATTTTTTATGATAAAGGTGTTGTTCCTAAGGATTTTACCACAGGTAATATTATCCTTATTTTTAAAAACGTTGATCACAGTTCTTGTGATGATTAGGGGATTCAGTGTACTTTCTATTCCAGGCATTCTTCTTTGCATTATTGTGCTTAACAGAATTAAGAGTTTGGTTCATGTTAACTGTGTGATGAACATTGGGGATTCAGAATTGCAAGGGGATGTATAGTTAAAATGTTTTTGCTTAGGCAGATTGTTGACAAATGTTTCGAGTTTCAGGAATGCTAGCTTTATAGATTTCAAAAAGGCTTTTGACTCTGTTGATCGTCATAAATAATCCTGGAATGCTAATGTACTCTTTTTTTTATCAAGAAATAAAAAAAAAGCATAAAATTTTTTGAATATTTCAAAGTTTATTTTTGAAAAAAAAAAAAAAAAGAAGTGCTCTCCTTCACAATGGAGAGAGATAACCTAGACTCTCTCTTAGGTTTGAACTGGTTTCTCATACAAATCCGCTGGTTTGGTAATTAGGTACGCTAACTACTAGATCAGGTGTGGGCTATGATCCATTTATTTGAATAATAATTTGTAGAATTAACTTTGGAATGCTAATCTATTGTAAACTTTATTATGCAAAATTATTGGAAACCCATTTGTGGAAAGTACAGTGATAATTACTATATGCTATATGAGCGTTATTTTTTTCTTTTTCAGAAATACTATAAACCAGGCTAGGCTAAAAAAAAAGGCGGGGGGAGGGGCAAGCACGTAACATAGTCTAGTTGAAAAAAAAAATTAAGAGAAAGGGCGAGCAGGAGATGAATTTCCATTGCAGTGTAATATTTTCCCTTCTTTTTTAAATAAATAAAAAAAAAATAAATTAATACCCCCTCAAGCAGCTGCTTGCCACAGAGATCTGACAGTTTATATGGCATAGTAGAAGGTCTGTGAGGATGGCAGGACCTCAGCAGAAAAACGACACACACATCCATGCCTTACCCGGGGCTCGAACCCAGGTCCCTTAGGTCAGTAGCCAAGCGTGCTAACCACTAGTAGGTCACGGGGCGGCTCTTCTTTTTTAGAGGTCTTTAAAAATTTTCTTGAAATCTGCTTAAATATGTGCAAGTTACTGATCTAAGGGACCTGGGTTCGAGCCCCGGATAAGGGATGGTTGTATGTGTTGTTTTTCTGCTGAGTGCCTGCCATCCTCTCAGATCTTCTACTTTGGCACATAAACTGACAGCTCCTGTCAGACCTCTGTGGCAAGCGGCTGCTTGAGGGGGTATTTATTTATTTTTAAAAAAAATAATTTTTGCTTCTATTACCGTTATTTGCAGTCTCAAAGGTGGGTGAGGGAGGTCATCATCCCCTAGTCCTTCTCCCTTAGATCCATCCCTGCTGTAAGCCTATCTAATATATATATCTAATAATATAGCTTGTGATGTCTGACTGAGGGAGAGTAGAGATGAAATAGGGATAATTCTAATATCTGAGTGACGCAGGGACTAGGGCTCTGAAATTTTGAAAAAGTTGTAAAATGAGGTACTTCATTTTCCTTGAAAAAAGGGAATTCCGTATGCGCCGGAGGCGAGATCTACTACTTCTTTTTCTCTCTTATAATTCTAATGTCTGAGCTTTAATGTTGTTAATTGCAGAAAGATTGGGGCTAAATATGAGAAGAAAATCTGGAATTTCAGATGACATCTGTTACACGATGAAACTCATTGTATGAGCTTTATCTTCAGACGTCTGATGTTTACCCCACGTTTCTTCTTTCTCAAAAGGTCCATGGCTCTAATGATCGCAATCATTTTTCATGATGTCGATGGCTTCATCCCCAAATCACTTCTCCCTTTCGAAGAACTCTGTCCTTCAAATACTTCCGCTCTGCCCAGGAAGTGTGCATCCGACTAGAGTGCCGAGAATTAACGGTGGCTGGGGATATAAAAAAAAGAGCCTCCTTGACTCGCAGCCTCCACGGATCCCGAATTGAGCCGTGTTTTCGTGCTCGGTGACTCTTCCTCCTCTCATCTTTTCCTCGCTCTGCTGCTGATGGATGAAACTTCCATGTCCGGATCGTTGCAGGCAGTTGCTGTATGCTGCAGCAAATAAACATCCCCGTGACATTTCCTGCTATTCCTGTCACTTCTGATGCGGTTGCCTTGGCAACAGAAGAAGAGGCTCCTCCGCCCTGCGAGGACACACAACAAACACATGGCATCAGTTACTAATGGAGACCCACCGCTGACCAGGGTCCGTCGATGACGTGTTCATGACGTCACGTCGCTGGGGGTGACGCGAAGAGTGAGTGATGGTGCCTGCGAGCTCCACATTTCATCCTCGTGTCTCCGGTGCGGCTGGAGGACGTTTAGTTCGGCTTCCTGGAGGAGGCGGGGCGGTCGTGCGCGCCGCTAAAACACTTGGCTTGTGATAGATCGGTGAGGGCGCGCCAGGCCGCACTGATGAATCGCGGCGAGCCATTAGAGTGAAGTCCGCGCGCCGGGAGCCGTGCCCCGGGACAAGATAAATATGTAAAGACGCAGCCAAGTGTCAAATGCGATGGAACCTTCTCGGCGCCCGCTGCGAAGACTGTGCGCCGTCCATTAGTGAGTGTGCGGGATGGCAGCCCCTCCCACAGGCCGCAGATCCACCCAACACATGCGCCTCGCACCGTGATGTATGCCGGCCACTTACGGCGGCTTCTCAATGCATATCATGCTTCGTGAGACAGAGGAAGCCTTTGTGTGGTGCGGTTACTCCGAGCTCGAATCCTCTTCGCCGTTTTTGCGGGAAGGAGTGGTGGAGGGGCTTTGAAGAGGAGGGGGAGTTTGAAGATGAACTCGCACAGTGGCGGGAAGAGGGAAAGATCCATTCCCAATGTAAATAGACATCGCACAAATGCAACGCAGCTGAATGACTGCGAGGGCCAGATTGCTCGCATCATGCAGTACGAGATTTGTTTGCAAGCAAAGGGAAATGAATCCTTCTGGGGGGAAAAAAAAAGATCTCTCAGTTGATTTCAGTGTCAGAAGCGAAATGCCATCAAATCATCTTCGTGTTTCTTCGACTCCGAATGGAATGAGAAATTTCTATTTTGGACTGAACTTTCATTTCGAATGTTTTTTCAGATTATAAGAGGTAATCTAGAAATGATACACAAGAAAACATTGTTTCGAATTTATGCAGTTCTTGTTAGACACAGCCAAACCCTCAATAGCACTTTTTCCTGATGTACAATGTATAGACGGTATTCTTCTCCATATGTAGACATTCCGCACTGACGGTAAATAAATTTGCGCTATTTCAATTCGCTGGAATAAGGAATTTTTAGCTGTAGAGTGTAGAAAAGTATTTTTAACAACGTAGAGTCAGTTGTTTCAATATTATATTACACTTTCAGGTACAGTCGCTCAAAAAAATATCCGAACGCTATAGTTGATTACAGAATTCAGAAAAAACATCTGGCAACGATTTTTTTTTGAAATTAGTGATCTGGCAACCTTCGTGCCTTGACGGGAGGCTACCATCTGCCTCCCAACAGCTGTTCCAGTGGGTCCCCTCCCCCAACCTTCTCTGAGCCTTCGGGGTCCATGTGACCTGGCCATTTAGTCCATGGTGTGCAAAAAAGTGCCGCTCAGAGGTAAAGCAACCCAACCTTCTAACGATTGCAGGAAAGACATCATATTTTATAGTGTGCCTCATGCGACTCTCACGTGGAATTGGCTGCAATGTCACGAGAACATAGCATGTTCTACCACATTTTTAGCGCACTCACGCCTACTGGTGGGTGTTTTTTTATTCGCAAAATCTCTACCCCATGTTCTTATTAAGGCATCTATCACTTTTCGCCGTGATCCGTCGAGCAGATCCTTCTCTACATCGCTCTGAGTAATGTCAGTTTAATAATAACCACCCTGTATATAAATATCTTGGCATGTCCCAAAGAATTTAAAAGAAAAACCAAAAAAACTGCCAGTTGTCACGTAACAAGAAGAAAAAATCCCGGTCGTTTCCAGTTGATACTGAGAAGTAGTAATGGTCATCTAACTCTGCCATCAAATATCAAGTGCCTACTCCATCATGAAAAGCAAATCTCCAACTATTATTGAAGAAGAACTATTCTGTGACGATACTGATGAGGAATGTATTAAAAGACTCGAATAATAGACAAATTTCACTTACGGGGAGGAGTGGGGGGCGAATGATTTAAAGTTTAAGGTGGGTGGAGGGTCTTTTAAAGCGAATTAAGATATCCACTGACGTCAAAACCATCCAGAGTGTTCTTTAACTTCCGTCAAGGCCATCCAGAGTGTTCTTTAACGTGCACAGGTTATGGCTCTCCCGCACAAGGGGGGGGGGGGGTAAGACTTAACGTCTCATCCGACGGATGGCGGCCTTTCGAATCCCATCGGTGTCCCCTACTAACAGAGGGCAGGGTGTGAAGTTTTGCGGAGATAAATCTCAATCCAGATTTCTCTCCCAGATGTTGAGGTCCAAAACACATTAATTTATTTACAGCCGTTGTCAAACAACTAGCAATTAGCAAAGAAATTTGAAGTTGTTCCAAATTTATCAAACAGTGGTTATATGTCAATCTTCTATAAATTTCATTTTTATCCGAGAAAGTTTCAATGGAATTTTATTGGCCAGACAACGAATCTCTTTTGTTGCGATCTTATGCAACACGGCAATTCCCGGTTCCGCTTGTACAGCACTACCTGGTTATGAAAAGCCGTGCTTATCTAGAGCCGGGGGCAAGGAATACGCCCTATAGGCGCACCTCAACCCCAGCCTCACATGGCAGCAGTACTATAGAAGGAAAGCTGACCACCGGAAGAAACCTTACTTTAATCTATTCCCCGGTTTGCAAATGTACAAGGATATATAGATCCAAGTTCGATCGGCACCCGGGGTGGAGACTCTTAGTAAGACCCAGACTTTTTTGAGGACTCGTGCCTACAAGGCGGGCTCAGACCTTTCGGCAGAGCCCTCGAACAGACCACCCAGGTCTCCTGATAGGTGAGGTCTCCGACGCCGTCACCATCCGACCGGCAATCAAGCCGGCCAGCAGCATCTTCAACCTCGGTTGCCATGTCCAACCGGCCATGTCCAACCGGGGGTCCAACCGGTCGGACCATGTCCAACCGGGGGACCAATCCGTAGCCATGTCCTTACCGGGGGACCAATCCGGTCGGCACAGCCTTCAGCCGGGTTGCTGGGCCCTAGGCCCCCCCACCACGACAAGGTGGTCCCCTATCGGGGGGGGGGGGGGGGGGTATTGGCCAGACCATAGAAATTTTTCCCTTTAAGCTATTATTTTTTCGAATTATCAGTTTCGCATTAGAAAAAAATAATGTTTTTTTTTCATGTAAAAGTATTGTCGCCGGAACGAATCAAACTTTAGTTTCACGTTAACTCCTATTTCGTCTTATCCTTTTTCGTATTAGGTGTTTTCCACTGTATATTGTACAGTACTGTGCAAATTAGTTGGGACAATAGGAAAATGCGGTAACAAAGACACAATTAAAATATTTATTTGTTCAATAATATAGTTAATAGTGAATGTGACCCCCCCCCCCCCCTTAGCTTTAATTACTTCTTTCACCCTCTCAACCATTGATGCCACTAGCTTTCCACAGATCTCCTTCACTTCAGGGTCGTGGTACCACACTTTCACGACACTTTCTATCATTTTGGTTTTCGTCGTGCAATCCATCTTAGATATGCGCGCTTTAATAATGGCCCACAAATTTTCAATAGGGGTATTCATCGGGTGAATTTCCTGGCCACTCCAATACCTTCAAATGTTGCTGGGTAAAGAAGCTCTTAGCAAGCTTAGAATTGTGGCATGGAGCCAGATCCTGTTGAAATACCCCATCGCCGTTAGGAAACAGCTTCTGCAGTGTTGGGACCATTTTCGCCTCCAGAACGCCTATGTACTTTTTGCTGTCCATCATTCCTTCAATGGGGTGAAACGTCTGTGGCCCGGAAGCTGCACGCGTAAGTTTAGACTTGCAGCAGTTTAGACTCTGCAGCGGAAGGGACTTAGCGTTCCTTCGCTTGTCCCAACTAATTCGCACAGTACTGTACATATACCCTCAGCGTCCACTTTATTAGATCCAGTTCCTGTTATGTCAATAGTAACTCAAATACCGAATTCATTAACTTCTATTCTGTCTCCTGGAGCGAACTTAGACTCTGCTGACCCATTCTCCAAGTCTAATTTTAGATATTAATATTTATAACGAATTGTGATGATGTAGAGAACTATCTATAGAGATAAAACTTTAGCTTAAATATTTAATTTTTATAACACCGTAGCAACTAATTATGTAAATTCGTGAATTTCTCCACACACGATCTCGGACTCAATTGGAGTTCTCTTATTTATTACTTTTCATATTGTTCAGTTTGTTTGTTTAAAAAAACTACCTATAAAATAGATTATAATTTATCTTCACAATATAATTTGTGTTAATCAGTACATATCTATGAACTTTTGAACTGGAAAAATTTATGTAAAAGTACGTTTTTTGTTACGGATTTTTGTATTGAACTGTACTGGTATTGAGAGTAGTGAATAAAAAATCTAAATCTATATCTATGATTAATTCAGGTAAATTTAATGTCATTTAAAAAAAATCGCAAATCATACGTTGAAAAATTGATTGTTCTGGATTTCTGACAGCCTTCTGACAGCCTTCCATTTTACAGGAGGTCAGTCCTACAAAATTTTTAAACAAAGCTTTCATAAAATTTACATAAATGATTGCAAATTAAAATAATTTTAATCAAACAAACTACAATTTTATTAACTCCGCCTAGATCCTGACTTTCCTTACTTTCATTTCTACAAATGCTTTAACAATCTTCTTAATATTAAATTTATTGGTCATTCATTTTCTATAGATAAAAATGCAAGTCTTGATGACCTTTCTTCTGCCATTTTATTTCTCAGATGATTTTATAAAAGAGCGTACCGATATTGCTCTCATAGCTCACCATCCACATGCTTGATTTTAGACACACGAGAAGTCTGGAATCTTGGTTCTACATCCTCCTCCTCCACAAGCAGCCAAGGGCTACGGAGGTCCAACTAGACCGTGCAATTTAGTTCTCCAAGCAAACCTGTCCTGAGTTGGGTTGGGTTGGGTTGTTTTACCCCTGAGCGGCACTTTTTTGCACACCATGGACTAAATGGCCAGGTCACATGGACCCCGAAGGCTCAGAGAAGGTTGGGGTAGGGGACCCACTGGAACAGCTGTTGGGAGACAGATGGTAGCCTCCCGTCAAGGCTATCCAGCGTGTTCTTTAACGTGCACAGGGTATGGCTCTTCCGCACACGGGGCCACGGCTTAACGTCCCATCCGACGGACGGCGGCCTTTCCAAGCCCATCGGTGTCCCCTACTGACAGTGGGCAGGGCGGGGAATTTTGCGGAGATACCTGTCCTGAGCTACATCTATTGCATCTGGCCACTGCACACCATTTCTAATAAGGTCCTGTTTGACATTGTCTGTCCACCGCATCCTAGGTCTCCCCCTCTTTCTGCACCCCACATTAACGCCGTTTTTTGTGCACTTTCATTGAATAACGTTCCTCGATTCGTACAAACTTCATAATGCAATGGGCAGCAATTGAGTGGGTTTTGAAAAGTCATCATCTGAATATTGCAGAAATTTAATGACAGTGTCTATTGATTGCAAAATGTTTGATAGTATTTCTAGTAGAAAACTGTCAGAAAATATCTGTTGGTATCTTTATTCTTAAATCTTGTTTTCTGGATACCTCCGTCTTTGCTATTTATTTTGTACAGCGGAATTGTGAAATATTCTTTTCCTTTTGCGAATGTTTCCCCTGCTCCGAAAACGGACATGTAAAAGACAGTTGCTCTCAGTGGTTGAAAATTTTTAAATTAAATGTAAGGGCCCCTCTTCGGTTCGGGACCCTACTGCAGTCGCACCACCTGCACCATTGGATGAGAAGCATCTGCGCATATTTATTTATTTCTATTCCCTTGTTTAAACTATATCTTACTAGAAATTCGTATCCGACTAACACGATTTCATATTAAGTGAATTTTCTGAAGAACGTATCTATCGTGTTAGTGGGGGACACGGTTTTTTGTAAAATATGTAAGGACAGGAGATCACCCTAATTCTACCTCTGCTTCAGAAGCGGTACAGCTGTTTTAATTTGCATCTAGGAGTAATCCAAGTCATAGATTTCGAAAAAAATCCGAAGTTTTATATTTGATACGCTCTTCAAGGCAAAAAAAAAAAAAAACTTTTATCTATACATGCTAATAGCACAAAACTTAGTGTCTATGGATATTTCGATTTCTACATCTTAGAAAACGTACGGAATTCACAATTCCCTTTTTTTCTCTAGTTCATGGCTTGGCTCAATGTGATCCCTTCTGTAACCTTGTAATTTAAATGAAAGACCAATTAACTTCTTTAGTGAAATCATCATCATCATCATCATCATCATCATCATCATCATCATCATCATCATCATCATCATCATCATCATCATCATCATCATCATCATCATCATCAAGCAACCATGGGCTACGGAGGTCCAACCAGACAGCGCAGTTTAATTCTCCAAGCATATCTGTCCTGAGCTACATCTGCTGCATCCGGCCACTGTACATCAATTCTAACAAGTTATTCTGTTTGACATTGTCAGCCCACCGCATCCTAGGTCTCCCCCTCCTTCTGAGGCCTCTAGGCACACTGTTTATAACCCTATTCGCCAATCTATAATTATCCATACGGGCAACATGGCCAAACCAGCGGAGTCTCTCTCTGCACAATATGCTGCTTAAAGGAGGTTGCAGACTCCTTTGCCTAACCTCATCATTAGTTACAAAGTTAAACCACCTAATACCCAAGATACTACGTAAGCATCTAGAATCAAAAGCATCTAGTTTCCTGTTGTCTTGTTTACAGAGCGTCCAAGTTTCACTACCATAACTAACCCTAGAAGAACCAAACTATTATACAGTCTAATTTTAGTCTTTAGGTGTATACGCCTATTTCTCCACAATCTCCATAGATTCTTAAAAGTCCCGGCAGCAATACCTATTCGTCTGTTAATCTCATGCCGCACATCACCAGTATCTGTTACGTAGCTCCCAAGATAATTAAACTGTGGCACCTGCTCAAGACTGCAACTATTCAGATGAACTGAATCACAACCTGCCTGACCAATTTTCATCACTTTAGTTTTCTCTCTGTTTATAACCAAACCTACTCTACTACCAGTCTCATGAACAGCTCGAATGAAAGAGTTCATCTCATCAACATCATTTGCCAAAAGGGCTAAATCATCAGCATAATCTAAATCAGATATTTTAGTATCTCCAGCCCATTTATGGCCAAAAGCTTTCCCTTGAAGTGAATTTCGCATAACATAATCAACAACCAAACTAAAGAGAAAAGGAGACAAAATGCACCCTTGTCGAACACCAGAAGTAATGCTGAACCAATTGCTATAAGACTTACCAACTCTCACACATGACTCAGCGTTATTATAGAGAGCTTTCATTATGTTAACTAACTTGTCTGGTATACCATATGATCTCACAATCAACCACAAATTATGATGATCAACAGAGTCGAAAGCCTTTTTGAAATCAACAAAGCTAGCAACCAAAGGTTTCTGAAACTCTAAACATTTCTCAAGAATCTGCCTAAGTGAAAATATCTGATCTACACATCCCCACCACTTCTGAATCCACATTGCTCATCACGCAATTGCCTGTCAACCAGATTCTTAATTCTATTACGCACAATCATGGAAAGAACTTTACCTGGAACAGAGAGTAGGCTGATACCCCTATAGTTATCACAAGAACTGCGATCACCTTTTTTGAAAACAGGGATAATAATAGCTCTGGTGAAATCTTTAGGAACCATGCCTTTATCATAAAAGTTATTCAAAATTTCAGACATCCAAGTGGTAACTGAAACATTCCCAGCTCTAAGCATTTCCGTAGTAATTTCATCCACCCCTGGGGATTTATGAAGTTTAAGTTTAGAAATAGCCAAACTAACTTCAGATTGTGTTATAGGGCCAACATTAAAGCCACCAATGCATCTATCATCATTGCAAACAATGGGAGTAGAATTAACCACATTGTTTAGAACATCACTGAAATGCTCAGCCCACCTAGCCATGACAGAATCCTCACCTTCTATAACCTTACCTTGTTTATCCTTCAATCCCTGTATACCTGTTCGTTTTCTACCACACAAAACATTAACTATCTGGTACAGCTCTCTGCTGTTGTGCTGTCTAACTGCTTCCTCGGCTTTGTCAGGCAAACCATCAAGCCAAAGATTCTTATCAGTAGCTAACTGATCCTTTACACGTTTATTAAGTTCTTTGTAATGCTTTCTATTAGGACCAGTAGGGTATGGATTAAGGACATTCCTGCAGTTCTTTCTTTCCGAAATAAGCTCAAGTGCCTTATCACTCAGATAATTCTGCCTCTTCTGCTCCTTTTTTCCTAAAAGAGTACTGTTAGTATCCAAAAAAGCCTGTTTAAAATGATCCCATTCTTCTTCAACTTCAGTATTAAGCAAACCATGACTGTCATAATGACTAAGTAACCTATCTTGGTAAGCTTTAGCTATAACTGGGTCTTTCAGAGCTTCAGTATTAAAGGTAAATTTTTTTAACCCTAACACAACACTTTTTAAGTTTAAGTTGCAAGACACTTTTAACAAGGTAATGGTCAGATCCAATTTCAGCTCCCCTATATGCCCTGGTGTTTCTAACAGAACTAGCCCATTTGCTGTTAATTAATATATAATCAATCATATTCCTATGCAGCCCATCAGATGAAACCCATGTTGATTTATGTATGTCGCGGTGTTTGTAATATATGTTAGTTATTCCGAATCCAATGAGTTTACTTACCTGTAGGAGACGTTGCCCATTGCCATTGCAGCTACCAATACCAAAAGAGCCTATTACTCCTCCCCAAAGGTCAGAGTCGGTACCAACTTCGGCATTGAAGTCACCAAGAACAAGGGTAATATCTCCTTTCTTGACCTAATTCATAATATCCTGAAGTTGTCCGTAAAACCTATCCTTCTCCTCCTCATCAGAATCCTCAGTGGGGGCATAACAGCAGATAACATTCAAGTCTTTAATGCTTGTCTGAAATTTTGCTGTAAGAAACCTTTCATTAATGCACTCATATCCTAAAAGAGCATCACTAGCATGTCTGCTGAGCAGCAGACCCACGCCTTGGTGATGCTTTCCATCCTCCCTCCGTGTAAAGAGAAATTTAAAGTTATTTTTAAGTATCTCACCTTTACCTGTCCATCTGGTCTCTTGCAAGCCTAGAATATCTAGGTTATAGCTTTGGAATTCCTGCGTTAGGACATCAAGAGAATAATCTCTATGTAATGCCTCACATTCCACGTTCCTGCAGAGAGAAAATGATTAGTAGGATTTTTAAAGAAATTAGGTTTATTGAGATTGGTAGGGCCAACAACATCAAACAGCCCCCTGATCGCAGGCATGGGGCAAAGACCTGTTCCTCCTCCGCTAAAGGCTGAAGTCACCGATGCTGGTAGGAACTTCAGGCACCACCTTTTCATGTGGACTTTTTCAAGAGCCATATGGCCTGCGTGAGTCACATTACTCCAGTTTAGGCTTGACGATGCCCAACTAGCTAAGTAAGGTTGAGGTACCTGCGATGGCCTCTAATTAGGATTATCCATCAGCTGATATAAGGTATCCCATGCCTCTGTTCACTTAGGGCAAACAGAAAACACAGCGGCAGATTCTCCCTCAACAGAGGTCCATCAGTGCAGCAAATCCAGGATCCATAATCAAGCTCAAATCCATAAACAAGTCCAGTCTAGTAGGTATAAATGGTCAGCACCAGGACCTTGTGAAGTTGACCACTCCTGTTCTATAATCAACAGGCTGTAGGAAAAGTTCCGAGTGACCACTGATGTTTTCAGAAGATATTGGACCCTTGGCTCTCTCTTGGAAGACGAATAACAACAAATGAGAACATGCATTTTCGACTTCTAATTCAAAGATATAATCAAACATAACTGTCTCCAATGCATTCCCTCCTCCATGGGGGGGGGGGGCAAGCTCAGTCGGTAGCGCGCCACGCTCGTAATCTGTAGTTCCCAGGTTCGAGTCTCAGCTGGGTCAGCTTGAGATTTATCTCCGCAAAATTCCCCGTCCTGCTCACGGTCAGTAGGGAGGTTCAGTTGGTAGCGTGCCAGGCTCGTAACCTGCAATTATCAGGTTCGGGTTCCAGCTGAGCAAGTGTAGAGATTGTTCTCTGCCAAACTCCCCGCCCTGCCTACAGTGAATAGGGATCACTGTTGGGGTTGAAAAGGCCACCGTCCGTCGTATGGGACGTTAAGCCGTGGTGCTGTGTGTGGGAGAGACACACCCGCGCGCGTTAAAGAACAAGCTGGATGGCCTTGACGGGAGGCTGACCCCCTTTTCCCAACAGCTGTCCAGTGGGTCCCCTCACCCAACCATCCACGAAACTACGAGAGCTTCGAACTTGGACATCTGTCCCAAATAACTGATATTTAAATAGCGAATATCATTTTTAAAATTAAAAGAGCTCGAATTTACCCCTTAAAAATGGTAGACTTTCGGCACAACTCATGTACAGAGTTGCAGTAACAATTAGACCGTAATGCTACCTAACCATATTGGCAATTAATCATCGGCACGGTTCAAAATTCGAAAGTCTCATAATTAGAGATATGATGAACAGACTGATTTCCATAATATCAAACTAATGTAGATGATAAGTACTCTCCCAGCTGCTCGGCAGTCTTAATGTCAGCGTCCTACCAGGAATCAACCAGCCCACAAGGCTCAAAATTCGAAAGTACCAAAATCAGAGATATAAATGAACAGAAGATTTCAATAACATATAAGTAATGCAGACAATAGGCACTCTCTCCGCTGCTTCGCAACCTCAATGTCAGTGTTCTGATAGGCCTCAACCAGCACACGATGGTGGCTTTGGTGCCATCCACAGGATGGGCCAAATGTGGAATCCTGTCCTGTATAGTAGAACGTCGGATGGCATCATTCATTCATATTCAAGCCCACGGTCAGTAGGCGACACCGACGGGCTTGGAAAAGCCGCCGTCCGTCAGATGGAACGTTAAGCCGTCGCCCCGTATGCGAGAGAGACATACCCTGTGCACGTTAAAGAACACGCTGGATGGCCTTGACGGGGGGTTACCATCTGTCTCCCAACAGCTGTTCCAGTGGGTCATATATTTTTAAAAGTCCCAGCAGCAATCACTATTCATCTGTTAATATGCCACACAATACCTGTATCTGTTAAATAGCTTCCAAGATAATTAAACTGAGACACCTGCTCAAGTGTGCTCTGTTTATCACCAAACCTACTCTATTAATATTCTCATGAACAGCCCTAATGAAACAATTCGTCTCATCAACATCATTTGCCAACAGGTCCAAATCATCTTCATAATCTAAATCAGAAATTTTGAAATCTCTAGACCATTTAAGGCCAAAAACTTTTCTTTGCAAAGAATTTCGCATAACGTAATCAAAAACCAAACAAAACAGAAAAGGAGACAGAATGCACCCTTGTCTAACTCCACTGACAATGCTAAACCAATCGCTGCAAGACGTACCAACTCTCACACATCACTCAGTGTTATTATAGATAGCTTTTATTACACTAACAAATTTATCAGGTATTCCATATGATCTAACAATCACCCACAAATTATGTCGATCAACAGAATCAAAAGCCTTTTTAAAATCTATAAAGTTAGCAACCACATGTTTCTGAAACTCTGAACATTTCTCAAAAATCTGCCTGAGTGAAAATATTTGATCTACACATTCTCTATCACTTCTGAATCCACGCTCTTCATCACGCATTTGTCCATCAACCAAATTCTTAATGCTATTAAGTATAATCATGCAAAGAACTTCACCTGGAATGGAAAGTAAACTAATTCCCCTATAATTATCACAAGAACTACGATCACCCTTTTTAAAAATAGGGATAATAATAGCTCTAGTAAAATTCTTAGGAACACCTTTATCAGAAAAAATATTCAAAATTTCAGTCAGCCATATGACAACACAAATGTTCCCAGTTCTAAGCATTTCAGTGGGGATTTCATCCACCCCTGGGGATTTTTGCAGTTTATTTAGAGATAGCCAAAGTGACTTCAGATTGTGTTATAGGGCCATCATTAAAGCCAGTAATGCATCTATCCTTATTTCAAACAATGGGAGTAGAAATAATCACATTATTTAGAACTTTTCTTAAATGCTGAGCCCACTAGCCATCACAGAATCCTCACCTTCAACCATCTTGCCATGTTTATCCCATAATCCTATCTGTTGCTTCCCACATAAAACATTAATAATCTGGTACAACCTCCTGCTGTTGTGCTGTGTAACTGCTTCCTCAGCTTTGTCAGGCAAAGATTCTTATCAGCTGTTAACTGATCCTTTCCACGTTTATTAAGCTCATTGTAATGCCTTCTGTTTGGAAGAGTAGGGTGTTGATTTATATTAATCCTGCACTTCCTTCTTTCACACATAAGTTCCATAGCCTTATCACTCAAATAATATTGTTTCTTCTGTTGCTTTTTAACCAAAAGGAAAAACTGTTGGTCTTAAGAAAATACTTTTTAAACTGATGCCCTTCTTTCTCTAGTTCAGCAATAGAAGTTGTATACTTTACTTTATATATATATATAGCAAACCACGATTTCCATAATGATTAAGTAGCTTATCGTGTTATGCTTTAGCTATATTTGGATCTCTCAAACCTTCAGTTTGAAAAGTATTTCTCTTACCTTAGGACAACATTTCTTAAGCTTCAGTGCAAAACACTTTTGACCAGGTAATGGTGAGATCCAATTTCGGCTCTCCTGTATGATCTGGTATTCCTAACTGAACTGGCTCATTTGCTGTTAATTAAAATATAATCTATCATAATCCTCTGCAACCCATCAGGTAAAACCCATACATATTTACAAATGTCCCGATGTTTATAGTATGTGTTAGTTATTCGCAAATAATTAAACTTACGTACCCTGTAGGGGACGTTCCCCATTACCATTGGAACAACTAATGCCAAAAGGACCTAAAACTTCTGCCCAAAGATTAGAGTTAGTATCAAATTTAGCACTGAAGTCACTAGCACAACAGATATATCTCCTTTCTTCACAGAATTCAAAATATCCTGAAGCTGGCTGTAAAATGTTATCCTTCTCGTACTCATCAGAGTCCTCTGTAGGGGCATAACAACAGATGACACATAAGTTTTTAATTTTTGTTTTAAATTTTGCTGTAATAAATTTTTCAATGTAGTCATATCCTAGAAGAGCATCACTGACGTGTCTGCTGAGAAGTAAACCAACATCTTGGAGATGCTTTCCATCCTCCCTGCCTGAAAAGAGAAATTTAAAGTTATTTTTAAGTATCTCACCTTTACCTGTCCATCTGGTCTCTTACAAGCCTGGAATATCTAGGTTATTACGATGGAATTCGTGCATGAGGACATCAAGAGAATAATCTCTATGTAACGTCCTCACGTTCCATGTTCCTGCAGAGAGAAAATGATTAGTAGCATTTTTAAAGAAACTAGGTTTATTGAGATAGGCAGGGCCAACGATATCAATCAGCCTCCAGTTTGTATGCTGAGCTACAATAACATTTCCAATGAATGTAAAGACTAGACAAATTATGTTTTTTTAACAATATAAAATTAATATAAAAATATTTTTTATTTTCTAAAGTATAAATTTCAAATTTAATTTTGATTTCCCAATACATTTTCTTGGTTTAATATTTTGGAATATTTCAGAAATAGGCCAAGTTGTCACATACACCTGAGGGACCATATATGATCCATCTTGTGATATAAATAATGAGTAAATCACATTATGATTCTAGGATTAAATACTTGCATAGTTAAGTAGGCTTTTTATAAAGTTAAATATACACCCAATTCTGTTTTTACACGGTAGATAGGTCCCGAAAAAACCGTGCAAAAAACACCGTGTAAAAAAAAAATACAGTGCATATGAAAAAATAAAAGATTGGTTCCAGACGTGAAAACCCAGTACAAATAATAAGTTGTTTTCAAGCAAATCATATCAAAATCATTAATTAAATCTTTATTTGATTTTTATTCATTTAAACACATTTTTTATTTTATAAACATATAAAGATAATTAAACTAACACTTCTAACTTTAAATACGAAATGAGAGACCAAAGCTACATATTAGTATTGAAGATAAAATTGAGGGGAATTCCCGGAACTCAATGTTGCCACTTTATTCCGAATGAAGTAGGTTTTGTACAATTTTTCCATAAAATAGAGAAAACTTCTTGTGTAGTTATGTTAGTGTAGTTGTTATTTTTGGGATTTTAGTGCACAAAATGTGTATCTATAGTACATTTCAAAGTTAAAATTACTTCGAAAAATGTGATCATAAAAACGTCATATTTGTTATAAATGTAATGTAAATTTTAGGAATTTTTCCTGAAATACGAATTTTTTATAATTAAATTCAAATGGAGATTTTTGAAAAAGCACCGTTTGAACCGTGTTAGATTAAATCGTGTAAAAAGAAAATTGGAATTTTTTTCTAAACCGTGTTAAATCAAAATCGTGTAAAAAAAATCCGTGTAAAAACAGAATTGGGGGAATATATTTCTTTTAATAGTGCTCCTATAAATATACCCCCTCAAGCAGCTGCTTGCCACAAAGGTCTGACAGGAGCCTGTCAGTTTATATGCCAAAGTAGAAGGTCTGAGAGGATGGCAGGTTTTCCTCAAAAAATAAAAAGTGAACTCTTCACAAACATCCCCCACCCGAAAAAAATGCTGTTGTAGTTTATTCAATACCTACTGCTGCACTCCACTTGCTACCCTATAAGCATATTTGTCATCGGTTAACATAAGGCTTTTTGTTAATGGCTTTTCTTTTTTAAACTTATTGGCACCTTATTTACCCAACAGAAAATATGAAACTCATTCCCGCAAAACATGAATCCACCATACACTACTCATAATTTTCATTTTAGTTACTATTGATCAAAGGGACCTGGGTTCAAACCCCGGGTAAAGCATGGATGTTTGTATCTGTCTTTCTGCTGAGGTCTCGCCTTCCTCATAGTTCTCTTCCATGGCATGTGTAACTGATAGACTCCTGTCAGATCTCTGTGGCAAGCAGCTACTTGAGGGGTTATTTTTATTTTCATATTTATGCAAGGTCAATCAAGTAATAAGAACCCAGATCTCAAATTCTTCCTTTATATATATATATATATTTTTTTTTTTGGGGGGGGGGCTAAATCATTATCCCTGAGTGCAAAAATAGGGAAATGTATGAATCTTCTCATAAATGATTTAAAATTAAATATTCATTAATTTCATTAAATTTTTAAAAAGTCAATAAAGGACAGACATTGTTTTAAAATTTGAGGTCTTGGATGTCTTGCACCTGTTACATTCTATTTCTTGGCTGGCCCTGTGTTATAGGACGTGGAACAATATTGCACCTGATTAATGTTCCATGGAGAAATATTGTTCCATGTACATTATACATTATTATTATACCATATACATTTGGGTAACGAGATGAACAGGTACCTCTTGGGTGGCATGGAAACCCTGTTAACAATTGTGATGAGAAAAAAGATATAAATGGAAATGTTTACGGCAGTTTTATGGAATATGTAATTTTTGGCTAAGTATGTTTTTTCAATTTCATGTCTTTTTCTCGGTTTGGTGTAATTTGTTCCACAACATTTGCTCGCCGGAATTTTGTTCGAAACGGAAATTTGTTCGAAATGGAAATTTGCGCGAAACGGAAATTTGTTCGACGTAATTTTGTTCCATCGAAATTTGTTCGAAACGGAAATTTTTTCGAGGGAAATTGTTCGAAACCGAATTTTGTTCAAAACAGAATTTTTTTCGAAACGGAATCAAAGTTATTTTAGGAAAAGTATCGGGATTGTTGTATCTAACCAGTGCGAAAGATTTTTAGTGTGTTTTTCAATGGAGGGCTGGGTGGAGGTGGGATAGTTTTTGCTTTTTATCTGGTTTTGAAAGAAAACGAGATAATAGTTCCACTTTGTCGTCAGTCTATCTATAGAGAAACTATAGCCCGTCTATAGAGTTGGGTTGGGTTGTTTTACCTCTGAGCGGCACTTTTTTGCACACCATGGGCTAAATGGCCAGGTCACATGGACCTCGAAGGCTCAGAGAAGGTTGGGGGAGGGGACCCACTGGAACAGCTGTTGGGAGACACATGGTAGCCTCCCGTCAAGGCCATCCAGCGTGTTCTTTAATGTGCACAGGGTATGGCTCTCCCGCACACGGGGCCACGGCTTAACGTCCCATCCGACGGACGGCGGCCTTTCCAAGCCCATCGGCGTCCCCTACTGACCGTGGGCAGGGCGGGGAATTTTTGCGGAGATAAATCTCAACGCTGACCCAGCTGGGACTCGAACCTGGGAACTACAGATTACGAGCTTGGCACGCTACCGACTGAGCCACCCCCGCCCTGTCATTAAAGGGAATTAGGGTGTGTACCCTTCTCGTAATTATCGCTGAGGGATAACTAGGTACCTGTGATAGCCAGATATCGGTAGCAATAAGAAAAGGCTCTCAGTCACGGTACGTTTAACAATGACAGTTGCGTAAAAGCTCTCAACGCAGTTCTCTTTACGCATTGAGCGGCTCTCTTTATTGTTGAACAGTAAGGTGAATTTATTTAGAATGTCCTCCTTTCAAATTACTAGAAATGGGCTTGATGATAAATAGATAGCTGTAGCCAGCCTCACTCAGCAGCTACCAGAGCAATAACTTTAGGGATGCGTTTGAGTGGAGGATAAATTGATAGCTGTAGCCAGCCTTACTCAGCAGCTACCAGAGCAATAACTTTAGGGATGCCTTTGAGTGGAGGATAAATTGATAGCTGTAGCCAGCCTTACTCAGCAGCTACCAGAGCAATAACTTTAGGGATGCCTTTGAATGGAGGATAAATTGATAGTTGTAGCCAGCCTCACTCAGCAGCTACCAGAGCAATAACTTTAGGGATGCCTTTGAGTGGAGGATAAATTGATAGCTGTAGCCAGCCTCACTCAGCAGCTACCAGAGCAATAACTTTAGGGATGCCTTTGAGTGGAGGATAAATTGATAGCTGTAGCCAGCCTCATTCAGCAGCTACCAGAGCAATAACTTTAGGGATGCCTTTGAGTGGAGGATAAATTGATAGCTGCAGCCAGCCTCACTCAGCAGCTACCAGAGCAATAACTTTAGGGATGCCTTTGAGTGGAGGATAAATTGATAGCTGTAGCCAGCCTCACTCAGCAGCTACCAGAGCAATAACTTTAGGGATGCCTTTGAGTGAAGGATAAATTGATAGCTGTAGCCAGCCTTACTCAGCAGCTACCAGAGCAATAACTTTAGGGATGCCTTTGAGTGGAGGATAAATTGATAGCTGTAGCCAGCCTCACTCAGCAGCTACCAGAGCAATAACTTTAGGGATGCCTTTGAGTGGAGGATAAATTGATAGCTGTAGCCAGCCTCACTCAGCAGCTACCAGAGCAATAACTTTAGGGATGCCTTTGAGTGGAGGATAAATTGATAGCTGTAGCCAGCCTCACTCAGCAGCTACCAGAGCAATAACTTTAGGGATGCCTTTGAGTGGAGGATAAATTGATACCTGTAGCCAGGCTCACTCAGCAGCTACCAGAGCAATAACTTTAGGGATGCCTTTGAGTGGAGGATAAATTGATAGCTGTAGCCAGCCTTACTCAGCAGCTACCAGAGCAATAACTTTAGGGATGCCTTTGAATGGAGGATAAATTGATAGCTGTAGCCAGCCTCACTCAGCAGCTACCAGAGCAATAACTTTAGGGATGCCTTTGAATGGAGGATAAATTGATAGCTGTAGCCAGCCTCACTCAGCAGCTACCAGAGCAATAACTTTAGGGATGCCTTTGAGTGGAGGATAAATTGATAGCTGTAGCCAGCCTCACTCAGCAGCTACCAGAGCAATAACTTTAGGGATGCCTTTGAGTTGAGGATAAATTGATAGCTGTAGCCAGCCTCACTCAGCAGCTACCAGAGCAATAACTTTAGGGATGCCTTTGAGTGGAGGATAAATTGATAGCTGTAGCCAGCCTCACTCAGCAGCTACCAGAGCAATAACTTTAGGGATGCCTTTGAGTGGAGGATAATTTGATAGCTGTAGCCAGCCTTACTCAGCAGCTACCAGAGCAATAACTTTAGGGATGCCTTTGAGTGGAGGATAAATTGATACCTGTAGCCAGGCTCACTCAGCAGCTACCAGAGCAATAACTTTAGGGATGCCTTTGAGTGGAGGATAAATTGATAGCTGTAGCCAGCCTCACTCAGCAGCTACCAGAGCAATAACTTTAGGGATGCCTTTGAATGGAGATTACTCATGGTTGATTTGAGAGACAATAGGAATAGAGGGAGGCTGAGTCATTAACCTTAATGATGGTTGAGATTTTCGGTTTCGACTTTCACACATCTTTTCCTAAACATCTTTTCCCACCAATCCCTTCTACCTCTGTCTATATTCCTCTTCCCCCATAAACATTTTCATTGGGTTTGTTGGTCAATCGGGGTCATTGTGCCACTCTGCGACGCTGCTTTTGAGCTCACAAATTTGTGCTTCGATCAAAAGCAGCTTCATTCAAGATTCCCTCTGTCTTCGATGCTGGTTACAGACTGATTCCAAGTCATGTGTACACGACCAACCACAAGAGACTTCTGGCTGATATATTTTTTTGTGAGAAAATTGGTATCTGCTTCACCTTTGGTTTGATCAGTAGTACCTTGTATTTAGACATACAAATTCACAGTTCATCATTGATTTAATGAATATTTATCCACTCTCAAGCTGTTTTTTAAGTAACAGGAAAAGGCGTGTAGAGAGGAAAAATTGTCTTTAGATGGGTGGCATCTGAACCCACGACACAGTGGTCAGAACACGTGACATGTGATCGGGAGGTCATGGGTTCAGATCCCACCCGTCTTCTGTTACTTAAAAAATAGCTTGATAGTGGATAAATATTCATTAAATCAATGATGCTCTGTGAATTTGCATGTTTCCATATGCATCTGTATTTAATATTTCCCTTTGGATAGCATTAAATATAAGTGGTACGTGATATTCGGATATACATTTTCCATAATTATTTCGTAAATTAGATATTTTGTAATATCCTTGGTTTTGAAGTCTGGTATTTTTAATGTGTAAAATCTTTATTTTACATGTACTGTTAAAAATTTTTAAATTATTATATTTATATAAATTACTCTAGGATAAAAGGTTTTAAAATTTCAATAAATATGTTGTTTTATAATATATTTTTAATGTAAAGGAATAACATTTTAAGCAATTACAGATTGCAATTTTTCTATTTTACTTACACTAGTAATAAAAAATATACATCAATAAATTATATATATATAATGGAATTTATCAATTGTAAGACAATTTAGAGTTAAAAACTGAAAATTAGGGAGTCTTACTACTTGATTAATGTTATTATGCTGCTAATACGGCAGGGAAATATACAGGATTACAAACTAGACTTAGAAGTTATAGTCCCACTGCATTTTATATTCCCTGCGCAGGTAATATTTAAATTGAAACTACGCAGCAGATTCTTGTCGTAATGCAGAACGTTTCTTTGCAGATTGTTCATGCACTTTCTTTTCCAAGTCAACGCAACGATGGAACACTCTGAACGAATGCCTACCACCTCAATCTTTATTATTTAAAAATAATAAATGATACAAGATGTTTGGATAAGGCTGATGTTATATTGACATTGAAAAAAGGTTATAAATGCATTGAAAATGTTTCGATTAAAATTATAACGCGCCAGAACGAAAAGCCAGAATGCTGATTAGAATCAAAAGGACTGTTGAAGCATTTTGATTTTCACGAAACAGCGCTTTTGACTATTTTTTGAAATAAAATATTGCAAAGACTAAATGCTACAAGTAAATATTTGCGGGACCCAAAAATAAATCTATTAAAAGGCGTCAGCTTTCTGAAATCGTTAACATAATTTATTCTAAATGTAAGAAATGATTTTGAATAAATTGAAGTGGAAAAGCCAAATCGTTAACACACAAAAAAAAACCAATATGAAAACGATCAAGCCGAATGAAAAAACGCAAAATTTTGTTCGACGATAAAACAGAAAATGATATAATTTTGCCTGGCAAAGATTGATTTGTAGTTAATACAATTAACGTTATTTGCGACACACTGAATGCAAAATTAAATCGACGAGTAGAAGTATATGGAAATATATTAAGTATGCATATTCAAGGCCGGATCTAAGGGATGGGGGTTGGGGGGGGGACAAGGGCCTTTGAGAATGTGAGTAAGAATAAAAGAAGCAAATAATTATTAAACTTATTTATATTTCATGCATCTTTCAGGACATTTTTTCCAAACCTGTTAAACGAAGTGGGAAATGCTATATTGCATTGGAAATATAGTGTCGTGCCTCTCCCCCCTACACTTTTTCTGCTCGATTGTGTTTCTTCACCCTCCCTTCCACTCCTCGATTTTTTTCTAGATCTGCGCCTGAATATCGGGGTAATCGCATATTTAATGTCTTTTTCGATATAACTCTGAATGAAACCGGAGTTCAGTCATGTATTAATAAATTAATAGATATGTACAAAAATGAAATTGACATTTCAATTTAAAGATGAAATGACACAATATTTCAGTTTTATTACAGAAAATATATCTGCCCCTGTGGATATGTATAAAACGTAACGAAAGTTTGAGATGGACATTTCCAAATGTGGAAACAATTGTTAAAATATTTTTTACCATGCCTGTAGCTAACGCAAGTGGTAAAAGATCATTTTCGGTTCTAAAGTGTATAAAAAAATATCTAAGAAATTCACCAATGCAAACTAAAATGTTAAATTTATCTCTAATGTTTTTTGAATGTGAATTGACAAATTCTTTAAATTGTGATGATTTGATTGATGGTTTCGCCAAACAGAAAGCTCTCAACAAAACCCCGTGGATGATTTTTGATCGAAAAGTTTTTAGTTAAATGTTTGTCAAGCAATGTTCAATATTGTAATTTGATGTAAACTGCCATTCATGCCAAAAATATTTTAAAAGTTTATTAGTAATGTCTATACCTTTTGTTTACTATGAGTTATATTTCTGTGATTATTTTTCTGCAAATCTTTAAATAAAAATAATTAAAAATTTTAAATGTTTTGCTTGAACCAAACACACAAATATTAAAAAAATCTAAGTAAAGGGTCCTCGAATCTTTTATGTGCGTCTAGGACCTCAAAAAGTTTAAATCCAGCTTGGTTAGTGCGCTTGGCTACTGATCTAAGGGACCTGGGTTCGAGCCCCGGGTAAGGCATGGATGTATGTGTCATTTTTCTGCTGAGGTCCTGCCATCCTCTCAGACCTTTACTCTGTCATATAAACTGACAGGCTCCTGTCAGACCTCTGTGGCAAGCAGCTGCTTGATTGGTTAGCACGCTTGGCTACTGATCTAAGGGACCTGGGTTCGAGCCCCGGAATTAGGCATGGATGTGTGTGTCGTTTTTCTGCTGAGGTCCTGCCATCCTCTCAGATCTCCTACTGTGGCATATAAACTGACAGGCTCCTGTCAGACCTCTGTGGCAAGCAGCTGCTTGAGGGGGTATTTATTTATTTTTTTTTATGAAGAGACACATCACCGGTTCACTGGTTGAGAAGTCCAATTGCCTGTATAGGTGTGCTCCTTGTAATGCTTCAGAGTTATGCAAATGAAGCAGTTTACATTGCTTTGGGCAGAATTCAAGAATGCAAACTACAGACGGAAATTGAAAAAAGAACATCATTAACAATTGAAGCGTAATCTATGAGATTTATTTAGTAGAAACAAATTTTTGAGAAAGAACAGTGATCACACGTGTGAAATGATTCAATGTTTATTTTACTTTTTAACGAGTATTACATTTTACAGAAGGCATCAAAATTTTAATAAGGTGTTGAAATCTGTTGAGCAGAAATACAAGCTTCCAATCTGGCGTGCAATCGGTCGTACAAATCCTGGATATCATGCTGGGGGATACCATTCCATGCGCTTTCAACTTGGACGCGTATTTCAGCGATGGTCGTTGCCTGCCACGGTTCGAGAAAGAGTCTTTGTCCGATCCAGTCCCAGACATGCTCGATTGGAGACAAGTCCAGAGAGCGTGCTGGCCAAAGGAGTTGGTGCACTGCCTGAAGAGCCCGTTGAGTTACCCAGGCGGAGTGTGGACGGGAGTTATCCAGCTGGAATATCGCATTTGGGATTACGCTCAAATATGGCAGGACGACCGCCTTTACGATGTCGCTGACGTACGTATTGCTATTCAGTGTACCCTGTACAAACTCCAGGCACGTACAAGAGTGATAGCTAATTGCTCTCCACACCATGATGTCTGGGCGTGGGCCCTGTGTGTCGCTGGCGGATGCACGATGGAAGAAGCCGCTGTCGCCTTTGGACGCGGAAACGACCATCAGACACTCCTAAGCAGAATCGGCTTTCATCACTGAAGACTACAGACTGCCATTATTTGCTCCAATGAATTCAATCTTGACATCACCATAAACGTGCTCGACAGTGATGAGGTGACAGTGGTAACCATGCCAGCGGCACGCGTGCCTGTAATCCTGCTTCCAAAAGACGATTGCGTATCGTTCTTGTAGACACCTTTGGTACGACAGAGGACCGAATTTGTGATGCCGTGACCGTCCGCTCTGCCACCGCCTCCCTACTGATACGCCGATGCCCTCGTGCGTCCATAACTTTGTGTTGCCCGGAACTACGTCTGCGAGTGTACGAATGTTCTTCTGACCATCGACGCCATCATCGTACCACTGCCGACATCTCTCGTCCAACGCGGTGTGCAATTTAACGAAAAAACCAACCTGCTTCCCGAAAACCCACCATATGACCTCGCTCAAACTCCGCTAACTGAGCAAATGTTGCACACCCGCATCGTCCAGGGATGGTAGCTTCTTCAAAGAGCACTGAACAACACGACACAAGACGAGTAACTTCTTTCTTCACGCCCTAGTCCTTAAAATACGCGCTGCGTACATTTGCATGCTGTCATCCACAGTGATGTCATTATTTCACCCAATGACTTTCAATCTTGGATCACGGTTTCTGCTGCCCTTAACTATTAACATATTGTTGCGGATTACAAAAATGGATAGCCACTGAGCGTGAGTATTAAAAGCTATATTTCAAAACCAAATTCAATACAAGGAAAATTGGTACAAAGGAAATATGGATGAAGTATCTTATTAACAAATCAACTATTAACATGCACAAGTCATCAATCTTCCTGCGTAGAGCACACAATATCAGCTCTGTGTATTTTACTAAATACTACATTTTACTTGATTTACCAGGTCACCCGAAGATCTTCACTCGTAAACCAATTCTCGTCCTGTGCTAATAACTTTTCACACACTAGCCGAACAAAAAGACAGTCCGTGTAGACATTCGAAGTTAGCCATAAAAGTTCCCACTTTTATACTTCCGCGTATACACAACACATCAAGTTACTTCTTGATACTTAACGATAAAAGATCCCACTTTTATCCTTCCGCGTACACACAACACATCAAGTTACTTCTTGATACTTACGCGCACTGTCTCAGAACAGCTCACCGTCCATTTTCGAACTCACCGACCGTTACAACACAACGACCGTTACAATACAAAACGACCGTTAACGCTCCACTCTTCTTCTCCAAATTCTCCCAACGTTCTTATTCGTTGGCTGAAACTTTTTGCTTTCGGTTGCCAGATTCCTTCTGTCGTAACACTGCCCCCTTCCTAGGTCTTGTTCGTCCCGAACAATTCTGGATTCCAAAGTTTCTTCAGTTCTTCGATGAAACGGAGCCAAACGATCCACGTGAACCACCTTGCACTTTGTAGCTGGACGTCGACGAATGCGATATACCACGTCTGTGTCAAAATGAAAGCGAATCTCATTATGACGTAGATTTCTTTTCTGACTGAAGCCTCGTCCACAAACATAATACGTGTAAGGCCTATAGCCCTTGTGAACACGTTTATGTCTCTGCAGGGAGAAGAATCGACTAAGAGTTTTCGTGCAAAACCTGTAAAAAGTTTTCTTCTTTGTCGGAAGTTTTCTTCTTTGGATTTTTACTTCTATCAACAGTAACAAGGAATGAAAGTCATTAGTGACGTAAAATCTAGGGAGAATTTTCATCCTGCAATCTGACCCTTTTGTCAGTTGACTTTCACTTAATTCAGAGCTGTCGTGATGAACCTTCAGCCATATTTCACCTGATTCGATTTGATCCCCAAGGTGCTTCACAAATATATCAGCTCCATAATTCTTTTTAGCGCTTCGGTCCATCTCCTCCTTCCATACTCTTGCTAGAACTGCAGCTTCTAATCCGACAACCTTACTTGTTTCTCCTGTATAAGTGAAATCAGTGATGTGTCGGGCTGCTAGCAATATTTTTTCTGTTTTACCTTCACATAGCCAGCTTGCAACATCTTCAGATACTCCTTGTTCTATTAACATGTTACGAAACTTGTTCAAAGCATTGCCGTTATGCAGAACCTTGCGGACACGTGATGCTTCATCTACCCTATTATCCACAATGTTCACCAAACGCAGAAGTTCTCCGCCTAACTCTTCGACGAGCTCTTGCAGTTCCAAGGATCCGTCACCAAGGAAACACTGAACAGCTTCCATCACTTCCAGAGAGTTGTCAACAGAGTTTTCAAGAGGTGAATCCATGTTGCTGATAACAGCTGAACCACTCAAACTCTTCATTCCACGAGCTTGTGATGCTGCAACCATTTTCTTAACTAAATCAACAGCAACATCTTCTGTACTGATGAGATCAATAGCTTCTTTTCCGAATTCAACATCATAAACCAAAGCGCACACTCCTTCAGCCAGCTTTTTGGACACAACTGAGCATCTCATTAGAGGAACGCTATCTACGGTAGCCGTCAGATCCTTGCAGCGGTAAATCTCCTTATCTGTTGGCACCAGCTCCTCTGTCTGTACTACGATGCAGCATCCGACGTCTTCCATCATCTGCTCGATTTTATCTTTAGTGCAGTCGACTGTGAAGCTAGGGATGGATTCCAATTTGTCCAGAGTATCTCCCGTCAATTGGAGAGCACGACCGGAGATCATAGGGACCTGGAGACCCAAAGCAGCAAGTGCAGGAGCCAAGACAAGACTCACTTTGTTGCCGACACCTCCTGTGCTGTTTTTATCTACCATTCGATGGCACCACTCGGGTCTCCAGCAAAACACATGACCCGAGGAGGTCATATTTGCTGTTTCTTCCGAATTCACTTTCTTGGAGCTCTCATTGTAATTAGCCAGGGAAATATCAGTCATGATTGCCAAATTGTTCATTCTGGAGATCAGCGACGAGTTCTGTAACATGATATTGTCCACTTTAGAGCTCTTGTAGTCGTGATAAAACTTTTCTATATCCTTATAATCTAAATGGTTATAATGTCCAAATCTGCACATTGACTGTTCAGAAAAGAAATTCAGCGTGGCTACGTTGAAATTATCTGAGGGATTCACTTCTCTCTGATCGTAACTCTGAGGCTTAGTTTCATCCAGAAAGTTAGTCTTTGAAGTACCGTCTCTGCCTGAAGCTCTTTTACTAGCATCACCTGTTATGCTTCTAAGCCATTCTTCGGAATTCCTCTTCTTTAAATCCCCACTTTCTATAAACGATTCAAGTGTGGCTATATGCTTCGGAAAAATCTCTCCGACTTCCCCGGTAACGACGAAGGGCACTTTGTATCTATGATGAATGGACGCCTCTTCTTTACTCGGACCACTCTGCGAAACGTAAACTCTGTTTCGTTCCCCCTCATTACCACTCGTTACTCTGCCTTTGCGATAATTGTCCATGACACATTTTGCTGACGGCGAGGAATAGAATACCTTTCGTGTGGATCTCTCTTCAGATCGTGCCAGACTTGTATACCTAGGTATTTTGAAGTGCAAAGCGTACTGTATAGTCTCACAGCTCTCTGATCTGTGTGATTGTTCTTCACAGTTCCTAGACATGTCACCAGCGACATAGACACTCTGCCATGCATTACCAGTAGTTGCGTGGTCAAAGGCATTATCTGCGCTATCTCTACAATTCTTGATTTCCAGTAGCAGATCCACATTTTTATATGCGTTGCCTTTCTCTTTTTCTTTTCCATGTTTACAATCTAACTTAACACTATCAAGATCATCTTTTTCACTGACAAATTCAACATTTAAACTATTGCATTGTCTATTGAGTTCGGTTTTATGATCCTTGAAGTGATCAATAATCTTACCAACTTGAGAAGCCACTTCAGCTCTCAACTCAGTATTTTGTGCGGCCATTTCGGCTTTCAAATCATCTTTTTGAGAAACTATCTCAGTCCTCAACTCATTATTTCGTGCGGCCATTTCGGCTTTCAAATCATCTATTTTATCGCTTAGGGCGGCCAGATCACCTTTAATATCGGCTTTCAAGTCACCTATTTTATCGCTTTGGGCAGCTAGATCACCTTTAATATCGGCCTTTTGTGCGGCCAGGTCACCTATTTTATTATTTATGTCACTAGAAAGTTCACCTATTTTATTAGCCATATCGGCTTTCATATCAGTCATCAGCTTTATTAACTCATCCATACTTCTAGTGAAAGGCATTCAATTAAATAATTATAATCCCACTTCTGACACCAAATGTTGCGGATTACAAAAATGGATAGCCACTGAGCGTGAGTATTAAAAGCTATATTTCAAAACCAAATTCAATACAAGGAAAATTGGTACAAAGGAAATATGGATGAAGTATCTTATTAACAAATCAACTATTAACATGCACAAGTCATCAATCTTCCTGCGTAGAGCACACAATATCAGCTCTGTGTATTTTACTAAATACTACATTTTACTTGATTTACCAGGTCACCCGAAGATCTTCACTCGTAAACCAATTCTCGTCCTGTGCTAATAACTTTTCACACACTAGCCGAACAAAAAGACAGTCCGTGTAGACATTCGAAGTTAGCCATAAAAGTTCCCACTTTTATACTTCCGCGTATACACAACACATCAAGTTACTTCTTGATACTTAACGATAAAAGATCCCACTTTTATCCTTCCGCGTACACACAACACATCAAGTTACTTCTTGATACTTACGCGCACTGTCTCAGAACAGCTCACCGTCCATTTTCGAACTCACCGACCGTTACAACACAACGACCGTTACAATACAAAACGACCGTTAACGCTCCACTCTTCTTCTCCAAATTCTCCCAACGTTCTTATTCGTTGGCTGAAACTTTTTGCTTTCGGTTGCCAGATTCCTTCTGTCGTAACAATATTATAATATGACGTTCCTAAAGGAATTCCTTCTGGGTGTTCTTTTTTCAATTTTCATCATCATCATCATCATCATCATCATCATCATCATCATCATCATCATCATCATCATCATCATCATCATCATCATCAAGCAGCCATGGGCTACAGAGGTCCAACCAGACCGTGCAATTTAGTTCTCCAAGCAAGTCTATCCTGAGCTACATCTACTGCATCCGGCCACTGCACACCAATTCTAACAAGGTCCTGTTTGACATTGTCTGCCCACCGCACCATAGGTCTCACCTTCTTTCTGAGGCCCTTAGGCACACTGTTCATAACCCTATTCGCCAATCTATAATTATTCATACGGGCAACATGGCCAAACCAACGGAGTCTCTCTCTGCACAATATGCTGCTTAAAGGAGGTTGCAAACTCCTTTGTCTAATCTCATCATTAGTTACAAAGTTGAACCACCTAATGCCCAAGATACTGCGTAAGCATCTGGAATCAAAAGCATCTAGTCTCCTGTTACCTTGTTTACAAAGTGTCCAAGTTTCACTACCATAACTAACCCTAGAAAGAACCAAACTATTATACAGTCTAATTTTAGTCTTTAGGTGTATACGCCTATTTCTCCACACTCTCCATAGATTCTTAAAAGTCCCGGCAGCAATCCCTATCCGTCTGTTAATCTCATGCCGCACATCACCATTATCTGTTACATAGCTCCCAAGATAATTAAACTGTGACACCTGCTCAAGACTGCAACCATTCAGATTAACTGAATTACAGCCTGCCTGACCAATTTTCATCACTTTAGTTTTCTCTCTGTTTATAACCAAACCTACTCTATTACCAGTCTCATCAACAGCTCGAATGAAAGAGTTCATCTCATGAACATCATTTGCCAAAAGGGCTAAATCATCAGCATAATCTAAATCAGAAATTTTCGTATCTCCAGCCCATTTAAGGCCAAAATCTTTCCCTCGAAGTGAATTTCGCATAACATAATCAACAACCAAGCTAAAGAGAAAAGGAGACAAAATGCACCCTTGTTGAACACCAGAAGTAATACTAAACCAATTGCTACAAGCCTTACCAACTCTCACACACGACTCGGTGTTATTATAGAGAGCTTTCATAATGTTAACTAACTTGTCTGGTACACCATATGATCTCACAATCAACCACAAATTATGACAATCAACAGAGTCGAAAGCCTTTTTGAAATCAACAAAGCTAGCAACCAAAGGTTTCTGAAACTCTAAACATTTCTCAAGAATCTGCCTAAGTGAAAATATCTGATCCACACATCCCCTACCACTTCTGAATCCACATTGCTCATCACGCAATTGACTGTCAACCAGATTCTTAATTCTATTAAGCACAATCCTGGAAAGAACTTTACCTGGAACAGAGAGTAGGCTGATACCCCTATAGTTATCACAAGAACTGCGATCACCTTTTTTGAAAATAGGGATAACAATAGCTCTGGTAAAATCCTTAGGAACCATGCCTTTATCATAAAAGATATTCAGAATTTCAGTCATCCAAGTGGTAACCGAAACATTCCCAGCTCTAAGCATTTCCGTAGTAATTTCATCTACCCCTGGGGATTTATGAAGTTTAAGTTTAGAAACAGCCAAAATAACTTCAGATTGTGTTAGAGGGCCAACATTAAAGCCACCAATGCATCTATCATCATTGCAAACAATGGGAGTAGAACTAACTACATTGTTTAGAACATCACTGAAATGCTCAGCCCACCTAGCCATGACAGAATCCTCCCCTTCTATAACCTTACCTTGTTTATCCTTCAATCCTTGTATGCCTGTCCGATTTCTACCACACAAAACATTAACTATCTGGTACAGCTCTCTGCTGTTGTGCTGTCTAACTGCTTCCTCGGCTTTGTCAGCCAAACCATCAAGCCAAAGATTCTTATCAGCAGCTAACTGAATCTTTACAAGTTTATTAAGGTCTCTGTAATGCTTTCTATTAGTACTAGTAGGGTATTGATTAAGGGCATTCCTGCAGTTCTTTCTTTCCGAAATAAGCTCAAGTGCCTTATCACTCAGATAATTTTGCCTCTTCTGCTCCTTTTTTCCTAAAAGAGTACTGTTAGTGTCCAAAAAAGCCTGTTTAAAATGGCCCCATTCTTCCTCAACTTCAGTAGTAAGCAAACCATGACTGTCATAATGACTAAGTAACCTATCATGGTAAGCTTTGGCTATAACTGGATCTTTCAGAGCTTCAGTATTAAAAGTAAATTTTTTAACCCTAGCACAACACTTTTTAAGTTTAAGTTGCAACACACTTTTAACAAGGTAATGATCAGATCCAATTTCAGCTCCCCTATATGCCCTGGTATTCCTAACAGAACTAGCCCATTTGCTGTTAATTAATATGTAATCAATCATATTCTTATGCAGCCCATCAGGTGAAACCCATGTGTACTTATGTATGTCGCGGTGTTTGTAATAAGTGTTAGTTATTCTGAATCCATTGAGTTTACTTACCTGTAGGAGACGTTGCCCATTGCCATTGCAGCTACCAATACCAAATGGGCCTATTACTCCTCCCCAAAGGTCAGAGTCAGTACCAACTTTGGAATTGAAGTCACCTAGAACAAGGGTAATATCTCCTTTCTTGACAGAATTCGAAATATCCTGAAGTTGTTCATAAAACCTATCCTTCTCATCCTCATCGGCATCCTCAGTGGGGGCATAACAGCAGATAACATTCAAGTCTTTAACGCTTGTCTGAAATTTTGCTGTAAGAAACCTTTCATTAATGCACTCGTATCCTAGAAGAGCATCGCTAGCGTGTCTGCTGAGAAGCAGACCCACGCCTTGGTGATGCTTATTGTCGTCCCTCCCTGAAAAGAGAAATTTAAGATTATTTTTAAGAATCTGACCTTTATCTGTCCATCTGGTCTCTTGCAAGCCGAGAATATCTAAATTATATTGGTGGAATTCTTGTGTGAGGACATCAAGAGAAAAAGCTCTGTGCAGAGTCCTCACATTCCAACTACCTATGGAGAGAAAATGGTTAGTGGGATGTTTAAGGAAACTATGTTTATTGAGAGAGGGAATGCCGACAATATCAAACAGCCCCCTAATCGCAGACATGGGGCAAAGACCCGTTCCCCCGCTACTAAAGGCTGAAGCCATCTACACTGGAAGACTTCCTCCAATGTAGAATTTGACGATGCCAATAGAAGCAAAGAGTTCAGGTGCCTGCGATGACTTCTGCTCAGGATTATCCACCAGGTGATAAACGTATCCTGTGAATCTATTCACTTGGGGCTGTCAACCCACAAACAAACAGAAAACACAGCGGAAGATTTTCCCTCCACAGAAGCCCACCAGTGCAGCAAAATCAGGATCCATAATCAAGCTCAGAGCCATTTATCTGTCCAGTCCAGTAGGTTTATATGGTCAGCGCCAGGACCCTGTGTGGTTGACCACTCCTCAGCAGGGTAGAAAAAAAAGAAAAGTAGCCATAGTTGTCCAGATCAGTAGGCCACACTAATCTGGCAGCCCTCCCCTTCCGTTCACTTCCACAAGAGAGTATCTCTTTTGAAAGTTACTAACGGTCCGCACCACGAGAAGGCGGGGTCGGACATTAGGTGCTAGGCCTGGCCGGTTCTATGCATCATCACAGGGGATTGGTGCATAGCTCTCCTTCCAGTGACTACCTAGCTACCATTTACAGACCCAATCAATCAATTTTCGCCAGTGTATAATGTAAATGCAAGTGGCAGTAGTTTGTCTCAGAAAAAATGTCTGGCAACGATTTTTTTAGAAATTAGTGATCTGGCAACCTTCGTGTCACGTGACACGAAGGTTGCCAGATCATTAATTTCTAAAAATATCGTTGCCAGATATTTTTTATGAATTCTGTAATCAACTATAGTGTTCGGATACTTTTTTGAGCGACTGTAGGTGGTCATATTATTTTGATACTACATCGTGTGGGCTCACTCACGGAAATATTTAGCATGTGCAGTTACCGTTCACAGCAAACTGGAGCGTGTGCAGTAACTGCACACGCTCTAGTTTGCTGTGAACGGTAACTGGAGCGTGTACAGTTGCTGTACACGCTCCAGATATTTTTCCTGAATTCTGTAATCACGTGACACGAAGGTTGCCATATCACTAATTTCTAAAAATATCGTTGCCAGATATTTTTTCTGAATTCTGCACTCAACCATAGTGTTCGGATACTTTTTTGAGCGACTGTACAAGTCAGGCCGGAGAAAACAGTAGAAGGAATAAAATATTGCTCCCAATGTTAAAAGTAAATTACTTCTCAAGTTGCTGCTTATCACAGAGATGTGACAGGAGCTGGTCAGTTCAATATGCCATAGAAAAGATCTATGAGGAAGGAAAGACCTTAACAGAAAGACAACCCAAACGTCCCTCGTCCCTTTGATTTGCATCTCTTTGATTTGTAGTCATCCGATCGTCCCTTAGATTAATAGCCAAGCGCGCTAAACACTCCCAATTTTAAATAAGAATTAATAGTAAAGGTACTATTACTAATTACTAAAAATATTAATTAATTTTTGATGCATTTTATGTACTGAGTAAATGTTAATAAAATAATCAATTTGCTTAGCAATTCCATAGCATAAACTGGGGCAAGAGTTGGCTTAGTCGGTAACGCTCCAGGCTTGTAATCTGCAGTTCCCAGGTTCGATCCCATCTGATCCAGCGTTGAGATCTATCACTGCTAATCCTCTATCCTGCTCTATGTCAGTAGGTGATACCGATGGGTTTGGAAAGGCTGCTGTCCGTCTGATGGGACTTAATCCACGGCCCCATGTGTTGGAGAGTCATACCCTGTGCACGTTAAAGATCATGCTGGATGACCTTGACGGGAGGCTTTGCTGCAATCTGTTTCCCATCAGTGTCCAGTGGGTCCTCCCAACCTTCTCTGAGCCTTTTGGGGGTCCTTATGACCTGGACATTTAGCCCATTGTGTGTAAAAGAAAATATCACTCAGAGGTAAAACAGCCAAAATCGACAATCATAGCATAATTAAGTCTACAGTACTAATCTAAAAATGCGTAACATTTTGTAACTGGGCATACTAAATGCAGACTACGTATCTTTCAATAAGTGTAAATTATTTTTTAACGCGTAAATTATTTGTAAAAATGTCAAAAATAATTGTAAAAGCAAAACGATATGGAATGTCTAATATATTGATTTATGGATGATAATTATCTGAGTAATTTGGTATGGTAGATTAGAATCTTAAACCTTTGAACAACGATGTTAATAGGGATGGAAGGATTCGAACTTCAAACCTTTGAATCAAGAACGTAAAGTGCAGCTCTTAACTTTTTCTTCGAAGGTTTGTGCTAAATTATTCGCAATTCATTTCAGAACGAAAAAAAAACCGAATAATAATTTCCTGTAATGCTCTCATAGATTTTGTTCCATATAAACACTAAGTTCTTTTGCGTGAAATTTATAGACTTATAGGTTTCAATTAAAGATAAATATTCAATGACTTATAAGTAACTAAACTGAATAGTAATTTTTCTCTTTTGTTCCACTGTTATTTCAACACTTCACAGCATTTCGACGCAGAGTATCTTCACCATGTCGTGAAGAAACGAAAATTTCGGATTTCTAATAGATTATACTTTCACAACATTTTATACGAACTTTCTTAAATTAGTTAATCTGTGCTCTGAGGATCCGCAAAATTCCCCGCCCTACCCCGGTTAGGGGACACTGATAAGCTTGGAAAGACCGCCTCCGTCATATGGGATGTTAAGCCGTGACCCCGTGTACGGGAAAGCCATATACTGTGCACGTTAAAGAACACACTGGATGGCCTTGACGAGAGGCTACCATATGTCTCCCAACAGCTGTTCCAGTGGGTCCCCTCCCCTAATCTTCTCTGAGCCTTTGGGTCTTTGTGACCTAGCCATTTAGCCCATGGTGTGCAAAAAAGTGCCGCTCAGAGGTAAAACAACCCAACCCAACTGTGCTCTGAGGAAGTTAGAATTTTTTTCAATTAGCCACAACTTCAGAAGGCTATGAATCAGCTCTCGGTTTTTCCAACTGAAATGTTTAGTCATGCTCTCATATTGATGCCATCCAATGAGCAGTCGCATATACCTTGATGCATGGATGCCTGAGCCGTCCCGTGGCCGAGTGGTTAGCGCGCTTGGCTACTGATCTACGGGACCTGGGTTCGAGTCCCGGGTAAGGCATGGATGTATGTGTCGTTTTTCTGCTGAGGTCCTGCCATCCTCTCAGATCTTCTGCTGTGGCATATAAACTGACAGGCTCCTGTCAGACCTCTGTGGCAAGCAGCTGCTTGAGGGGGTATTTATTTATTTATTTATGGATGCCTGAGGGAGGGATACAAACAATGGTGGATTCCAGATGGTGGCCCAAGGGATGTATGCCACCCTCTGGATTGCCACTGATCGCCCCTCCCCCTCCAAAAATCATTTAATTACTTATCAGCTTTGATTCCATTCATTCACAATGAACACCTATTTAGTATGATTGTGATATTTTTACCACCCTCCCCCCATCAAATGTTTTCATTGTGGGCTCCTCCTGGATCCACCACTGGACAAAGAAAATTGCTCTAAATTAATTAATGTTAAATCGCCATAGCCAACTCTCTGTTTTATGAAATAACTCCTCTCATATAGTAAACCAAGCTAAATGCTGATGCACGTTTAAACTGTTTATAACAACAGTTAAAATTCGAGTTTATCTTCATATCCTTTTTTCGGGGGTGAAAGAAATACACTGTTGTGTGAAGTAAATAAATGATTTTCCAATAATTAAAACATTATTTTTCCTAATTTATATTTTTCGTTTATTTCCTGAGGGGTTCACGTGCTGTGCTCTATAAAAAAAAAAAGTCTTCCCTGGCAAGTGGTGTTTAGAGTTGACAATATCTTTTCGTGGAAGACAAGTCAGCTGAAGGTTTTAATTTAAATTTTATATTTAAAACATCGAATAACTTTAAAATTACTTATTTCAATGTTATCTTTCATCCAGAGAAATCAATTCACATTTAATCTGTGTCATTTCTTACTCAATATTAAAGTTCAAATTAGCAATGACTTTATTCAACTTTAAAGAAAATCCTATCTCGAATTTGACATTTCATTTTAATTTATTTCACTTCTTATATCAATCCCCTAAATTTTCAAAAAAAATTACAAAAATTAAGGAAAACTGAATTTTTTAATAATTTCTTAATGCTAAATTAGAGAATTTCGTTTTCTCTTCTTTATTTATTTAATGATTATTTATATATATATATTTATATAATCACACGCATATGTAATTCTCAAGTAGCTGCAGGCTATGAAAGTCCAATTAGAATGTACAATTTAGTTATCCGTGCACCTCTAGCTGAGCTATTTTTATTACATTTGACCATTGCAGTCCAGTACTAAGAAGGTCCTGTTTGACTTATCTACGGACAGAATATTCAAACGTATCCTATTACCATTCATCAACTGACGTTATAAAAGAATTCACTCGTCAATATGGGGCGGGGATGGTTCAGTGAGTAGCGTACCAGGCTCGTAATCTGCAGTTCCCAGGTTCGAGTCCCAGCTGGGTAAGCGTTGAGATTTATCTCCGCAAAACTCCTCGCCCTGCCCACGGTCAGTAAGGGACACCGATGGGCTTGGAAATGCCGCTGCCCGTCGGATGGGACGTTAAGCCGGGGCCCCGTGTGCAGGAGAGCCATACCCTGTGCATGTTAAAGAACACGCTGGATGGCCTTGACGGGAGGCTACCATCTGTCTCCCAACAGCTGTTCCAGTGGGTCCCCTTCCCCAACTTTCTCTAAGCCTTCGGGTCTTTGTGACCTGGTCATTTAGCACATTGTGTGCAAAAAAGTGCCGCTCAGAGGTAAAACAACCCAACCCAACCTTCGCCATTCGTAAGCAACACTCATTCTGTTTTGTTTATTTCGCATCTTTCCATTGCTCCTCTTGGCGACTCATACCCTAAGCGTTCCGGCTACAAATGGTGTGGAGGGATTTGGTGTGGACCTAGCCATTTAACCCATGATGTGCAAAAAAGTGCCGCTCAGAGGTAAAACAACCAACCAACCACTTGTCAACTTCATTTAGCAAAAGGGCAAAATCATCAGCAGAATTTAAAACAGAAATTTTTAAATCTCGACATCATCTAAGGACTCAATCGACCTCCTTCACTGAGTTCTGCATAACATAGTCATTAACCGAACAAGAAAGGCATAAAATGCAGTCTTGTCCAATTCCAATGCTATGCTAAACCAATCACTGCCAGCTTTACCAACCCCTCACACGAGACTTTATATATTATTATAGAGTATTAGTATAGATAACTATCTTATGTTAACTAACTTATGCCATACGATCTCATGATCAACCACAAATTTTGACTATCAACAGAGTCAAAATCCTTTTCGAAATCTACGAATAACCTCAGCTTTTTGAAATTCTTACCATTTCGCAAGAATCTGCCTAAGTGAATATATTTGAGCTATGCACTCGCTAAAACTTCGGAACCCATACCCTAACCTCGAAGTTTTCCTTCAATAAAATGTTTCTGGGGAGTACAAAAATAGACATACTCTACCTTGATCAGAAAGTAGACTGATATCCTTGACGCTTTCACAAGAACTGCGATCAGTCTTTTTGAAAACAGGTATAATTTAACAACTCTAGCAAAATCGTCAGAAATGCTCATAAAGTCTTGTTCAACTCCAATGCTGTGCTAAACCAATCACTCATAGCGTGGACGAGTGGTGGTCCATTCCCGAACTTCTCTTTAATTTTTTTCTTAATTAATTAATCTTGACCCGTGATATCTTGATCCGTGATCTGGGGGGAGCGGGGTGGCTCAGTCGGTAGCGCGCCAGGCTCGTAATCTGTAGTTCCCAGGTTCGAGTCCCAGCTGGGTCAGCGTTGAGATTTATCTCCGCAAAATTCCCCGCCCCTACCCACGGTCAGTAGGGGACACCGATGGGCTTGGAAAGACTGCCGTCCGTCGGATGGGACGTTAAGCCGTGGCCCCGTGTGCGGGAGAGCCATACCCTGTGCACGTTAAAGAACACGCTGAATGGCCTTGACGGGAGGCTGTAATCTGTCTCCCAACAGCTGTTCCAGTGGGTCCCCTCCCCCAACCTTCTCTGAGCCTTCGGGGGTACATGTGACCTGGCCATTTAGCCCATGGTCTGCAAAAAAGTGCCGCTCAGAGGTAAAACAACCACAACCCAATCCGTGATCTAGGTGAAAATACACATCCGCGGGTTTCTTACACCCGTGCTTAGGTGTGCATCAGACGTGCTGCGCCTTCGATGAAATAAATAAATATTCAATGCACTAAGTCTAATGCAGAAGACGACACAGTATTAATTTACATTCACACATATATATACATAAGGGAATGTGTTCGATTCTGTGGAGCTTAGCAGCGCTCAACACTCCCGTTCGATGAAATGGCTTTATCGATGTTCCTTCGAGACTTTCTCCCATTAGCTTAATATAACTTGAATGTTGCTTTGATTTTGCAGGCATTAACTTAATCAAGTGGGAATCTGTGCTTTCCCATACAGAAATCGTTTTACAGACCTCAAAATTTGTCGAGTGGAAACATAACCTGTTTCACATAGAACAGAATCCTGCTCCTCCTTTAGGGTTTTCAAGAAAGAGCTACATCACTTTGACGCGCTGAGCAAATGTGACTTCGCCATTCGTGGGGCGGGGATGGCTCAGTCGGTAGCGCGCCAGGCTCGTAATCTGTAGTTCCCAGGTTCGAGTCCCAGCTGGGTTAGCGTTGAGATTTATCTCTGCAAAACTTCCCGCCCTGTCCACGGTCAGTAGGGGACACCAGTGGACTTGGAAAGGCCACCATCCATTGGATGGGACATTAAGCCGTTGCCCCGTGTGCGGGAGAGGCGTACCCTGTGCACGTTAAAGAACACGCTGGATGGCCTTGACGGGAGGCTACCATCTGTCTCCCAAGACAAATGGACGGAAGGCTACCATCTGAGCCTTCGGGATCCGTGTGACCTATCCATTTAGCCCATGATGTGCAAAAAAGTGCCGCTCAGAGGTAAAACAACCCAACCCAACCTTCTTGGCGACTCATACCCTAAGCGTTCCGGTTACAAATGGTGTGGAGGGACAGTGATACCCATAATACGATTTGCTGCCCCTCGCTTCCCGAACATATGGAGTATAGCCCAACTTGACCCCCTAATGACAACTAATCAGCAACATTCATTTTTAAGATACTTCTTAAAATACGATTATAACATAGATATATAATGTATAATAACAATAGACAATATAATAAAATTAATTAGAGGGACACGACAAACACCTTTAGCATAAAAAATATTGAAAATTTCAGTCAGTCTTGTGGCAACAGAAACATTTATAACCCAAAACATTTCAGTAATAGATTCATCTACCGCTGCCGACTTGTATAACTTTAATTTTTAGACAGCAAAAGTAATTTCAGAATATTATATAAGTCTAAAATTGAAGTCAGTAATGCATCTATCTATATTGTTACAAAGAATGGGACCTTCGTGTCACGTGAAATTAGTGATCTGGCAACCTTCGTGTCACGTGACACGAAGGTTGCCAGATCACTAATTTCTAAAAAAATCGTTGCCAGGTATTTTTTCTGAATTCTGTAATCAACCATAGTGTTCGGATACTTTTTTGAGCGAGCGTACATCTTTCATAGTTACTTACAAAATCTTCCGTTTTTAAAAATAGCAGTTGTTTGTTAATTTTTAGGAGATTTTTGAAAATTTAAGAAAAATATGTTGAAAAACAGTTTAAATCAAACTTGTGAGCTTAAATCGGTGATTGCTTCAATGCAGAGTAACGTTAGCAAACAAATCGGCAATACCGTATAGCCCTTCTAAAATACGGCAGGCCTTAATAGAGAAGGCTTTATTAAATTATTTATATTGCATTTATTATAAATATGCATGAAATTAAAAAAAGGAAATATTATTTTTCAAGCTTGACTTATGTATTTTTAAAGATATATTGAAGAAAATTTTCAAATAGCAATTTTTTTTAAATCGAAGTTTCATGTGTTGTGCAAAAAAAAGCTATATGACGTCCTTGACTCTGGAAGGGTTAAAATAAACAGTTATCTTCTGGGTAAAAAATAGCAGAGTGGATAAAGCTGATATGGCAATGCAGTTTATTTAAGAAAGATAGGACTGCAAAGGATAAACTGAATCCACAACTTAGTATTTTAAAAGATAGCATTACAGAGTGTTTGATGAACAAGTAAAGGATTTGTTAAAAGCTGATAAGAATCTTTGGCTTGATAACCTGGTTTACAAAGCAGAGGAAGCAGTTAGACAACACAAAATAGAGAGTTGGAACAGAAAATTAATCTTTTGTGTGAGAAGAAACAAGCTGTCATACAGGGATTGACGGATAAGCGTGGTAAGACTGTTGAATGTAAGGTTTCTGTCATGGCTAGGTGGACCGAGCATTTCAGAGATGTTCTAAACAATGTGACTTGTTTATTGGATTCTGCCACAAGTTTGGGCTTTTCTCAAAGTATGGTACGGAGAAAACAAATTAGAAAACGAAAGAAATGTTTACTTTAAGCAAGAAAATTATTTTTTGGTTATTAAGAAATAAATAACCTTTCTATTCGTGTGCATTATAATCATTTCCGTCTTTAGTGTTTTTTAAATAAATTTTTATTTGTGTTGCCAGATGTATTTTTTGAACTACATGACTCTAAAATAATCCTATTGAAATAAAATTAATCTTCTTTTTTGTTAAATATTTTACTTTCAGAAAATCCAGAATAAAATGCTGATTAATTTGGCATATAACATGCCATAATTCCTTTCATTAGTTATTTGACAAAAAAGTTCTAAAATATTTTTTTTTGCCTGATCGGAGTGAAAAAATAGCTGGACATAGGAAGGGTTAAGAGTAGCCTGTTTCAAACAGTTCCATTCTTCGACAATTTCAGTTGTAAGCAAACTACGATTGCCACAATGACTAAGTAACTTATCATTGTAGGCTTTGACTACTGTATTTCTGGACATTTCAAAGCTTCAGCTTTAAAACAAATTCTTTTAACCTTAGCACAATATTTCTTAAGATTCGTTGCAAGACACTTTCAACGGTATAATATCAGCTCCAATTTCGGCTCCCCAATAAGACCCGGCATTAAGGTATGGACTAGTGCTGGTCTGTTAGGAAATAGACAACACTAGCTCATTTGCTGTTAATTAATAGATAATCTACCATATTCCTATGCAACCGATCAGGCCTGAGAAGTGTGAAGAACCCATATCTGAGAAGAACCCATGTGTCTTTATAAATATTCTGGAGTTTGCAATAAGCGCGAATTATTCTCAAACCATGAAGCTACTTACTTTTAATAGACCTCATTATTATTCCAACTCCCAATGCCAAAAGTACTTTTCACTTCTGCCCAAAAATCAGAGTCATTACCATATTTGATACCGAAGTCATCCAGCACAGCACTAATATCTTAAAATCTTCACATAATTCAAAACATCTTAAAATCGTTTATAAAAACCTTTCATTTTTTTTCACAACAGAGGCCACAAAGACGGATATGAAAAAATAAGATTAAATGTTTTAGTACTTCTTTTAAATTTGAATATAATTAATCTTTTATTAATATAATCATATCTTATAAAAACATCCCTGGGCGTTTTGCTGCAATTTACACCCTTCAGATATTACCTAACCTCCTTCCTCACAAGAGAAATTTAAGATTATTATTATTTGAAGTATTTGACCTTTATCTGTCCGTCTAGTTTCTTGATGGTCCAAAGTATCTTGGTTATACCGCTGGGATTCATGTATGTGAACATCAAGATAACATTCTCCATAGAGAGTCTCACATTCCAAGTAGCTATGGAAAGAAAGTGATTGGTAAACAAAAAAAAAACATTATCAAAAGAAACCTAGGCTTATTGAGAGAGGTAGGGCCAACAATATCAAATAGGCTTCTACACGCAGGCATAGTGTGCAAAGGCACGTTCCGCCAACATTAAAGGCTTAAGCCATTAATGCTGTCAAATACTTCAGTCACCTCCTTTACAAGAAACATAATTTTTCTCAAGGTCCAACCTGCGGCTCATTACAAAAGAACTTGCTGTTCATTATAAAAGAACTTGTTGCTCATAAATCATATAATCACTCTACTGAATGTGGCACATTTGTCTGAACTTTTTTGACCATACATTTTTTGGTGCATGACCATTTTACCAATTAATAGCACTCATTAAAAATGCATATTTTTATGTTTTAATTAAGATATTTTCTTGATTCTTTAAAAATATTTATTTTTTAAATTCATTATTCATTACAAATGAATGTTCTTTTAAGTAGAGAATTTTTTCTGCTGCTCTTTAAGAATATATTATTTTCCCTAGTGACTCTTCACTAAGTGTAAGTCCGTTGCCCTTGCCCTGCAAGTAAAGATTGAGGTGCCTGTGATGGCCTCTGATTAGGATTAAGACCACCATCTGATGCAAACTATCCTACGCATCTATTCAAGTATAGCTGGCAACCCTCAATCGAATCGAAACCACATCAATAGGTTTTTCCTCCAAAATAATAATAATAAATTTAATAAAATAATATTCATTCTGAAAGACAGAACCGTGACAAACCCAAGTTAATGAAATAACAGTTAGTTAAGGAATCAATTCAAATGCAAATGCATTAGGAGGAACAACCCGTAATCTTATGTACAAGCTATACTACAGGCAGTGGTCCCCCAAAATTTTCCAATCTCTGCTGACCTTACCATTGACGGGAATTTTCGTTTCTTTCCCCCCCCCCTCTTTTCCTACTAATGAAATTTTTGCCCCTCCCCTCAACTTGATGGAATTTGTCGCACTCTTCCTTTATCAGATGAAATATGTCTCACTCTTCCTTCATCATTGATAGATTTTGTCTCACTTCTCTTTTACTATGGAAAAAATTTGTCGCATTCTTCCTTTATCATTGATGAAATTTCTCGCACTCGTTCTTTATAACCGATGAAATTTGTCGCACTCCTCCTTTATCATTGATGAAATTTATCGCACTCCTCCTTTACCATTTTAGGAATTTGTCGCACTCCTCCTTTATCATTGATGAAATTTATCGCACTCCTCCTTTACCATTTTAGGAATTTGTCGCACTCCTCCTTTATCATTGATGAAATTTGTCGCCCTCCTTTACCATTTAAGAATTTGTCGCACTCCTCCTTTACCACTGATGAAATTTGTCGCACTCCTCCTTCATCATTGATGGAATTTGTCGCACTCCTCCTTCATCATTGATGGAATTTGTCGCACTCCTCCTTTATCAGTGCATCATGATATTCCATCAATGATAAAGGAAGAGTGTGACAAATTCCTTCAGTGATGGAATTTGTCGCAGTCCTCCTTTATCATTGATAAATTTGTCGCATTCCTCCTTTATCATTGATGAAATTTGTCACACTCCTCCTTTATCGTTGACGAAATTTTGAATTAGCGAAAGAATATTCTCCTGACAGCATATTCCAGACAAACAGTAGATGACGATTTAGTCTTAAATGTTCATAAAGAGACATAATGTCAGAATTATAAAAGATCACTCTGCATGTAAAAGAACATATTGGAGGTACACGGAGAAGTTTCCATCGGTTTTAAACTGGTCAACGTTCCCTGCACAGCTGTAATGAAATGAAAGATTTTGTATTATTTTTGTCAGTATACTTATCAAGTTACTCGTACAATAACAATGCGCTTATAATATTTTTATTACAGGCAATAAACAGATTTTCATGATTTTTTAGTCACAAGCTTGCTTTATTTTTTGAATGGAGTAATAATTCAGAAGTTTTTTTTCTCTAGATGTTGAAATATCTCGTGCCTTTCTGGCTTAAGCTTCTCAGCTTCGTGGGAGGGTGTGAGTGAAAGAAGCATTGCTATAAGGAAAACAGGCTGCTGTTAGTTCTAAAAGCTAAATACTATTTTATAATGTTTTTTTCTTAAATAATCCATCTTGAACACTCTCATAAAGGGGCGGGGGTGGCTCAGCGTCAGGCTCGTAATCTGCAGTTCCCAGGTTAGCGTCCTAGCTGGACCTCTCCGTCCTGTTCTTGTTCAGCAGCATCTCCTACTGGTCAGTAGCATCTTCATATTGGTCAGCTGCATCTCCGCAAGACTCTCCGCCTTGCTCTTGGTCAGTAAGGATACCGATGGGCTTGGAAAGGCCGCCGTCAGTCGGATGGGACGTAAAGCCGTGACTCAGTGTCCGGGAGAGACTCATCCTGTTCACGTTAACGAACACACTAGATGACCTTCGCGGGAGGTCACCATCCCCCTCTTAATTCAGTGGGTTCTCTCCCCCAACTTTCTGTGAGTCTCGGGGGCCTTGTGGCCTGGCCATTTAGCCCATTGTGTGCAAAAATATGCTACTCATAGGTAAAACAACCCAACACTCCTATAAAATTAGAAAAATCATAATTAATTTCAAACAACATATCTTTACCTTTAATATACAATGCATATTTATCAAATAAATTTTGCATAATTTCATAAATAAGTCAGAGCCTTCCTATTTTGGACCCTGGAATTATACAAAAGGAGATTTGTAAAGCGAAGTCTTCACTGCAAAACAATTTACTACTTAGAAAATTACTCTAGTCGCCTAGTAACAAAGCAATGCACTAATAAGGTGTTAAATATATCATTTTAATCCGAAAAATTATCATTAATATGAAAGTGTATGAAGTGATGAATAATTAAATATTTAGCATTAAATAAATAATATTCACTAATTTATATAAATAATTTATCTTAAATTTAAATAAATTAATTAGCATGGTTAAGGAACCAATTAAGTCATTTAGTGCATATTTGCATTCAATGATTCTGTGAAGCACACATATTATGAGCTAAATCAAGGCATTACTATTAGAGTTAAAACTTTTTCTGAATCTTTTGCCTACATTGAAAAAAATGCAGCTCTGCTATTTCACTAAAAAACTCTTAGCTCTTATTTCTGGATCTACTTTTGTTGATGTCCATTCACAGCATCCGATCCCGGATTGGTTTTAATTACATGCGCAAAGCAGACAACGTGCAGTTGGACCGTTTAATTAGCTGCCGACTTTCTCACGTCACGGGTTCGCTGCAGGTGCGCGGCGCTCGATACGCGTCAGAACTCAAAGGAGCCTTTGTGCCTTGTGCACGTGCACAGGCGGGGGAGGGGAATTGCTAACAAGAGCGGCTGTCGCCTGGTGACTGCAAAACATTTCGCAATGTGGCAGGAAACTGTTTTGATGAATTGTCGCACTTTTTGCACGCCGCGTGAACATGACGCGCGATAACCTTTCGCTCTGCGAGGGTCTTGCCTTCTGGGGAGTGTGCATTAACTTTGTTACGGAGGCGATTGGCAACAGTGGAGTGGTCACACCCTACTCTGGGAGAAGAAGTGTGTGACTTTCCTTAGATGTATTTTTTTTGGTGTTCACTATTTTTGGATCAGATCAATTACATTTTTAATGAAGGGATGTGGTATGGCCCATACAGAAGCACACGTGTTGGCAAGATTTTTGAAGTACGATTGAGCATAATAATTATTTTCGTACATATCACACATATTCTTTTTTATACACTGCACTATGATAACACATCAGGCTTTCAGGAACAGGATCTATCAGTCTCGTTCAGCCAATTCAAATTCCCGTTACCCATAGGATGCTATAAAACGATGGGGTGTTGGTCAAGATCTGACAAAATTCATATTCCATCTGGGGCGGGGGTGGCGGCTCAGTCGGTAGCGCGCCAGGCTCGTAATCCGTAGTTCCCAGGTTAGAGTCCCAGCTGGGTCAGCGTTGAGATTTATCTCCACAAAATTCCCCGCCCTGCCCACGGTCAGTAGGGGACACCGATGGGCTTGGAAAGGCCGCCGTCCGTCGGATGGGACATTAAGCCGTGGCCCGTGTGCGGGAGAGCCATACCCTGTGCACGTTAAAGAACACGCTGGATGGCCTTGACGGGAGGCTACCATCTATCTCCCAACAGCTGTTACAGTGGGTCCCCTTCCCCAACCTTCTCTTAGCCTTCGGGATCCATGTGACCTGGCCATTTAGCCCATGGTGTGCAAAAAAGTGCCGCTCAGAGGTAAAACAACCCAATCCATATTCCACCTTATGTAGAAAATCGCACATTTGATTTTCTTTATGGAGATTCCGATTGCTTAGTAATTTTGCTTTGCTGCTCCATCTACCATCCACACGCTCACTGATATAACACAGCTGGAAATTTCCAAAAATTAAGGAAACTCCCTATGCTAAGTCAATGGGAAGTTAACGTCAAAGCAAAATTCCCCGCCCTGCCCACGGTCAGTAGGGGACACCGATGGGCTTGGAAAGGCCGCCGTCCGTCGGATGGGACGTTAAGCCGTGGCCCCGTGTGCGGGAGAGCCATACCCTGTGCACGTTAAAGAACACGCTGGATGGCCTTGACGGGAGGCTACCATCTGTCTCCCAACAGCTGTTCCAGTGGGTCCCCTCCCCAACCTTCTCTGAGTCTTTGGGGTCCATGTGACCTGGCCATTTAGCCCATGGTGTGCAAAAAAGTGCCGCTCAGAGGTAAAACAACCCAACCCAACCCTAACGTCAAAGCTCCATATCTTCTAAAATAATTTTTTTTTGTTTTGAAAAATGTGATTGCAAATAAAGATCTCAATCAATGTTTTTCTTAATTTTATCTACACTAATTTCAATTGAGAAATAGATTTTTAAAAAATTGTAGCTTTATGAATATTAAGCCAAATTGGAGTAATAATATTTTCTTGTATAAATTAAGGAAACCTATGTTAAGTCAATGTTTAATGAGTTATGGAAGTTTGAATATTTAACAACAGCAATGCGAAGAAGCTTAAGAAACGTAAACAAAACTGAAGAATAGTGAAAGAATTCTTTACACAAAGTTCTAAAAATACAAACTGTATCTTCTAAAATAATTTTTTTTGTTTTGAAAAATGTGACTATAGATAAAAAGATTTCAATCAAATAAATCAGTATCTCGATTTTCAACAAATTCTTCACTATTTAATGAGTTATGGAAGTTTGAATATTTAGCGATAACAATGCCAGTCACAAAAATTGACTTCAGAAGTTAATTAAAACTTAGTTATAAGTATTGTATCAAAGTATTTAATAAAATAAATTTGCATTTTAGAACTTTGTGTAAAGAATTCTTTCATTATTCTTCAGTTTTGTTTAAGCTTCTTAAGCTTCTTCGCATTGCTGTTAAATATTCAAACTTCCATAACTCATTAAACACTGAACGAATATTTTTAAAACACGAGATATTGATCTTTTTAATTGAGATTTTTATCACAAATTCAAATTCAAATTTATTTTCAATAAGTATTATCTATAATTATATTACATAGAAAATCCCATTAAGCCGAAGCTTATCAGCGGGAATGTACATATATGTTTTTGCAGATATGATCTAGATTGCCTCAGTAGTACAAAAAATGAAGGAGAGAAAAAAAGGATAAATGAGAAAGAAAACCGACAAAATGATGAAAGTTTCCAAATAAAAACATCGCTTTTTCATCAACCACTGAAATAATTTATCTTTAACATCACAAATTTTTTTTAAGTTAACTATTTCTCTAGGAAGCAAGTTAAATAGGTACGGAATTTGATATTCTTTGGAATTTCGTCCGTAATTATTATAAAATTTTGGTTGTTTCAAAAAACCCATAGCCTTTTTTCTAGTAAACTTATTGTGGCAAATATTTTGCTTATAGATATCATCAAAGAAGTTATTGATAACAGAAACAAACACATATAAACTTTCAATAGGTAAAATTTTGAACAAACTGAATATATCATCATTCGTTGTAAGGGAATATTTAACTTCTGTATTACACAATCCTTTTAGCAGACTAAATTGTATTCTTTTAATTTTATTTAATTCTCTCTTATAGGCTGTTCCATAAACTGTTATCCCATACCTAATTATAGATTCAAAAAGTGCTTTATATACTAAAATAGTTATCTGTGTATCAACAAACATGTTAAGTTTCCTAATTTTAAATGCTACAAATCGTAGTCTTGAACACATCCAATCAATATGTTTATTCCATTTCATTTTCGAATTCATTTTCAAGCCTAGGTAAATTATTTCATTTACTTCTTCTATTTTAGGACAATTGCATGTACCAGGTGATAAACCATCCAGCCTAGTACAACTTATTCGATGCTTAGTAATTCTTCTATTAAGTGTAGGTTGTTGAGAACCAATACACACAAATTTAGTTTTTTTCTCGTTTACACTCAGTTTGTTAAGAGAAAACCATTTAACTGCTTTATTAAAATCACTTTGTAGATTGCAAATAGCGTATTCTAAATCAGAGTGGAAGGTGATTATTTTATCATCAGCATACATATATAATTTACTATCGAAATTAATATCAGCCAAATCATTTATGTATATTTGAAATAGCATAGGGCCGAGAATAGATCCTTGCGGAACTCCAAAATTGATCTGAAATTTATCGCTAAAATTATCATTTATTTTCATAACTATTTCTCTATGTAATAAGTAGCTTTTAAACCCTTCAAAAATATTCCCTCTTATACCAAGTAAATATAATTTCTGTAGCAAGATATCAATGTCAACTGAATCAAATGCTTCATTTAAGTCCATAAATACCGCAACGCATTTCTTTCCTATATTTAAATTAATATTAATATTCTTAATAAGATCTTCTAAAAGATTTTGCGTTCCCATACCTTTACGGAACCCAAATTGCTGACTTGACAGAAAATTAATTTTATTCAAAAAATTTTGCAAGCGATCTCCAACGTATTTTTCCATTATCTTATCAAAAATTGTTAATAGAGTGATTGGTCTATAATTATTAAAATTCTTTTTTGATCCACTTTTATATACCGGACGAATAATTCCAATTTTCATAGTTATTGGGATTTGCGAATTTTCAAAAATTTTATTTATAAGAATTGTTATTACATGAGCAAAATTGCATTTACTTTCCTTTATGTATTTTGGTTTAATATTGTCAAATCCAGGAGATGTATTATATTTTAAGTGATCTATAATATTGGCAACATCGACGTTACTAGCTAGTGGAAAATGCATAGAATTCTTATTTATGTAACATAATTCGTAAACCTTATCTGACCTGGTATTCATCGTCGCATATTCTGCTTGCTTCTCACTAATAATTGTTACAAAAAACTTAACAAAACTATTTAGAATTTCTTTTGGAGTGTTATCTCTAATCAAGTGTCTTTCAACATTTTCGTCGATTGACATCCTTTTTTTATCATCAATAATATCATTAATTAATTCCCACATTCTAGTATTATTACCTTTATTAATTGCTAATTTATTTGAATAAAATATGCGTTTTTGTTTCCTTATAATGATGTTTACCCTATTTCTTTCCATTTTGTATAAGTCATAATTTTGTTTATTATTTACATTATCTTTATATCTTTTCCATAATTTATCTCTATTTTTAATTGCTAAAATAATGTCATCTGTAATCCATTCTTTCCTTATTCTCTTAGTTTTACAATTATTAATTTGTTTACTACAACAAGAATTTTCCCGAATTTCATCAATTTTACTTAATATTTTCATATATAATAATTCTGTACTCATGTCTTCATCAACTATCATTCCATTGTGTCATTTGCAATTTTTTGAATAATAAGAGTATCATTATAAAATTTTTTAAATCCTAGGTTTCAATCCTCTCTCAAAAATGTAACATGATTAGAGCTAATATTCTTTTTGAAAATCTTAATTAAGATACCATAATGATCTGCAAATTTATTTCTATATGTTTTACTTTTAACATCAAAACTACTTGTTTTAACCAAAACATGATCAATTAACGTCCTTGTAATTTTTGTTAATGTTTCGTCTTCTCTAGTAAAACCCTTAACAATTTGTTCTAAACTAAATTCAATCAAAGTATTTAAATACATATCACAACCATATTTATTAGTATTTGCCACATCAATATTAATATCACCAACAATAATTCAATTTTTAATTCCAGCCCTTTTTAAAAAATACTCAGAAATTTCTTTTAGGAACCAGTTAATATTTTTACTAGGAGATCTATATACTGCGATGATATTAATTTCAATATTATTAATTAATAATTTAGTAATTATTGCTTCTGTTGATTCTCCAATAGTTTCATCCAGTTGTACTAAATTAATTTTGTTTAGATAAAAAATAATGATCCCACGTTGTTTATTTTCTGTTGCCGTTAAAATAAGCTTGTTATACCCTTCAATATTAAATGTAGCTGATTCCTGTTCAGTTACCATAGTTTCAACCAAAATAATAAATTCCAACTGGAATTCAAGAAGTTCAATATGAACTAGTAAATTAATCTTCTAAAACATGTTTCAAAACAGAAAAACTTATTTTAGAAACTATGGCGCTTCTTCGTTAGCTTCCCATTGACATAACATAAGGTTGATCCTTAATTTATGGAAGCAAGTGTAGATCAGAACTTCATAAACACTCTGTTTTTAAGAGCAGTAAAAAAAATATGCCCCTGTATCGTTTTTTTCCTTTCCTCACCTTTAATATCCTTTTTTACCTTCTCCTCCTCCCCAAAAAATAGCTAAGCCCTCCTCCCTCTTTAAACCTCTCGCAAATATTTTATGGATATGTGCCAAAGGAAACAACAAGTGACACACACACAGAGACTTAAAGGTCACACTGAGTCATCGGCTGTCAGAACTTGTAATGTTGCTGCATTTTTGGGGATTGATTGTCAACAACAATTGAAAGTATTAAGAGGCATATTTTGCACGTTTTGCGTGAATAATCTAGTAGTTTTGGTTATATTATAGAAATACATTTTTTTTTCAATAAAATAAAATAAATTTTCTTTTCTTTTAATAACAAATTGTAGAACTTTCTGAAATCACTCAACTTTTCAAGCTGACTCGATTTACTGCATTTCCTTTCCAGGAATCCCATAATTCCCTGAATAAGGCCGCTAAACCACTCTGACCGAGGTCAGAACGGAGACACCGATGGACTTAGAAAGGCCGCCGTCCGTCGGATGGGACGTAAGGCTGTGACCCTGTGAATATGAGAGCCATATCCTGTGCACATTAAAGAACATGCTGGATGATCTTGACCGGAGGCTGTCTGCTAACAGCTGTCCTGTGGGTCCCCTTCCACTAAACTTCTCTGAGCCCTCAGGGTCTTGCGATCTGGCCATTTAGCCCATTGTATGCAAACAGAAGTGCCGTTCAGAGATAAACAGCGCAACCCAGATCCCAGGACGTCTGGCATCCCTTTCTGAAACCTTGCCACTATACAGATTTTGCGCTATTACCCAGCTACGATTCAAGCATAGACTATTAATTAGGCCCCTGCATTTAGTATGTTATATACGGTCTTTCTAACATGTGTCTTCAATATTAAATATTTACTGTTTTTGCCAGATGGTTAGGGTGCATAGCTGTAGTGCAAAATCCAGATCCAGCGTAAAGCATTAACATTGCTTTTCATGTGTTGTCTTTCTCCTGAAATCTCATCATCCTCCCAAATCTTCTCTGGTGTGTTACATCCTGACAGGGGCGGCGGCGGAAGGGGGCTCAGTCGGTAGCGCGCCAGGCTCGTAATCTGCAGTTCCCAGGTTCGAGTCCCATCTGGGTCAGAGTTGAGATTTATCTCCGCAAAATTCCCCGCCCTCCCCACAGTCAGTAGGGGACACCGATGGGCTAGGAAAGGCCGTCGTCCATCGGATGGGAGGTTAAGCCGTTGCCACATGTGCGGGAAAGCCATGCCCTGCGCACGTTAAAGAACACGCTGGATGGCCTTGACGGGAGGCTACCATCTCTCTCTCAACAGCTCTTCCAGTGGGTCCCCTCCCCCAACCATCTCTGAGCCTTCGGGGTCCTTGTGACATGGCCATTTAGCCCATGGTGTACATAAAGGGCCGCTCAGAGGTAAAACAACCCAACATACTGACAGGCTCCTGTCCTCTCTTGGCAAGCAACTGCTTCAGGGGAAATTTGTTTTATGACACGGGAAATTTTAAGCTTACTAACAAGCACCTCGCTCTATATAAAGCTTTCTTCGCTGTATATCGTAACCCAACAACGAATTGCTGAAATCGCTCAGCTGGTGGGAGAATTTGACATGTTATCAGAGTGTCGTGGATTCCAATAGCATTCCTGGCAAACTAAACATTTGCAACCAGGGCCAGATCTAGAGGTGGAGTGGAGGGATAAGGGAGCCATGCTCCTCCCCACCTGCGTAATTCTAGTAAGGGTGGAGGCCAAAATTATTTAAATTTTGCATATTTCACGCATTTTTCAAGAAAACTTTTTAAAGACTTCTAAAATGGAGGCAAAATGTTATACTGCAATGGAAATCGAAACTGTTAGCCCCTTCTCCCTTTATTTTTTTTTTCTAAGTTCGGCCCTTGTTTACAGCCATTCTTCACCAATACAAAATTTTGGCCATTTTTAATACCAAAAGCAATATATTCGCTGTGTTTGGAGGCCTTGTTTTACATTTCCTTAGCAACCACTTCTCTCATCGGCATCCCCTCCACAGAGCCCAACATCTTATTCCTTTGACTGCTCCGTCTTCTCCTTTCGGCAGCAGTGGCTCCATCACATGTGGCTCTCAGTCAGAAGACGAGTCAGCCAGACGGCTTGACGCCAGCGCACATTCCACTTCCCATCTGACAGCGCCGACATTCCACCTCCAGTGGCGGGACTGCGTGGGGGGGAGGGGCGACACGGAACGTTACTCGCTGCGTGGGAACCGCTCACTCGTGACACGTGCATGCTGACGTGACTGATACGCCGACACTGGCGGATGTTGTGCCAGGGATGCTGTGAAAATGGAAAGATGTTAAGTTGTTCTTCGTTCATTAATTGCCCCCCAAAAAAGACACTTTCTTGGGGTTACATTTTTGCTCTGCGTAAGTTTATTCTGTTCAATGTTGAATCCATTCAGATTTAGAAACGGACTTACATAAAAATAACATTAGAGCTGAATTTCTGTTCAAGCAGCACTTCATCTGCACAGAAAGGACCAAATGCTAAGGTCACAAAGAGCCCAAAGACTCAAGGTTGGGCAGGTGAAGGAAATTCACTTGAGAGTCATAAGGACACAGATGAAATTCCATTAAGGTCATTCAGTGTGTTCTTTAACGTTACCAGAGACTACTGCCTCGCGGCTTAAAGTAAGTCGATGACGGAATTTCAAAGTCCGGGTGTGGCAACATTGATGTTTGTTGAAAATAAAATTTTGAAAATTTCGTGACATTCTAAACACAATTTACTTTATCACTTAGCTATTTAACAAAACATAGCATTTAAAATTGTGTATTCAGTCGCATTATCAGTAAAATGTTCAATGACATATTTTCATAAAAAGGGTAGTTTTGAAGTTATAATAAATAATAAATAAATACCCCCCCAAGCAGCTGCTTGCCACAGAAGTCTGCCAGGAGCCTGTCAGTTTATATGCCAGAGTAGAAGATCTGAGAGGATGGCAGGCCCTCAGCAGAAAAATGACACAAACAGCCATGCCTTACCCAGGGCTCGAACATAGGTCCCTTAGGTTTTCGAAATTAGTTTCCCATTGACGTAACACGAAAATTCTCTAATAAATTGGTAGAGCTCTGTATATTAGGGTTACGAGTTTATCCTACTTGGGGAGAAATCAGGAAACGTACAGTTGATGGAATGTCAGTTTGTGCTCATGTAGGTGTAGAGAAATTAGAAACATTGTGTTGATATTTAAGAATATTTATCTTACATCACAAAATTGATGTAAGGTCAGGATAAAAAGTACTGCAGATTAAGTAGTGGTCTCGGCAGCATCCAAGAATGTGTTCTGATAATGTCATCAATGAAGTAGCGATTAGCATTGGGACATCTCCTGCAAATTGTGTTTTAATTCTGAGAGTTAATCATTTTTTAATAACTTTTTCATTGGTATCTTTGCTATTTTTCAGTTTGTAAAATCATTTGTACAGTTTTTTAAGCCCGTGTCATTGCTTATTGTACATCATACATAGTTAAAATTAGGATGATTTTTTTTCAAACTTTAATGAAAAACACATCATACATAGTTGGATTTAGCATTCACTTTATTCAAACTTGAGTAAAAATCTTTCTCTCGAATTTCACTATTTAAATTGGGTTGTTTTACCTCTGAGCGGCACTTTTTTGCACACCATGGGCTAAATGGCTAGGTCACATGGACCCCGAAGGCTCAGAGAAGGTTGGGGGAGGGGACCCACTGGAACAGCTGTTGGGAGACAGATGGTAGCCTCCCGTCAAGGCCATCCAGCGTGTTCTTTAACGTGCACAGGGTATGGCTCTCCCACACAGGGAGCCACGGCTTAACGTCCCATCCGACGGACGGCGGCGTTTCCAAGCCCATCGGTGTCCCCTACTGACCGTGGGCAGGGCGGGGAATTTTGCGGAAATAAATCTCAACGCTGACCCAGCTGGGACTCGAACCTGGGAACTACAGATTACGAGCCTGGCGCGCGACCGACTGAGCCACCCCCGTATATTTAAATCGTAACACCTTGTCCTTATAAATGTGCAATATTTTTCAGTGCTATATTTTATTGAATAATAAGCAAGAGACGTAATGCTGTGTCCAAAATTGCAAGAAACGCTCAAAATATTCTTTGTTATTATGACGTGTAGTTTGTATTATATTGATATATAATAATAATATAAATACCCCCTCAAGCAATTGCTTGCCACAGAGGTCTGACAAGAGCCTGTCAGTTTATATGCCAAAGTAGAAGGTCTGAGAGGATGGCATTGATACGAATTCAAAAAGATGAAAACTTAGCGTAAGTTCAAAAAATAACTAGTAACAATAAATCTAAAATAATGTGATTTAATACAAAAGTATGAAGAAAAAAACATGTATATAAACTGAAGATACCAATGTTTTTATCGTACGTGTGAGCAAATTTTTTATCTAACGAGAATCATATATGTGAATACTTGCAATATCTCGAGAATAACCTTACCAATCCCAATTATCTTCCACGCTCTCACCATATAAAATTCTTCTTTCCTTAATACACCCATCACGTACATACTGAAACTATTTATGCCTCCTTTATGATATCTACAACTCCAACGTAACAATTATATCTTTTCTGTTTCTCAGATCGGTTCTGTATTCCAATTCGTTGGTTAAAATAATTTTCACGCAGAAGCATACACGAGCGTTCATGTCATGTTTATCATAAATTCACTGTAGCACGTTCATCTGTCGTAACAATATACACAGTCGCATCAGAATAATATGACCACCTACCTAATAATGGGAATAACCACCCTCGGCCCGGATGACAGCCGCGAGACGGCGTGCCATGGACGCAACGAGGTCCTGGAAGGTTGCCAGAGGCACACTTGCCTATTCGGACTCCAACAGAGCACGGAGATTCCAGAGATGACGTGGTTGTGGGTCCGCAAGCCTAACCTGTCGATCCAAATGGTTCCACAAGTGCTCTATGGGATTAAGGTCGGGCGATTTCACCGGCCAAGGGAGAACGGAGACATCGCTGTCGTGTTCCTGGAACTAGTCACGCCCCACCTTAGTGACATGGCAGGGCGCATTGTCCTGTTGGTAGACACCATCACTACCAGGGTAAACGTCCAACATGAAGGGATGCATGTGGTCAGTGAGATGTACAGGTAGCAATTGGCTTCAGAGACCCATCCAGTCGTACCAGCGGTCCCAGGTCATACCAAGAAAACATTCCTCAGACATGCACACTGCCACCACTGGTCTGTACTTGACCGATAAGCATGTTCGGGTGTTGGTTCTCATGTGTCTGATGCCATATCCGTCACCTCTCGTCATTTCTGTGGAAATTTCTCTAGAAGCCTCGATTCGTCGCAGAAGGCAACCTTTTTCCACTCTTCCACTGTCCAATGACGGTAGTCCCGTGCGAACTGCAGGCGTCGTTGCCGATGGACCTAAGTTAACGTGGGCGCCTTTACGCAGCGCAACTGTGGAGACCCATGCATAACAGGGTTCGCTCTACTGTTATCGGGGACATGTACCTGGGTGCCCCAGTGTTCATTTGAGTGGTCAATTGATGCACTGTTGCAGGCCGATTGCCCTTTACCAGTCGACGGAGGCGACGTTCTCCTCTGGGGTCGATGGTCTTTGGTATTCCACTTTTATAACGTCTGGAGGTATTCGGTATGCCAGCGGTCCATTCTTGGTACACCCTTATTATAGCACCTCGCAAATAGCCCACGAAGTCTGCTGTTTCCGAGATGCTTCCAGCCTTGGCGCAGTAACCGATGATCATTCCTTTTTGAACGTTCATCAAATCAATACTCTGCCCATTGTGCTCACGTTACGCACAATGGTTCATCTGTGCTGGCCGGCCGCTTATATCTCTGTGTGGTCGACTTTGTCATGAATCGAAGCGAAACCCATGTGTTGGCCATGTGTTGGCACATTCCCGTGTGTGGTCGACCTTGTCATAAATCGAAGCGAAACCCATGTGTTGGCACATTTCCGTGTGTGGTCGACCTTGTCATGAATCGAAGCGAAACCCATGTGTTGGCACATTCCCGTGTATGGTCGACCTTGTCATGAATCGAAGCGAAACCCATGTGTTCGCACATACCCGTGTGTGGTCGACCTTGTCATGAATCGAAGCGAAACCCATGTGTTGGCACATTCCCGTGTGTGGTCGACCTTGTCATGAATCAAAGCGAAACCCATGTGTTGGTCATGTGTTGGCACATTCCTGTGTCTGGTCGACCTTGTCATGAATCGAAGCGAAACCCATGTGTTGGCACATTCCCGTATGTGGTCGACCTTGTCATGAATCAAAGCGAAACCCATGTGTTGGCCATGTGTTGGCACATTCCTGTGTCTGGTCGACCTTGTCATGAATCGAAGCGAAACCCATGTGTTGGCACATTCCCGTGTGTGGTCGACCTTGTCATGAATCGAAGTGAAACCCATGTGTTGGCACATTCCCGTGTATGGTCGACCTTGTCATGAATCGAAGCAAAACCCATGTGTTCGCACATACCCGTGTGTGGTCGACCTTGTCATGAATCGAAGCGAAACCCATGTGTTGGCACATTTCCGTGTGTGGTCGACCTCGTCATGAATCGAAGCGAAACCCATGTGTTGGCCATGTGTTGGCACATTCCCGTGTGTGGTCGACCTTGTCATGAATCGAAGCGAAACCCATGTGTTCGCACATACCCGTGTGTGGTCGACCTTGTCATGAATCGAAGCGAAACCCATGTGTTGGCCATGTGTTGGCACATTCCCGTGTGTGCTCGACCTTGTCAAGACCTTGTCATGTGCGCTCTGTGACGCGCCAGGGAGGGTACACTGTTATTCCATGGGTGGTCATATTATTCTGATACGATTGTGTGTAATGTCTTAAATGCCAGATTTCCCAATTGCTGGATTGGTAGAGATGGACCGACCTTATGATGGCCCAGAGAGAAGTCCCAATTTGACACCAATAGACTTCTTTTTTTGTGGGATGCATTAAAAATTTCGTTTGATCCGAAAAATTAGAAATTTACAAGTAATTTAAACTTGTATTTAAAGAAAAAAAATCACTGCAGCTGTTGCAAGCGTTAACTGAGCCGAGTATCGATGGAAGTTAAACATTTATTACGCCACTAATGGCAGCCACATGAAGTCAGTTGAACAAAAAATGAAACTAAGAGAGTTTCTTGACATTTTGCATACACATTTCATTTTGTTACTTAATTATTTATTAAAGCTATAACGCTCTGTAATATGGGTATTCTTTTATAAAGACCGTATATAGCTTGTATCAATTTTCTAACATTTTAAACATAAATACGTAAAAATAAGTAGATTCTTTTAGATTTTCTTAACAATCGATGAAATAATTTTAGTTCTTGTTACGTATTTAGTTAACGATGATTTATACCGACCAATACAAATATTAGCAAATTCATCATCATCATCATCCTCAAGCATGGGCTACGGAAGTCCAACCAGACCGCGCAGTTTAATTCTCCAAGCATATCTGTCCTGAGCAACATCTGCAGCATCCGGCCACTGCACACCAATTCTAACAAGGTCCTGTTTAACATTGTCTGCCCACGGCATCCAGGTCTCCCCCTGTTTCTGAGGCCTTTAGGCACACTGTTCATAACCGTATTCGCCAATCTATAATTATCCATACGGGCAACATGGCCAAACCAGCGGAGTCTCTCTCTGCACAATATGCTGCTTGAAGGAGGTTGCAGACTCCTTTGCCTAACCTCATCATTAGTTACAAAGTTAAACCACCTAATACCCAAGATACTACGTAAGCATCTAGAATCAAAAGCATCTAGAATCAAAAGCATCTAGTTTCCTGTTATCTTGTTTACACAGCGTCCAAGTTTCAATTCAATTCAATTCAATTTTTATTCAACATAGATATGTATCAATACAAAAATTTATGAAATATACCCAGCTAAAGCAACTGAATACTTGAGCGCTGGTGTATAATTATGACAAAAATATAAATACAAAAAATTAACAAGGCAACAATTGATAATTGAAACAATCAATGATGTAGAAGTCAAAAAATTGGTTTTACATACAGCTATCATTCATTGTTTAGTATCCATTCAGAAAGAGATTTATTAAATAAATATTTAGAAGTAATTTTCTTCATTGTATATGGAATACTGTTGTATAATTTAGGCCCAATATAGTTTATATTACGGGTAGTAGCTTGCTTTGATATGCGTGGTATTTGCAATTTAAATGATGAGTCTCTAAGTGTATATAAGTATATGTCTGTCGAACATAAAATAGATGTAAATTGAAATGGACATATTCAATAATTTTTAAAATGTAAATTTGAGACAGAGTCAGTAACCCCAACTTCTTAAATATAGGACGAGATTCAGAGAAGCGACCTTTATGGTCAATAATTCTAACTATAAATTTTTGCAAAATCAACAGCCTGTTTAAGTTTGTTTTTGCAGCTCCTCCCGAGGCTTTTATTGCATATTGTAGCTGACTATATACACAAGCAGAATACAACATTTTTAAACTTGTTTTATCGAGTAAGAATCTTAGTGTATAAAATTTTGCTATGAATGGTTTTATTTTGTCCACAGTATAATCAGTGTGATACTTCCATGAAAGTCTTTTATCAATAATCACTCCTAGGTATTTAATTTGGTCAACCTTCGTAAGACGTTCGCAACTGCAATTTAGGATGTTGTAACAGTCCTTGTGATGAGAAACCACTCCAGAGTCACTGCTACCATCAGTTGATGCCTTCAACTGGAATTTTATATAGCATGTTTTAGCTTTATTTAAACTTAATTTATTCAACATTAGCCATTGATAGAAACGATGAATATCTCTGTTTGCCATTTGGTATAATTGCTCGTTGGTGTTACTTTTGTATAACAAAACAATATCATCAGCATAAGAAATAATTTCTGCCTCAAAATTTTTGTCAAATATATCGTTTACATATAATATAAATAGCAGAGGTCCCAGTACAGAACCTTGTGGTACACCTGTATTAATATTTTTCATAGAACTATATATATCATTTATCCTAACGATTTGTGAACGATTTTCCAAGTAGGATTTTAGCCATGTAAAACTGGTACCTCTGATTCCATATTTATAAAGTTTAGCCAGCAATATTTCATGATTTACCAAATCAAAAGCCTTTGATAAGTCCAAAAAAATTGCGAGTGTTTTAAAATCTTTATCCAGAGACCACGTTAGTGAATTTATTAAATGTAAAATAGCATCTTCTGTGCTTTTTTTCTGCTGAAATCCATATTGGTTTTTTGCTATTATATTAAACTTTAATAAAAAATTGTTCAACCTGACAGAAAATAACTTTTCCAATATTTTTGACATTATCGAAAGTAAAGCAATAGGTCGATAATTTTTTATAAGAATTTTGCTTCCTTTTTTGTAAATAGGAACTATTATTGAACATTTTAAGGCATTTGGGAAAATACCAGAAGATAAAGACATATTAAACAAGTAGCACAATATTGTTCGTATCGATGGATATATTGCTTTAAAATTATCCACGTTTATGTCATCCCAGCCAATCGAATAAGTCCTTTTCAAATTTTTTACTATGCTGTCTAATTCTTCGAACGAAACTGCTATCAGACCCATTGAATTGCCATGGGAAATGATTATTCTGTCTTTTAACTTAAGATCTTCAGGAACTACCAAATCTGATTCCGAATTACCAGTTTCATATTCAGTAGCTATATTTACAAAATAATCATTAAAAGCATTAACTATTTCAGTGGCACTATCTGTAAAATGTACCATTTTATTATTTAAGCTCATTTCAAACAGATGATTTTGATTTGTTTTTCTACTATTTGTATTAATTACTTCAGTTATAATATCCCATTTCTTCTTTGTGTTATTTCCAGCATATGTCAGTTTTTCTTGAAAATATGAATTTTTAGCTTTTGATATTATGCTATTTAAGGAGTTTCTATAACTTTTATAATAGTTAGCATCAATTTTATTTTTTTTCCATAATTTATGTAAATGATTTCGGTACCGTACTGACTTAACAAGTTCTGTGGTTATCCACGGTTTTAAATTTTTTAATTTTTTATTCACATTTCTCTTTAAAAAAATAGTTAAAAAAGCTACAGTAAAGTCCTCAAAGAAATGGTCAAAAGCTTCATTTACGTCATAATAATTTTGTATACGATTCCAACTATAGTCCTTGAAGCCTTGTTGTAATTTCACTTTGTCTGTGTAAGTAATTAACTGTATTGACTCCTTAGCTTTGACCGAGACAATTGTTGATGAAGAAAAGGTGAAATAAATCATATAATGATCTGTGATGTCCGTAGTTACAATATAGGCGCAACAAGAAAAAGAACTTATTTTCCTTATGAATAAATGATCTATACAAGTTTGTGATTGCGATCTCGTAATCCCCGTAATATAATTTGACAAGTTGTATAGAGTCATAAGATCTAAATAACTATTTATTTGTTCTGTAGATTTTGAAATATCCAAGTTTATATCTCCGGTAAGAATAATATTACGATCTGGAAGTTTATCGACATGTTGAAACAATTCTTCAATGAAATTTATTTCTCCACCTCCAATATAACGATAAATCGCCAATAAGACTACCGACATTGTCGAATTCAATTGAATTTTTAATGCAATAACTTCGGCCGAGTTCATTTCGAAATCTAACTGGGAAGCACACCAATGCTGCTTGATGTAAACCACAATTCCACCAGATCTGTTAAAATGTCTACAGTTAAAAAATCCTTTGTATCCCTCAATATGATATAAAGATGTTTCATTGTCAGGTATCCAAATCTCAGAAAGGTTTATTACATCCGGTTTACAATTACTACTTTCTATCAATGCCAAAAACACATCAAAATTCGCTCGTAAACTTCTGATATTCAAATGAATAAAACTAATTCCTTTTTTGAAATCAGAATGGATCAATTTAAGTTCTTCGAGGTCAATATAAATACCCGATGTTCCTTCCATTTTATGGCTAGAAAAAATTAACCAAAGCAAAATATCAAAAACGCATTTTAAGGAACTTTATAGTGCATCAGATATTAATTAAGTTTGACTCATTGTCAATTCTGATGGCATTTGAGTTGTCGTTTTTCTTTAGGAATATTTGTCCCAATTTAATCCATAGATATTTATATTTAAATTCCTTTTGAAGAGCTTTGACTTTATAGAGTAATCTCTTCCTTTCTATTGTTAATTGCTCATTTATGTAAAATGGTTTCTCTTCCATTTCTTCATTTAACGAATTTAGAAATAACTTCTTCCCTTTTCTTTTCTCGTCTAACCATTTATTTCTGATGTCTTCGTTCTTAAACTCTATTACAATATTACCAAATTTATCAGCATTACGAGACTGAACCATTTTAATTAATTTTATATCCTCTTGTTTCTGGGGAATTTGTAATAGACACCTTATTTACAATTAATTGTAAATTCTCCTGCGGTTGTTGAGGTACACCAACAATCTCTAGATTTTTTAATGTATCTTGTCTTAAATCATTAATCTTAGACTCTAATATGTTAATTTGTTTTTTCAATAAAAATACATTTTCCTTAGTTTCGTCAAGATCAGACTTATGACATTTAAGCTCATTCATAATTAATTCATTTTCCTTTACGAAGTCATCTATTTTTTTACTACAAAATTCAACAGATCTAAGAATATCAACATTTTGTTGATTAATTCTTTTTTCAAACTCTGCGAATTCTTTCCTAATTTCCAACTTAATAATATTAATAAGCTCCTCTTTTAAATTATGATCAGAAGAATCCATAAAACAACTTGGCTTACCATTGTTCACAGAATGGTTATCTTCATCTCCCATAGATGGCTGCACATGTTCTACTTCACTTGTAGAAAGGGAACCGCCCATCGTTGAGGTAACTCTTTTCTTCTTACAATTATTACATACCCATTTGCTTCTTCTGTCTACTGACATATTTCTATAAACCTCGAGTCTTATCCCCACACATCCAATATGAAAAGTAGCTTTACATGAACCATAACACTGTAAATATTAATTTTTTAAATCTCCGTCCTTACTACACACCTTACAAGTAAATTCCATGTTGTCAGATTTATTTAATTTATTTGTTGTACAACTTTTAGTTTCCATGTCAACTGTTGTTACATCACGCGATGACACGTTCTTATGTTGCTGTAGTTTCTGTTGTTTATTTGAATTAGGCTTAGAAGAGTTACTGGGAAGATTGATACATTTCGAACAGAGCCAATTTCTTTTCTTTTCTAAAGACATCTTCTTAAAATTACTTTGCTTTATTCCAACACAATAAAAATGGACATAGCCACCACATGCGCCTTTAGAATGAAGAAATTCACTAACATCACCAAAATCCAATTTGCAAACTACACATATGAGAGCCATGTTAACTCATCATAAATGATTAAATATGAGTAATTTCGTTTGGGGTTGCACAATTAAACAAAAATTTACAAGTTCTTTAAAAGTTCAATACTACTAGAAGCAGGTTATGCAAATAAAATATAAAATAAAAAAAATAAATACCCCCTCAAGCAGCTGCTTGCCACAGAGGTCTGACAGGAGCCTGTCAGTTTATATGCCACAGTAGGAGATCTGAGAGGATGGCAGGACCTCAGCAGAAAAACGACACATACATCCATGCCTTACCCGGGGCTTGAACCCAGGTCCCTTAGATCAGTAGCCAAGCGTGCTAACCACTCGGCCAAATCTTAAAGAAGAAAATAATTTAAAAAAAAAGCGCACAGACAAATTATACAACTCACCATAACAAATATGTTGCCAGATTGTTCACTACCATAACTAACCCTAGAAAGAACCAAACTATTATACAGTCTAATTTTAATCTTTAGGTGTATACACTTATTTCTCCACAATCTCCATAGATTCTTAAAAGTCCCGGCAGCAATCCCTATTCGTCTGTTAATCTCATGCCGCACATCACCAGTATCTGTTACTTAGCTCCCAAGGTAATTAAACTGTGACACCTGCTCAAGACTGCAACCACTCAGATGTACTGAATCACAACCTGCCTGACCAATTTTCATCACTTTAATTTTCTCTCTGTTTATAACCAAACCTACTCTACTACCAGTTTCATCAACAGCTCGAATGAAAGAGTTCATCTCATCAACATCTTTTGCCAAAAGGGCTAAATCATCAGCATAATCTAAATCAGAAATTTTCGTATCTCCAGACCATTTAAGGCCAAAATCTTTCCCTTGAAGTGAATTTCGCATAACATAATCAATAACCAAACTAAAGAGAAAAGGAGACAAAATGCAGCCTTGTCGAACACCAGAAGATATGCTAAACCAATTGCTACAAGACTTACCAACTCTCACACATGACTCAGTGTTGTTATAGAGAGCTTTCATAATGTTAACTAACTTGTCTGGTATACCATATGATCTCACAATCAACCACAAATTATGACGATCAACAGAGTCGAAAGCCTTTTTGAAATCATCAAAGCTAGCAACCAAAGGTTTCTGAAACTCTAAATATTTCTCAAGAATCTGCCTAAGTGAAAATATCTGATCCACACAGCCCTTACCACTTCTGAATTCACATTGTTCATCATGCAGTTGCCTGTCAACCAGATTTTTTAACAGCACAAGAGAAAAGAACTTTACCTGCAACAGAAAGTAGACTGATACCCCTATAGTTATCACAAGAACTGTGATCACCTTTTTTGAAAATAGGGATAATAATAGCTCTTGTAAAATCTTTAGGAACCATGCCTTTATCATAAAAGTTATTCAAAATTTCAGTCATCCAAGTGGTAACCGAAACATTCCCAGCTCTGAGCATTTCTGTAGTAATTTCATATACCCCTGGGGATTTATGAAGTTTAAGTTTAGAAATAGCCAAAATAACTTCAGATTGTGTTATAGGGCCAACATTAAAGCCACCAATGCATCTATCATCATTACAAACAATGGGAGTAGAACTAACCACGTTGTTTAGAACATCTCTGAAATGCTCAGCCCACCCAACCATGACAGAATTCTCACCCTCTATAACTTTACTTTGTCTATCCTTCAATCCCTGTATGCCTGTCCGTTTTCTACCACATAAAACATTAACTATCTGGTACAGCTCTCTGCTGTTGTGCTGCCTAACTGCTTCCTCAGCTTGTCAGCCAAGCCATCAAGCCAAAGCTTCTTATCAGTAGCTAACTTATCCTTTACACGTTTATTAAGTTCTTTGTAATGCTTTCTATTAGGACTAGTAGGGTACTGATTAAGGACATTCCTGCAGTTCCTTCTTTCTGAAATAAGCTCAAGTGCCTTATCACTTAAATAATAATGCCTCTTCTGCTCCTTTTTTCCTAAAAGAGTACTGTTAGTTTCCAAAAAAGCCTGTTTAAAATGGCCCCATTCTTCCTCAACTTCAGTAGTATGCAACCCTTAACTGTCATAATTACTAAGTAACATGTCATGGTAAGCTTTGGTTATAACTGGATCTTTCAGAGCTTCAGTATTAAAGGTAATTTTTTTAACTTTAGCACAACACTTTTTAAGTTTAAGTTGCAAGACACTTTTAACAAGGTAATGGTCAGATCCAATTTCAGCTCCCCTATATGCCCTGGTATTCCTAACAGAACTAGCCCATTTGCTGTTAATTAATATATAATCAATCATATTCTTATGCAGCCCATCAGGTGAAACCCATGTGTATTTATGTATGTCGCGGTGTTTGTAATATGTGTTAGTTATTCTGAAACCATTGAGTTTACTCACCTGTAGGAGACGTTGCCCATTGCCATTGCAGCTACCAATACCAAAAGAGCCTATCACCCCTCCCCAAAGGTCAGAGTCTGTACCAACTTTGGCATTGAAGTCACCTAGAACAAGGGTAATATCTCCTTTCTTGACAGAATTCAAAATATCCTGAAGTTGTCTGTAAAACCTATCCTTCTCATCCTCATCAGCATCCTCAGTGGGGGCATAACAGCAGATAACATTCAAGTCTTTAATGCTTGTCTGAAATTTTGCTGTAAGAAACCTTTCATTAATGCACTCATATCCTAGAAGAGCATCACTAGCATGTCTGCTGAGCAGCAGACCCACGCCTTGGTGATGCTTTCCATCCTCCCTCCCTGTAAAGAGAAATTTAAAGTTATTTTTAAGTATCTCACCTTTACCTGTCCATCTGGTCTCTTGCAAGCCTAGAATATCTAGGTTATAGCGCTGGAATTCTTGCGTGAGGACATCAAGAGAATAATCTCTATGTAATATCCTCACGTTCCACGTTCCTGCAGAGAGAAAATGATTAGTAGGATTTTTAAAGAAATTAGGTTTATTGAGATTGGTAGGGCCAACAATATCAAACAGTCCCCTAATTGCAGGCATGGGGCAAAGACCTGTTTCTCCTCCGCTAAAGGCTGAAGTCACCGATGCTGGTAGGAACTTCAGGCACCACCTTTTCAAGTGGACTTTTTCAAGAGCCATATGGCCTGCGTGAGACACATTACTCCAGTTTAGGCTTGACTATGCCCAACTAGCTAAGTGAGGTTCACGTACCTGCGATGGCCTCTGATTAGGATTATCCATCAACTGATATAAGGTATCCCATGCCTCTGTTCACTTTGGGCAAACAGAAAACACAGCGGCGATTTTCCCTCAACAGAGACCCACCAGTGCAGCAAGTCCAGGATCCATAATCAAGCTCAAATCCATAAACAAGTCCAGTCTAGTAGGTATAAATGGTCAGCACCAGGACCCTGTGAAGTTGACCACTCCTCAGCAGGATTGGAAAAAAAAGAAAAAAGTGGCCATAGATGACCAGATCAGTAGGCCATACTGAACTGGCAGCCCTCATCTTCCGTTCCCTTCCAAAAGAGAATATCTCTTTTGAAAGGTACTAACTGCTTGCACCACGAGAAGGCGGGGTCGGACATTGGGTGCTAGACCTGGCCGGTTCTGTGCATCATCACTAGGGATTGGTACACAGCTCTCCTTCCAGTTTACGCCTAGCTACCTTTTACAGACTCTTAGCAAATTAGTATTATTATTCTAATTAGTATATTAGTAATATCATTTGCAAGGAAACCCTGGACCTCAATGTCTGGGATCAGATGTGCTTCTCTGTCTATCCTTTTGCACTGTTTTTCTAGTGTTTACGTTCCACCAGAATGTACATATGTCACTTTTCACTTCATTCCCGTGTTAGGTTTCGCTTTTTGGCTGTAACCTTCCATCAGAACATAGTCATGAGCATTTTCAGGAATTTTTTCAGGGGGAGGAGGAATGGACAAAAATAGTTTCAGAGTTCATATTTCAATTTAATTCAGAGAAATGTTTTTAGGGGTTGGTAAGAAAAAACAATTCAGTGTTTTAAGATAAAAATATTTGGGTCGAGCTGTTCATTAATTAGTGCAGTTGTTAATACAAAAATTTTGTATATATTATACCCTAACGTAATACAATTTGGAATCCCGAAAAACCAAGCGAAAAAGAGACAAAACTTATTATTGGAAATGCTTGTAAAAAGCATTTTTTATTTTCAGTTTAACACATAAAAATGAATGATATGCTTCCGAAAACAAATTAAAAAATAAAAAATTAATATTACATTTCAATAAAGAAAAAAAAAACATTAATTTTTGGTACACATGCGAATCCAAAACATAAATTAATTTTTCGATAAATTTTTCCAGTGGGGACAACCTCCCCCCCTTTCCTCCCTTCCCTGCTGTCGCCGTGAATATAGTGTTATTTTCCACTATAAAATGATGGCAGCTGCCACCGTAGTATGATGAGTTCGGTTACCTCTGAGTTGCACATTTTTTGCACACAATAGCCAGGTTGGGTTGTTTTACCTCTGAGCGGCACTTTTTTTGCACACCATGGGCTAAATGGCCAGGTCACATGGACCCCGAAATCTCAGAGAAGGTTGGGGGAGGGGACCCATTGGAACAGCTGTTGGGAGACAGATGGTAACCTCCCGTCAAGGCCATCCAGTATGTTCTTTAACGTGCACAGGGTATGGCTCTCCCGCACACGGGGCCACGGCTGAACGTCCCATCCGACGGACGGCGGCCTTTCCAAGTCCATCGGTGTCCCCTATTGACCGTGGGCAGGGCTGGGAGTTTTGCGGAGATAAATCTCAACGCTGACCCAGCTGGGACTCGAACCTGGGAACTACAGATTACGAGCCTGGCGCGCTACCGACTGAGCCACCCCCGCCCCCAATGGCCAAGTCACAAGGATCCGAAGGGATTAGAGAATATTGGGGTGGAAGAGAATCCATTGGACATTTGTTAGGAGACAGATAAACGCCTTTCATCAAAGCCATTCAGCTTATAGATTTCCATATGGATTTCCTGCAAATGGAGGGGCAGGGGTGGCTCAGTCGGTAGCGCGCCAGGCTCGTAATATGTAGTTCCCAGGTTCCAGTCCCAGGTGGGTCAGCGTTGAGATTTATCTCCGTAAAATTTCCCCGCCCTGTCCACGGTTAGTAGGGGACACCGATGGGCTTTAAAAGGCCGCCGTCCGTCGGATGGGACGTTAAGCCGTGGCCCCGTGTACTGGAGAGCCATACCCTGTGCACGTTAAAGAACACGCTGGATGGCCTTGACGGGAGGCTACCATCTGTCTCTCAACAGCTGTTCCAGTGGGTCCCCTCCCCGAACCTTCTCTGAGCCTTCGGGGTCCATGTGACCTGGTCATTTAGCCCATGGTGTGCAAAAAAGTGCCGCTCAGAGGTAAAACAACCCAACCCAATTCAGACATCTGTGTTAAGCAAATGTTTCAGGGATAATTTTTTTTATTATTATTCGTGTCTCTTTCTGGTCTTGAGGCCAAATTAAAAAAAAATAATGAATTTCTAAAATCTGTTCACGATTTATGGTCAGAACTGGCATGATGAAAAAGCAACAAGAACAACTGCACTGGGATTTCATTGCCGAAGCATCTTCGTTTGGATGAACTATTTGAGGGTTGGGTTGTTTTACCTCTGAGCACATTTTTGCACATTTTTGATGACCATGGGCACATTTTTGCACCCCATGGGCTAAATGGCCAGGTCACATTTTTGCCATGTGACCCTGGTGAAAATGGTTTTTGCCATGTGACCTATGGATTAGCCATGTGACCCATGGGCTAAATGGTTTTTGCCATGTGACCCATGGATTAGCCATGTGACCCATGGGCTAAATGGCCAGGTCACATTTTTGATGACCATGAGCACATTTTTGCACCCCATGGGCTAAATGGCCAGGTCACATGGACCCCGAAGGCTCAGAGAAGGTTGGGGGAGGGGACCCACTGGGACAGCTATTGGGAGACAGATGGTAGCCTCCCGTCAAGGCCATCCAGCGTGTTCTTTAACGTGCACAGGGTATGTCTCTCCCGCACACGGGGCCACGTCTTAACGTCCCATCCGACGGACGGCGGCCTTTCCAAGTCCATCGGTGTCCCCTACTGACCGTGGGCAGGGTGGGAAATTATGCGGAGATAAATCTACTCTGACCCAGTTGGGACTGGAACCTGGGAATTACAGATTACTCACCTGGCGTGCAACCGACTGAGTCACCCCCGCCCCTCCAGAAGTTAAGGAACATCCCTGTGTTAAGTCAATGGGAAGCTAACGTCAAAGCTCTATAACTTCTAAAATAAGTTTTTTTGTTTTGAAAAGTGTGATTGCAGATAAAGATCTCAATCAAATAAATCAGTATCTCGATTTTCAACAATATTCGTTCAATGTTTAATGAGTTATGGAAGTTTGAATGTTTAACAACCGCAATGCCATTCTTAAGAAACCTATACAAATGTCCCCTACTGACTGTGGGCAGGGCGGCTATTTGAGGGTTGTTCAATTCGAAAGTCGTATGAAAAATTCAAAATTACTAAATGATTTCTATTTAGAAAGAACACCTAAATATTAATTTTATTCCCTTTTCTTTTGAAATGTTAAATGCGACTTGCTCTCCATGTAAAACATTAATTGTCAGACTTATTGATGTTCATGATGTCAATGTATTTTGAAGTCACAAATTATGTATTTACAAATAACATGAATGCTTGAAAAAAATTATTTTTAAAATTGTACTCTTTCGCGAAGTATTCAATAAAGTCTTTTTTTTTTGGAAAAATGCTTTTTAAATACACTGGTTTCCATAAATTAAGAAAAAATCAGAAAAATTATGATAGAAAAAACCCTATATGAATGATTATAATGAAATTTGATGAAAACGTGAATTACAATGCTAGTTTCCGAATGGCACAAAATATTTTACACTGGAAACATTTTTCTTTAAAACAATAGCACTTACAGGAACTTGTCCAAAAATGAGGTGCCAGAATGCAATGGGCAAAGTTCTTTAATAAGGAATGCTCCTTACAGCAACGCAGTCACGATAGCGATGTTCCATGCTGTTTATGACGTTGTGAATCAGCTCAGTAGGGAGTAACGAACATTGTTCCTTTAAAGCAGTAATATGCTCCCCCTTTGTTTCAGGTGGCGGGTTTAGGGCAGCAACACGTCTCCCTAGAGCATCCCATACATGCTCAATCGGATTTAGGTCGGGAGATCGAGCTAGTTACTCCATGCGCATAATGATCTCTTGAAGGTATTGTTCCAGTAGTCGAGCTCTGTATGGACGAGTGTTATCTCCTCCTTTATCGTCTCCGAGTTGGGGTCATCTACAGCAACTCTACGCTTCACACTCTCGACAGAGGTTACAGTCCAAACTGCGCCCCTTGCAGCACACCTAAGACTATCCCACGTTCTGCTCAACTGCTCCCGCTAAAATGCTGAAAGAGAAGCTTTGTTCCGGGAGCTTCGTGTTTTTGGAACCACTGACTACTTCATCATCTCCCTACTTGCTAACCACCACAATCTGAAGCTGCAGCGAACGCGCTTCCGACTTGTCACTGATTTCTTTCAGAACATCGACCTTTTCCGCAAGGTCTAATGTTTTTGTTTCATTTATCTCGAGATTAGTACTCTTATTAGCTTCGAGAGATACCTGAGAGGCAGTCCCTTCTGTTGTAGGGAGTATGATGTAGGGAGCCCCTCATTGGAAGCTAATTTCACCATGAAGACCTTGAACCTTGCGTTATCATCTTGTAAGATCAATGTTTCACCTATTGCACCAGCGTAAGGACTTACATAAGAGTCCAGGATGTCATCTCTATACCTTAGAGCATTGAAGTTCCCACTCGTCAACACATAGAGGTCTGTACGTCCACTTAAAGAAATGCCACCCCCCAAAACAAAACCACCACACGCTTCCTCCGCCATAACTATCTCTTTGACGGATGTGACATTATCTCAAACAATGTCACAATGTATTGTTTGATGATGTATCATCAAACAATGTCCGGAATCACTCTGCAAGCAATATCTGGACTCATCTGTGAAGAGTACGGATCTCCACTGCTCTTCTGCCCAATTAACATGCGTGCGTGTCCAATTCAACTGCTCTCTCCTGTGACGTGAGGGATATACAAATTACTGGCCTTCTAGCGTACAGACCTCCCACATGAAGCCTTTTGTACACAGAAAAAGCTGATACAATCCTCCCAGTGGCTGCTGCAAGAGAGGATCGTAGCTGAGAGGGAGTAGACGTCCTGCTCCTTCGTGCTGTTAATCGCAGATATCGGTCTTGTACAGTGGTCGTAACTCTAGCACTTCCTCGGCTAAACCTCCGAGACACGGATTTCATACTAAGAAATTGATTCCACAGTCTATGGACCACAGAAGGACTCACATTGATCCATCGTGCCACGTCTGAGTGACTTTGGCCTGATTCGAGCCGGCCAATAGCCTCCACCGCAATTCATTTGGCAAATGATATCTCCAGGTCATTCCTACAAAATGGCTATTTCGAATTTCTTTACTCACATTTGAACGATCCATTCCAAAAACCCCATTTTTATGTCGCTATCCGATTACGCAAATTGACGCAACCCAGACCAATTTGCATACGATATACTCACTCGGCATTACTTTGCTCGTTACATGAACAAGTTTGGTGAGGATCGCACAACTTTTTGACGAAACACCGCGATTTTTATCATTTTTCCTTAATTTATGGAAACCAGTGTTATTATGCACTCTCACACTGAAAAACTCACACATTCTATGCTTAACCCTTTCACGACCAAGGGAAACATTTTTTCCCATTTTAAAATTGGTGATTGTCGTATTTAATTATAACCTTATCTGCATTTTTTATACAGAATGTCAAAATAGAACGTATGCCGAACGCAATTACGTAAACGGGAACGTTTATAAAACAAAAACAGAACTGTCAGGACGCATAATATATATACTATGTGCAATGTCCATCTTTGCCTCACTACCAAAAGAAATTGCTTCGCAGAATATCATAATTAGCACATCATTTTGTATAGTAATTTTATTTCATAATTTTGTATTATTTTAGTTAACATTTTGTTCTAATAAACCAATAAATAAAAGACATTGCATAATAAGCCTAACTATAATTTGTGTTACCTTTATAGTCCATTGGGAAAAATATTTCCCATAAAATTCCAAAAAAACTACACATTGTTATGTATTTTTCTTATGATTTTTATTTATTTTACGTCTAAACAAACTAAAATAAACAGTTACATACTAATATTTACTCTTAGAAACCTTATGGTCCTGAAAGGGTTAACACGAACATATGTGACACATCAACTCCATTCAGTTTTCTTATCGTCACTTCTTTTAGCGTATTTGCATTTCTGTTCGTTATTCGCTGTCCACCTCTTGTATACACCAACACTTATAATGCAAATGAATTCTTTTGGTTTGATGCGTCAGTTCTCTCGCAAACCGTGGACGCGACTAAAGGAAAGAAGAAATTATGGAAAACATCGTTATGAAGGTCAGGGAAAAGTGGAGTTGAAAAAACGTTGAAAGGGGAGGCGATATCACATATATGTTAATGAAATCTTCTATTAAGGCTAACTTATAAAAGAGGTTAGGTGAGCTTGTAAGGAAACTCACTCCCTTTACGAATGGGCAGGCACGGGAAGTCGCTCTTTGACTTACGACGCATTCTGTCAACCATCTGACACATCTAAAGTCAAGCCACCGTGATCCCCAGCCTCGGTGTCATTCTCTAGGTGACAGCTGTCAGGTCTCCATGTGTCCCCGTGGCTCGCGCTCTCTCCCCAAAAGGGATCATCGCCGTACACAAACGAAAATTCTCCTTAACTGACGGTTTGTTAAAGCATCTTTTGTTGGATACACGCCGCTGTCAAGCCAAACGGTTGGATTCGGATGAAAGGCCAATCATCCTCCTCCCCTCCACTTGACACCCCCCTCACTCTTGCGTCCCTCTCCATCCCAGAGGCTAATTCCGTTCGGACATCGACACAATCGGCTTTGGCCGCAAAACTGCCAACGAGAGAATGAAATGAGAGAGAGAGAGTGAAAGGAGCCGGGAGGGGGGGAGCCGAACTGCAAGAAGTTGTAAGTCAGGATTCAAGCAAATCCCTTTCAGCTCTATGCATATCACACGCTCTTCTACTTGTATGTGAGGAGTGATTTCGCTTCATTCTATGCCACTAGAATGCTATGAAGACTTAGACGGTTATTTGATAATAATGAAAACGATAACTACAAGCTCGTCAACAGTCCGGAAATAGGCGTATTAGCAATCTGTTAAATAAAAGAGCTAAAATGGCGCTTTTCCGACCAGTTTGTTAATATTGTTGCAATGCTAAATTGCTTAGGAACACTTTCTGAACGGATAAGCAAAGATCTGTGAGATTATCGCTGCTCAAAATCCCCTCTCCTTTGGTAATCTGTAGTTCCCAGGTTCGAGTCCCAGCTGGGTCAGCGTTGAGATTTATCTCCGCAAAAATTCTCCACCCTGCCCACGGTCAGTAGGGGACACCGATGGGCTTGGAAAAACCGCCGTCAGTCGGATGGGACGTTAAGCGGTGGCCCCGTGTGTGGGAGAGCCATACCCTGTTCACGTTAAAGAACACGCTGGATGGCCTTGACGGGAGGCTACCATCTGTCTCCCAACAGCTGTTCCAGTGGGTCCCCTCCCCCAACCTTCTCTGAGCCTTCGGGGTCCATGTGACCTGGCCATTTAGCCCATGGTGTGCAAAAAAGTGCCGCTCAGAGGTAAAACAACCCAACCCTCTCCTTCGGACTGAATTTAAAAAACATTATAAATTAATGAATAAATATCGTACATATTGTACATATTTTAAGCACGTGTTTGGTTGCGATTGAAAGAGACTGATTTGAATAAGGAATAAATGTTTTTTTACAGATTTTTTTCCGTGTTGCTTTTCGCTTATCATTTGTTGGTTTGTGGATTTGTCAAAACAGTTGCTCTATCATATCTTTCGAACGCGAGGGACAAATTTAACTCTTTATGTGTCAAATGAAACTTTGTGCCGCGGGGAGTTTCAAAGGCTATAAAAACTTACCCCCCCATGCTTTCTTTCCCTCTTAATAGGGGGATATATGAAAACGATTGTTTATTATATCTTTGGAATGAGAGGAATTAAAGTAACGGACTATGTGCCAAACGAAAACTTGTAACATGGGGAGTGTCGGATGTTAGAAATAAAAATTCGCTCACCGTGCTCCTACGCCCCCCCCCCCCTCCCGAAAGAAAGGACAAATTATGTGTAGGATTGTCCTGATATAACAGGAGGGTTGAACGTAACAAGTTGTACGTCAGATGGAAGCTTCTGGCGTGCAGAATATTATGGGGTTCTTCCCTCCTAAAAAAATTCCAATATGTATGTCATTCTTCAACTCTATCTTCCAATAGCGAGGGCCTAGATTTGGGTTGTTTTATCTCTGAGCGGCATTCTTTTGCTCACAATGAGCTAAATGTTCAGATCACAAGGACCCCAAAGGCTCAGAGAAGGTTGGGGGAGGAGACCCACTGGACAGCTGTTGGGAGACAGATGGTAGACTTCCGTCAAGGCCATCCAATGTGTTCTTTAACGTGTTCAGAGTATGACTCTCCCGTACACGGGGACGTCCCATCAGGCGGCCCCCTGTGCGAAAGATGGGGCAAACGCTTAATGTCCTCTCCGGCAGACGGCGGCCTTTCCAAGCCCATCGGTGATGAACTATTGATCGTAAGCAGGGCGGGGAATTTTTGAGGAGATAAATCTCAACACTGACCCGGAGGAGACTCGAACCTGGGAACTGCAGATTACGAGCCTGGTGAGCTACTCTCGTAAGCCTAAGCTCTGCCCCGAGGGCCTAGAGTTATGAGTTAAGTCAGGAATGAAAGCTCATATGAAGAGCGTCGTCGACTACTTCGAATTATACTCCCCATCGCTGTCCCCGTCCTCCAAAAGGGGGCGGAAATTTAGGAGGGGAGGTTGGCCTTAACGAGTTATATCTGAAATTAAATATCGTGATGTCTCCAGTGTCATGGGCTATTTCAAACACGACTCTTAACAAAGAGGAGGAGAAAATGTGGTCGATGTTTATGAGTCTTATACCAAATGAAAGTTTCTGAAGGTAGATGCTTTAATGACAAAGAAAATAATATATTTGAATTAAAGAATGTAAAAAATACCTCTCTTCCTATATGCACCTTAAAAAAGTAGAAATCTAAATCTAAAACTTATCGATCGATCAGCAATCAGTCACTGAGTTCGTATTCACTTCAAAGGAAGATAGGGCGTCTGCAATAGAGTTGAGTAGGTGAATCGGGGCCTTATCTTCCTTTCAAGTAAATGCGAACTCAATGACTGATTGCATCATAGGTATTTTTTAGGTTTATTTTCTACTCTTTGGGTACATATAGGAAAATGGGTATTTTTAAGAAAATTATACTATATATATTTTTTTATTCTTTATTTTTTTTTTGAAGAAAAAAGTTTAAAAGGCTAATAAAAATGAATTAATAAGGATACGTTTAAAATGGTTTTAAGTAAAAAATAATGGGTTCAAAAATAAATCTGGAGCGAATAAATTAATTTATCTTACATTAATGTGAGATTTTCATTTTTCATATAGCGAGAAATTGTATTAATCTAACATAATGTGACGTCTTGCATCTTGCATCAATATTGCACGTGCTCTGACGCATAAAATAACTAATAAAAGTGATTCGTAGATCGTAGATCGTATAATCATATTCGATGTAACGGGTAATAATTTTACCCTTAACCATCTCCATCATAAAGATATGCCAATTTGGCATGAGTAAGAACAAAATATATAAGTAAACCACCCTTAGGTGGGCCCCTAAGGGCAAACATAAGAAAATCTAAAAATAGCAGTAAAATTGTATAAGACTATATATTGTATAAGACAGTATAACCTAAAACGGGCAGGTCTCCTCAGAGAACGCCTCAAAAAACTTTTTGAGGTGCGTTTTACATGTGTATATATATATATGGTCGATGCCCAGGTTTTTATGGAGTTGTCTGTTAGTGACAAACCAGGGGGCATCGACCGCAGTTCTCAAAATCTTGTTCTGTAAGACCTGAATATTACTAATATTGGTGGGTGTAATATTCGCCCATATGGGTGAAGCATAGAGAATCACCGGTCTGACGATCATATCATAGAGTTAAAGCTTATGATCAATCATTAAAATGGAATTTCTCCTAAGGAGTGGGCCTAGCTGACCCCTCAATGAATTGACTTTGGAGATTATATTATTTATGTGATAGTCCCATTTTAACCTCTTATATATAAAAACCTCAAGATATTTGACTGAATCACTCCAGTCAATGGGAATATCTTGTAAATGGAGGCAAGTGGGATTCATAATACGTTTTCCAGTAAAAAAGATGGCAGAACTCTTGTCAGAGTTAATCTTTATCTTCCATTTTTCCTACCATGTGAGTAGGGGGAAAGTGGGGGTTCTGGAACAGTGGCGGGTCAATGTTAATCCTATGGGACCCGCCACCTGAAACAAAGGGGGGATCTCAAGCACATTGGTCAGAATTTTCACTGTTTTTAAGACTGAAGTCGGACAATGGTGAATAAAATACCTCCCTCCAGTGATGTAATAATCTGAAATTATTCAGTTGCAGATAATCCACTCGTAATTTCCACCGACATCCATCTTGGTTTCCACCATTTAGAAACCTGACATCACCACAAACTCCCACGATTTTACCGTTAGTCCACCATCTTGGTTTCTAACCTCATCCGAAATTACTAAGTCCAGACTCCGCCATCTTGATTCCTGACATATTAATTAAATGCTTATCAGAAATTCCACTCCCCTTTATTAAACCTCCCCTATCAAAAACTGTCACCCCCTCATTAATTAACCCATTATCGAAAGTCCCCTTTTATTAAAAAATAAGAACCCCCCTCTTTTCCACTGATTCCATTATTTTGACATCCCCTGTGATTGCGTCATCCTCCTACAGCGTGAATTAAGTCCGCCATTTTGAAATCTGATGTCGCCAATTAGAGGAGCTTCTTTTCATTTACTGCGGGACAGTCTTTTAAATCAGTTTCTGCGGGATATTCCTCCTTCCAGTATAAATACGACATCCATCAGTCAGAATCCTCATTCTGTTGCCAGACGTTGACAGTGACAGTTCTCTGCTGCTGCGTCTCAGTGATATTTTTCAACTACAACAGTATTAGTTCTCGACGTCCTCCAGTTTCTGCGGAATAGTTCTCCTTCCAGTATAAATACAACATCCATCAGTCAGAATCTTCATTCTGTTCTCAGACGTTGACCAGTGACAGTTCTCTGCGTCTCCGTGATTTTTTTCAACTGCTAGAAGCCAATAGTGATAGTTCTCAACGTCCTCGTGTAGTATCAGTTATTTTACAACTCACTGCTACATAATATATCCATGTGATATATGTGAGAAGGCTTTCACAGTCCAGAAAAATCTCATTCGTCATATGAGAAATCATGATGGGAATAACTTGTTTAAGTGCTCTGAGTGCGAATCGACATTCTCAAGGAGAGATGACGTCCGACGTCATGAGTTAACCCACACCTCTAGAAAAACCTACAAATGTGAAGAATGTGCCATGGAGTTTGGAAGAAAAGACAATCTTTTACGACATCAAAGAAAGGCACACAATAATAAGCGAAAACGTTCTGAAGATGAAAGGATTCCCCAAAAGAAACAAAAACCAGACCCTGAAGACCCCTGTCAGTTTACAGAAGAAATGAAAAGGACCCTATCAGCACATAAACTGACGGCAACGGAAGAAACATCTGTTGACCTCACCTTTTTCCTCGAGTCCTCACGGCAGTCACTCCTAACTCACCTGAAAGAAGAATTGGCCTCGAAAGGTAGCATTAAATGGTACCTTGTCGTGCAAGTGCGCTTCAGGCGAAAAGTCTCCCCTTCTACCTTCGAACACTGTACCCCGTTTTTCCGAAGTAACTGTGTCACAAGTCTTCCTACATCATCCCTAAACAGAGAACTGGATTCAGCGTGTAAGAAGATAAAGACCTCATTTGAAGAATTTGAAGGAGCACATAGTGGATGGACACTGGATGCAGTACTCCACACTGAAATGAACATTGGAAAACATATCCCTCTTGCAGGATCTAGTTATATCCCTACTCCAAGAGAATTACTGTTAAAACACGCTATTGTCAATGTATGTAATTCTGACCAAAAATGTTCTGTCTGGTCTGTTTTAGCCTCTTTGTATCCTGCCACAGATAATCCGCAGCGCCTTAACAACTATATACATTTAGAAGAAAAATTAAACACATCTGGCCTAATTTTCCCTGTTACAATAAATCAAATATCTAAATTCGAAAAAATGAACAATATTTCTGTTAATGTTTTTGGATATGAGAAAGAGGTATTCCCACTCTACATCACACCATTCAGATTTAAAGCGAACACGAATCTCCTTCTGTTATCGGATGATGAAAAGCAGCATTATTGCTCCATTAAGAATATGAGAAGACTTCTCAGTCCTCTCACTAAACATAAATGTCAGGCTTTCCATTGTGATTACTGCCTTCACCGTTTCAAAAATGAATCACTCTTGAAGGATCATGTCCCCTATTGTCAAGAACATGGACCCCAAAGAGTAGAATTTCCAACTGAAGAAGAAAAATGGCTGAAATTCACAAATTTTAAGTTTCAGCAGCCCATTCCATACGTGATTTATGCCGACTTTGAATCATTCCTAGTGAAAGTGGACATTTGTATGCCTAACCCTGAAAAATTTCACACCACTATCACAGCAAATCATGAACCCTGTGGATTTGCATATCTTGTTGTTGGGCCTGATGGCTGCAGCTATAAACCTCCAGTAGTTTATAGAGGTCCTAATGCAGTAGAAGAATTTTTAGAACGTCTGCTTAAAGAAGAAGAAAACATCAAAAATTTACTATCGATGATAAAACCAATGCAACTCTCGAATCATGAAGAGAAACTGTTTCACAACGCTACTGACTGTCATATTTGTAAGCATGCCCTAGGAGCAGATCGTGTGAGAGATCACGATCATATAACAGGTAAATTCCGAGGAGCTGCCCATAATTCCTGTAATCTGAACTTTAAGTTAATCAATAAGATTCCAGTTATCTTTCACAACTTAAAGGGATGTGACAGCCACCTTATTATGCAGGGAATCGGCAGAATCAAAAATAAGAAGATTAATTGCATTCCCAATAACATGGAAACATACATAGCCTTCTCCCTGGGGACATTACATTTTATAGACTCCTATCAGTTTTTAAGCACATCTCTTGAGAAGCTAGGAAATAATTTATCAACAGATGAGTTCCATATTTTAAAGGACCACGTTGAACCCGAAAGGCTACATCTGGTTCTAAGAAAAGGAGTTTACCCCTATGATTATATCGACAACAGTGAAAAGTTTGAAGAAACAGTATTACCACCACGTGAGGCTTTTTACAACCAACTCACAGAAGAAGCGTTAGGGGAAGAAGACTACACCCATGCAATAAGAGTATGGAATGCATTCAACATAAAAAAAATCTAGGCCAGTATCCTGACTTGTACCTGAAGACTGACGTGCTCCTCTTATCTGATGTTTTCGAAAGTTTCAGAAAACTTTGCATCAGATACTATGAAATCGATTCCTGTCATGTTTACACAGCTCCTGGATTAGTCTGGCAAGCATGCTTAAAAATGACAAATGTAAATCTTGAGTTGATAACTGACCCTACAATGTACCTTTTCCTGGAAAAAGGCATACGAGGGGGAATTTCTGTGATATGCAATCGTCTTAGTACTGCAAACAAGAAGTATTTGGACAGCTATGATCCTCAGTTACCCTCTAAATACATTATGTACTATGATGCCAACAATCTTTATGGATGGGCAATGTCACAATGTCTCCCTCAGAGCGATTTTCAATGGCTTAATAAAGAAGAAATAGCAGATCTAAATATTACGACAATTGCTGATGATGCGAATAAAGGATACATATTAGAAGTTGATTTAGATTATCTCGTTTCTCTACACGACAAGCACAATGATTACCCACTAGCCCCTGAGAAACTTCAGATTACCAGCAGCATGCTATCCCCATATTGCCAAAAGGTTGCCCAAAGCCTTGGAATAAATACAAGCCAATCAGTCGTGAAATTAGCCCCAAATCTAAATTCTAAGGAAAAATATATCCTTTATTATCGAAATCTCAAACAATATTTTGCCTTCGGTATGCAGCTGAAGAAAATACATCGCGATTTAGAATTTAATCAGTCTTGCTGGCTAAAACCACATATAGAATTTAATACAGATCAGCGGAAGAAAGCTAGAAACGACTTCGAGAAGGACTTCTTCAAACTGATGAATAATGCTGTGTTTGGAAAAACGAGGGAAAATTTGAGAAATCGAGTGAAAATTGAATTGACTCAGAACCCGAAGAGAGCATGTAAACTCGTAGCATCACCTGCTTTTCATGTTTTCGAGTTTTTGACAACGACCTCGCATGTGTACAATCAAAACAAACTAAATTGAAACTCAACAGGCCTATTTATGCTGGTTTCAGTATTCTAGATATTAGTAAACTATTGATGTATAGCTTTCATTATAGCTATACATCAATACTATATTAGTCCAAAAACTATATTAGTCCAAAATATGGAGAAAAAGCTAAATTATTGTTAATTCACTGTGCTACGAGCTTCAAACCGAGGATGTGTATGCTGATATGAAAGCCGATATAGATCATTTTGATACGTCCGACTATCACATAGACCATGTTTTGCATAGTACACATAATAAAAAGGTACTAGGTAAAATGAAAGATGAACTTTCAGGAGTACCTATCAAACAATTTGCAGGCCTTCGTTCTAAAATGTATTCCCTTCAGAGTTTACATGAGGAGAAGAAGACGGGGAAAGGAGTCCCCAAATACATCGTAAAAAGAACCCTTCGTCACAAGGATTACAGATGTACCTTGTCGAGTAGATTTGACAAGGATTCAAAGTAGCAACCATCATCTTCATACAGTAAAAGGTGTAAAACTTGTCTGTCACCATTTGATGATAAAAGATATATTTTAGTAAATGGCTATGACACCCTTTCGTACGGTCACTACAAAACAATGAAAAAATAACATAACAGAAAAACGAATATTTCACTGTGATTTTTAATATGTTTGAGCTATTTATGTATAAAAATATGATAATTTTATCCGAATGTATGTATATAACCCCCTATATATGTAAAAATATTGCATGTTATTATTATATGTAGGCAGCTGTATGTAAAACCATTTCCTCTGTTAACCTGTATTTTTTGTAAGCAGACTGTAAAGTATAATCAATGTGAAAAAGCATCATTGTGAAATGTATAAAATTGTAAACCAATGGAAATCATTACACGTGCATGCAGTGGCATTGTATCTCCAAATACTTTGAAATCAATAAAAATTTTAAAATGAAATATATGTGTCTTCTGAATTTCTGAGTCTTATCTTTGGCAAGTGGAGGGTAAACAAGCGTTAGCGCCACTGCTCACGTGGCTTTTTCCACTGGCGCTCGTGATGCTGACTCATTTCCACCCGCTCACATTGTGTTGTAACGTACCCGTGGGACTAGCTCGCTCACTGGGAGAAAGCCCTTCTGAGATCCATTTCTGGGATTATACTTATAATAAAAGGTCGGTAATTCTCTAAATTTTCGTGGTTTATCAAACATTACTTATAATTTCGCGATGTAGTGACGTTCTCAAGTATTAAGAAGTGATGAAAACATAAGATTTCCTTTCAAAGTTGGCTGGAGGCGCTTGCCTGGTCATAGGCTAATCGGAACGAACCTGGCAACCTTCGTGTCACGTGACACGAAGGTTGCTAGATCATTAATTCCTAAAAAAATCGTTGCCAGAATTTTTTTCTGAATTCTGTAATCAACCATAGTGTTCGGATACTTTTTTGAGCGACTGTATATCCAGAGACAATCCCATGATTTGAATTTTAGTCAGCCAAGGATAAGTTGCAATGCGATGCTTAATCAGAAGGAAAAATGCTTTCTGTTGTGTTCATCGGCTGAAACGAAATCGGAATCATTCGTCGTACAGAACAGAAAACAACCAACTAATTTGAAGAGTTTTTTTTTAAGTGAATCGATACTTAATCTCTGGACCATTACGAAAATGAGAGAAAGGATCAATCCATAGTGAATGCACAGATTACCTGAAGATATAGAATTCAATAAATACTTTGGCTGAAAGAAACACTATGGCCCACGGTGCGGGATTCGAACCCACGACTCTTCTACAGAAGCCAGTTGCTTGCCTATTCTCTGCTAAAACCGAGTTAGAGGTTGGGCAGTACATCAAAATTATAATCCATGACTGGAAAACGTTTCATATTCGAAAGATGACAAATGCAGTCGTGTTTCATTCACAATTTCATCAGTTGCTTGAGATGTAATATTCAATATATTGGTTTCCATAACTTAAGGAACACCTCTGTGTTATGTCAATGGGAAGCTAACGTAACGTCGGAGTTCTATAAATTCAATTTTTTTTTTGAAAAATTCGATTAGCAAATAAAGATTTGGTTGGTTGGTTGTTTTACCTCTGAGCGGCACTTTTTTGCACACCATGGGCTAAATGGCCAGGTCACATGGACCCCGAAGGCTCAGAGAAGGTTGGGGGAGGGGACACACTGGAACAGCTGTTGGGAGACAGATGGTAACCTCCCGTCAAGGGACGACCATCCAGCGTTAACGTGCACAGGGTATGGCTCTCCCGCACACGGGGCCACGGCTTAACGTCCCATCCGACGGACGGCGGCCTTTTCAAGCCCATCGGTGTCTCCTACTGACCATGGGAAGAGCGGGGAATTTTGCGGAGATAAATCTCAACGCTGACCCAGCTGGGACTCGAACCTGGGAACTGCAGATTACGAGCCTGGCGCGCTACCGACTGAGCCACCCCCGCCCTGCAAATAAAGATCTCAGCCAATTATATCAATATCTCGAATTTCAACAACATTCGTTCAGCATTTAATGAGGTATGGAGGTTTTAATGTTTAACAACATGTCAATTTTAAGAAACTTAAAAAAAACTGAAGAATAGTGAAAGAATTCTTTACACAAAGTTCTAAAATACAAACTTATTTTATTAAACACTTTGATCCAATACCTATTGCTAAGTTTTAATCAACTTCTCAAGTCAATTTTTGTGGCTGGCATTGTTATCGCTAAATATTCAAACTTGCATAAGTCATTAAATACAGAACGAATATTGTTGAAAATCGAGATATTGATTTATTTGATTGAGATCTTTATCTGAAATCACATTTTTGAAAACAAAAGAAAATATTTTAGAAGTAATAGAGCTTTGACGTTAGCTTACTATTGACATAAGGTTGTTTTTTATTTTTTATAAACCAATATAAAATAACAAGTTGTCGGTGACTGTGTGATTAATGAGTTTGGCTGCAAAGGGGAATTGGGTTAGAACTCCGGATTTTCTTTTTTTCTTTTCTGTGTGTATTATCTTTCTGTTGAGATCGCGCATCCTTCACATATATTCTCTGTAACGTAATGTACTGACAGCCTGCAGTTAGATCTCAGTTACAAATGGGCTGCTTGAGTAAAAATTAACTTTTATTTATAAAAATTAGCTTGAATTATCTTAATGCTCAATTTCTGCACTTCGTTTCAATTTGCTAGTCCGAAATTAAGAAAGACCTTTTTGGAATTACAATAATTACATGCCAATAGAAAAATTGGAAAAATAGTAATAAAACGAAGACAAAACTGATTTTTCTAAAACGGAAACAAAATAAAAAATATTTTTGAAACAGAAACAAAATTGATTTTTCTAAAGCAGAAACAAAACTGATTGTTCTAAAACAGGAAAAGAAACGTTTTTTTTAAACAGAAAAAAAAACATTTTTCTAAAACGGGATAAAAACTGATTTTTCTAAAACAGAAACAAAGTTAATTTTTGCGAAATAGAAACGAAAACGAATTTTCTAAAATGGGAACAAAGCTGATTTTACTAAAGCAGAAACAAAACTGATATTTCTAAAACAGAAACAAAGTTAATTTTTGTAAAATAGAAGCAAAACCGAATTTTCTAAAATGGGAACAAAGCTGATTTTTCTAAAGAAGAAAGAAAACGGAGTTTCTTGAACAGAAACAAAACCGATTTTTCTAAAGTAGAAACAAAAGTCTGAAAGTTAGCGATGCTTTCTTGAAATTTTCGTCTTCTCTTCTAGGATGAAATGACGTTACATTCTGTTCCGTAGACTTTCAAACAGCATAGAGGTGATTATGTTATTTTAACTGCGATTGGTATTCGACCTCTTTCGCGGCAATTAAAGATAGGCCTTGAAGTGAAGTCGTTTATCACAGCAATCATGCAGCTGCTAAAGCACGGCGCCAGAATGACCATTAGATCCTTGTCATTATAAATCCTCACGAAACTAGTGTCTGTTGAATCGAAAACGATTTCCTTCATCACATTCGTTTTGACAAAATGGTCATGGACACATCAGCAATCCGAGCACACCGTCCCTTAACGACGTTGTCGCAATCGCTGACGCTGATTGGACCGACGACAGGAGGAATCGAGGCGGTTCGGCACTAAACAAAGACCGCGACTGTGTCGAGACTGGGTTTTGGAGAGTCTGCCGATTGCAGCCGCGTATCGCAGGTAACGTGAGAAAAACTCGCTGTAATTGCCGGTTAGAGAAGGAAATTGATGGTCAGAGGCTACAGCAACACGCTCGCAATATAACGGGGCTCTCTGCGACATGACAAATGCGACAGAGGAGACAAAAGGCCCGCAGCGGAGGGCGAGGCTTGTCCAAGACAGCTTGTTGTTGCTCCTCGTGGTGCAAATAAGACGGGTGTGGATCGCGCACACCTGCTACTGGGCAGGGAGTTGTCAGGGGCAAGAATGCCTCAACTCTTCTATTAAGAGGAAGCAGATTTAATAAGGACCAATGTTGAATAATATATATTTTTTTTGAGACTGAGTGCCGAGTGATATATTTAAGAACATGTCTTCTTATCGCTTTAATGTGCTGATCGCTAAGCTTCGTGCTTTTTTTTCTATTTTGTCTAATAGAGGGCTCTGAAGGTCTTTGAATCAAGGAGTACATTCTTTAGAACAATTTAAGAAGCGAAAATGAAAAAGGTTCAGTCATGATTTTTATGTAGCTCAACAAAAGAGACTATTTATTGACGTGTGTATTTATTTATGTGTAAACAAATTAAGTATAGGGAGGAGCAGAATTTCTGACAATATTCAAAATGCAATAGCAAATGAATGACCCAAAATAGTATGCACTAAAATGCACACAATAAAGCACAGAGCAATGGAAAATTTCTCTAATTTAAGAATAGTCAAGATTCCGAAGTTCATTTATTTCAAATTAATGTTTGAAAATGGCATTTCTCAAGTGATTCCATTCTCAAGTTTTCACCTTTGAGCGGCACGTTCTTTGCACACAATGGGCTAAGTGGCCAGGTCACAAGGACCCCATAGGCTCAGAGATGGTTGGGGACTCACTGAACTGCTATTAGAAGACTTATGGAAATCTCCTGTCAACACCATCCAGCGAGTTCTTTAATGTGCACAGATGCCACGGTTTAACGTTTCATTCGACGGACAGCCTCATTTAATGCATTCGAGATCTCAGAGAAGCCATTGCATATTAGTATGTGCTATGTTTTTGAATGGCTTGCATTTCTTGGCAAATCCGATCTTTCGATTCAGGAATAGTGCAAGATGAGTTTCGCAAACCAAACTTTGACCTTCAAACAGTCCCAAAGTGAAAATAAACTTATAAAAGATTAAATGAACGACGAAACGACCGGTATCCCCAAATCGAAAAATGATGTACAGTGGCTGAAAAATAATATCCGAACACTATGATTGATTACAGAATTCGGAAAAAATATCTGGCAATGATTTTTTTTAGAAATTAGTGATCTGGCAACCTTCGTGTCACGTGACACGAAGGTTGCCAGATCACTAATTTCTAAAAAAAATCATTGCCAGATATTTTTTCCGAATTCTGTAATCAATCATAGTGTTCGGATATTTTTTTAAGCGACTGTACTGTAAAATAATTCACACTTATCAAAGATGCAGAGCAATTGTTTCATCCTGTTGAAACCGAGTAGTGGCTCAGTCGCTAGCGCACCAGATTCATAATCTGTAATTATCAGGTTCGAGTCCCTACTCTGGCAGAGTTGAGATTTATTTCCGGTAATCCCAACTAGAGCAATCTCGATACATAAGGCCTGCAACTAAGGTGGCGGTGTGTGCCTGACGTCACCATTGGGATCCTATGTTTCAACGGGGTTTGCAAGTGTCGTAAGGTGGTAAACATCAAATAAATGCTTTTGAAATCTTATTTAATTGGCTTTATTTTCATCGATAAATTACACAGGAAAAATGAGATAAGGTTAAATTCACACATTATTTGATTGTAGGATATAGTTTATTCTTATATTGTAAAAATTAGTACATTTTATATAAGCTTTGCACTCGGCATGGTTGGAAGACGTTGTTGCGTTCCTATGTGTAAAACAAACTATGATACACGTCAGAGTATGTTTCAGTCTTTCGATTTCCAAAATCGCAAGCTTTAAAAGATCTGTGGTTGAAAAAATCCGACGAGCTGATTTAATTCCTTGTAAGGTTGGCAATAAACCTTTTGCAACAGACTGCACAATAACTCAGGATGTTTTACCTGTTAATGGCGATGTGAAAATCTAACATTATAGTCGAAAGTTGAAAGATGATGCATCTCCATCGATCTTCCGGGAATGCCCAGCATATCTTACAGAAAAGCAAAAACGCGAAAGAAAAAGCATTGTCAATCGTGATATGAAATTACGAAAGTTTATTCATCAAGACGTTGATAAGCGGCTTCAAATTGATAAAATAGGTAGTTTAAGTAATTTGGTAGATGGTCTGCTTTCAAGCAAAACATTATTATTATAAAAAAAAGCAAGGCAGGCTTCTGTCAGACCTCTGTGGCAAGCAGCTGTTTGGGGGGGTATTTATTTATTTTTTTTTAGGACACTTGAAAATGTGGCTGAGGAGGTTTTATGTTAGTCGAACAAGCACAGCTGATCTCAACTTTTCTGTAGGACGAATTCGTTGTTTGATGCATAGTTATCTTTAGTTGTTTACAAGAATTGGTAAGGTTATTCTCGATAGATTGTAGATTGTTCACAAATATGATGGTGTAACTTATTGAGTGTTGTGCAAGCCTTATATTATTCTTTGAGTAGAGATAGTAATAATTTATAGAGGAAACATCTCTTTGTTTGAATAATAATAATAAGGTGTTAAGTCCTTCTGAAGATTTATTTTCATACTGATATAATTTATATTAGTTGCGTTTATATAAATGTTTTCATTCATACTTTTGCAATGAATTACATTATTTTAGAATTATAATTGTTAAATACTATTTTTGAACTCACGCACAGTTTTCATCCGTTTAATTCATAACAATATTCTCGCCACTTTCCCCATATAAAAGTGTTTAATGCAATAAGAAAACACTAATATAAAGTTTCCAAAGGTTAATGAATATAATAAATATGGAAGCGTTTTACAAAATAAAAAAACTGCTTTCATCAATGCTAAAATTTAGTGTAGAGCAATATTTTTCCCCTCCGAGAAAATTCCAAATTATCTCGTAATTCTCGGCATAAATTAATATAGTTCCTTTTCTTGAAATCAACAACATAGTTTCAAACTTCTAAGGAGACAGGGGAAGAAAAAATTAAGCAAAACTTTCAATTTATTCGTTGGAAAGTATAAGGAAAGTTCAAACAACCCAAGAAAAAGATTACATGAAGCATTGAATTGGAAAATCGAATAAAATGCCAACTGAGCAGTTTCAAACAAATATTTACTAGAAAAAAAATACAAAAATCAATTTCAAACAATAAGCGAATAGAAAACATTATCGTTTAAAACAAAGTGTGATCGTATACACTTTAGGTTGTAAAGAGAACTGTGTACCTGACTTTTTTGCTGCAGTTCTAACAATTTATCTGTCTGGACAATAATTTCAATTTCTCAGTTCGTCGTTTGCTTCGCAGGCCGGGTTAACATTCCCTGCCCTCGTTTAGAAAGGAGTCCGTCGTCTGATGGGTCATTAAGGTGTGATCCCATGTGCATGAGAGCTACACACTTTGTACGTTAAAGAACAAGCTAGATGGCCTTGATGTGAGGCTTCCATCTGTCTCCTAATAGCGTCCTGTGGATTCATTTCCCCAACCTTCTCTGAGCCCTTAGGGCCTTGTAACCTGGCCATTTGGTTCACTGTGTGCAAATGTGTGTGGCTCAGAGGTACAACAACAAAACCCTGCAGGATTAGTAACTTTTTCGGACAATGGGTTTTTAGATTTGGGGTTAAACATGTTTGATTGCTGAGCAACGAAACCTGAGACGTGATGAAACATGGGTGTCTTCTATTCAAAGGTTGTTCTCTTTCCATGGCGTATTTCAATGACAATTTTTAATTCTCTTTTACCTTCGTATTAAGTGGACTGCTGAAGTGTGGGGCGGGGGTGGCTCAGTCGGTAGCGCGCCAGTCTCGTAATCTGTAGTTCCCAGGTTCGAGTCCCAGCTGGGTCAGCGTTGAGATTTATCTCCGCAAAATTCCCTCCCCCCTCCTACCCACGGTCAGTAGGGGACACCGATGGACTTGAAAAGGCCGCTGTCCGTCGGATGGGATGTTAAGCCGTGGCCCCGTGTGCGGGAGAGCCATACCCTGTGCACGTTAAAGAACACCCTGAATGGCCTTGACGGGAGGCTACCATCTATCTCCCAACAGCTGTTCCAGTGGGTCCCCTCCCCCAACCTTCTCTGAGCCTTCGGGGTCCATGTGAACTGGTCATTTAGCCCATGGTGTGCAAAAAAGTGCCGCTCAGAGGTAAAACAACCCAACCCAACTGCTGAAGTGTGATTTATACATAAGGATTGGGCCATTTGAAAGAGAAGGCTTAATGTAACCCCCCTTAGGTTTGCATCTGATTATTTTAGTACTTGCCTCTCCCTCCCTTCCGAATGGCACAATTCCAGCGACATCTGTTCCTAATTGAAATTTATTCTGATAGTTTCACGATACAATTGATCATGCGAGAGAGATCTTGAATCCAACTTGGACGGCGAATTCGAGTCTGGAGAGAGATTTCACAGCACATAAAAAAAACTCATTCAATAAACATAAAATACAATATTCGGAAACCGCAAGAAACTACACGCTCAGTCAACATTTGATTAAAACCAGATCCATGTTAGGTAAATAGGGATTCAGATTCAGGGCTCAATAATTCCTTAAATAAGATTTTTATGAAAAAACCTGACTAACGACAAATTAAAGATCTCAACTGATCTCAATCTATCGAAATCGAGATTTTTCATAAATATTCTCTCTGTATTTAAATAGTTTGCAATAGATGACAAAATAGTTAACCATTTGGTTTTGTCTGCGAAAATCCTTCAAAAATTGGTCATAAAAAATCAGGTATGGTTGAAAGTCGAGATTTAGAGAGAGTTTTCCATAAGAAAAAAAATTTAAAAAGTGATTGAGCTCTCGGTTTGATCTCTGTCAACGTTGGGTTGGGCTGTTTTACATCTGACCATCACTTTTTTTGCACTTAATGGGCTAAATGGACAAGTCACAAGAACCCCAATGGATCAGAGAAGGTTGGGGAAGGAGATTCACAGGACAACTATTAGGAGACAGATGGAAACCTCTCAAGGCTCTCTAGTATCTTATTTAACATTCACAGGGTATGTCTCTCTCCTGCACACGGAACAACAGCTTAACTTTGCATCCGACAGAGAGCCGCCTTTACAAGCCAGACGGCGTTACCTTTCTCAGAGTATGACTGCAGAAAAACGTAAAGAGAGGGGAAGATCACCCTCATCAAGGCCAAATAGCTTGTTCTTTAACGTACCGAGAATGGGGGTTAGCGGAAAACATTTGCAAAGCAGGCCAAGTTGGAAATCGAACCTGGGACCTTTCGCTCGAAACCGACTGAGCCAAACTGCCGCTCGTTGACACACTTAGAATCGCGGCTCTAATAAAGTGGCCACTGAGTGTACAGTCACTCAAAAAAGTATCCGAACACTACGGTTGATTACAGATTCAGAACAAATATCTGGCAACGATTTGTTTAGAAATTAGTGATCTGGCAACCTTCGTGTCACGTGATTACAGAATTCAGGAAAAATATCTGGAGCGTGTACAGCAACTGTACACACTCCAGTTACCGTTCACAGCAAACTGGAGCGTGTGCAGTAACTGCACACGCTCCAGTTTGCTGTGAACGGTAACTGCACACGCTCAATATTTCCGTGAGTGAGTCCACACTATCTAGTATCAAAATAATATGACCACCTACAGTCGCTCAAAAAAGTATCCGAACACTACGGTTGATTACAGAATTCAGGAAAAAAAATCTGGCAACGATTATTTTAGAAATTAGTGATCTGGCAACCTTCGTGTCACGTGACACGAAGGTTGCCAGATCACTAATGAAGAATAATATCGTTGCCAGATATTTTTTCTGAATTCTGTAATCAATCGTACTGTTCGGATACTTTTTTGAGCGACTGTACAAAGAAAACTAATAGAAAGTAAATAATATTACTTAAATAAATTTATTTGAACCCCACAATACACGAACAATACAGTTGATGCGAAGCAATAATTTTCGTTTATAGAGAAAGCTCCTAGAGAGACAACTGAAGGAGAGGTGATCTCTCCAATAAGGATAATCGTCGACCTCCAAGGTCTGTATGATGACTAGCAAGATATGTTGATTCTCGACTTGCCAGTGTGAAGCGAATCAAGCCGATAGATGATGATAAGCATCATCCGCAGGCGTCATCTCTTCACACCTCCAACGCTGAGACAGGCGTCTCTTTCATCACTCCAGTTAACACGTGCTCTCCTCCTCCTCCAGCGCCTCCACCTGTCTCGCCATGCGGGTTACGCCCTGTTGCGTCACCGAGAAGGATAGCGGATCCATAGCAACCAGGTTGACTCTCGAGAAATTCTCTTTCATAAGAGAGCTTCAGCTTTTTACTTGAGAAAAGCTTTAAGATAGGAGTCGTCAACCTTTTGCAATGGGGGGCGGGGGTGGCTCAGTCGGTAGCGCGCCTGGCTCGTAATCTGTAGTTCCCAGGTTCGAGTCCCAGCTGGGTCAGCGTTGAGATTTATTTCCGCAAAAATTCCCAGCCCTGCCCACGGTCAGTAGGGGACACCGATGGGCTTGGAAAGGCCGCCGTCCGTCGGACGGGACGTTAAGCGGTGGCCCCGTGTGCGGGAGAGCCATACCCTGTGCACGTTAAAGAACAAGCTGGATGGCCTTGACGGGAGGCTACCATCTGTCTCCCAACAGGTGTTCCAGTGGGTCCCCTCACCCAAACTTCTCTGAGCCTTCGGGGTCCATGTGACCTGGCCATTTAGCCCATGGTGTGCAAAAAAGTGCCGCTCAGAGGTAAAACAACACAACCCAACCTTTTGCAGTGGCTGACTAATTATTATCTTATGGGGGGCCTCAGAAAAGTGAACAAAGTTTCACTCTCATTGCATAAATAATAAGTAAAGAGCTGCAAAGTTTCTGAGTCATTCTAATGTACGAATGCAATTAACTTATTCTTAGACTAGAAGTTTTAACCTGCGTTGATCGAATCCTTAAATCAATTAGATTAAACTCTCTAAAACATGTAGGTAGACAGGTCCGACTGCAGAAAAACGTAAAGGGAGGGGAAGATGACCCTCTCTTTTTTTTTACCCCATAGTGCCTCAAAACACTTTGAAAAATAGGGGGAAGGGTACAAGAACCTGAATTCGAGACTCATCTCAACAATTCCCCCTCTGTTTTAGAGGTTTTAAATAATGCATGAAATGTACAGTCGCTCAAAAAAGTATCCGAACACTATGGTTGATTACAGAATTCTGAAAAAATGTCTGGCAACGATTTTTTTTAGAAATTAGTGATCTGGCAACCTTCGTGTCACGTGACACGAAGGTTGCCAGATCAGGTGGTCATATTATTTTGGTAGGTGGTCATATTATTTTGATACTAGATCGTGTCTGCTCACTCACGGAAATATTGAGCGTGTGCAGTTACCGTGAACGGTAACTGGAGCGTGTACAGTTGCTGTACACGCTCCAGATATTTTTCCTGAATTCTGTAATCACGTGACACGAAGGTTGCCAGATCACTAATTTCTAAAAAAATCGTTGCCAGATATTTTTCCTGAATTCTGTAATCGACCATAGTGTTCGGATACTTTTTTGAGCGACTGTACACCATTTTAATAATTTTTGCCTCCATTAGAAATTTTAATATTAATTTTGCCTCTATTAGTGCGTTAAAAGAACACGCTGGATGGCCTTGACGGGAGGCAACATCTGTCCCAACAGCTGTTCCAGTGAGTCCCGTCCCCCAACCTTCTTTGACCCTAATCTTTGAATTCATTAAATTCTGTAATCAACCATAATGTTCGGATACTTTTTTGAGCGATTGTAGGTGGTACAATTAATTAATCATCGAATTCAGGTTCTTGTACCCTAATCTTTGAGCCTTCGGGGTTCCACGTGACGTGGCCATTTAGTCCATAGTGTGCAAAAAAGTGCCGTTCAGAGGTAAAACAACCCAACCCCACCTCAAATGCTTTCATTTGACATACAAATCATTACGATCAATTCCCGTGAAATTCCCCTTCACCGGAACCTTTTTTTAGGGTAAGGGAAACAGGGGGCTTGTTACTCTCAGCAATCGTTTACAAATCCCTCCACCACTTTCTTTTGGGTTGGGTTGTTTTACCTCTGAGCGGCACTTTTATGCACACCATGGGCTGGGTCACACGGGGCCAAGTCACATGGACCCCGAAGGCTCAGAGAAGGTTGAGGGAGGGGACCCACTGGAACAGCTGTTGGGAGACAGATGGTAGCCTCCCGTCAAGGCCATCCAGCTTTAACGTGCACAGGGTATGGCTCTCCCGCACGTGGGACCACGACTAAACGTCCCATCCGACGGACGGCGGCCTTTCCAAACCCATCGGTGTCCCCTACTGACCGTGGGCAAGGCGGAGAGTTTTGCGGAGAGAAATCTCAACGACTGGCCCAGCTGGGACTTGAACCTGGGAACTACAGATTACGAGCCTGGCGCGCTACCGACTGAGCCACCCCCGCCCCACTTTCTTTTGGAGATGGTGGAAAAGGTTTGGGATAAAACCCTTTCTATGCTTCAAGTTATGATAAGAGGAAACTGTATACTGAATTTGTTGATCTCAGTTTTCGCTGTTCAGAAGAAGTCCTTTATGCCCTTTTTGGGTGTAGAAGAATATTTGGGGAGCCAAACCCTTACCTTGCTTTAAGCAATGATAAGAGGATGCTTTTATCAAATTTGATGGTCCTTGCTCTTGTACTTTAGGGAGAGTTCTTCAGGAAACAGACATACACTCACACACCCAGAAGCTCCAGCCGTCAGCATGACGCACATCCTATGCACGTTAAAGAGCACGCTTGATGCCTTGACGTGAATCTTCCATCTCATCCATTACAATTAGGAGTGTCCAGGGGCCTCTGCCCCCTTTTCTCACAGGGGAGGGGAAAAATGCAAAATCACTCTTATTCATGGATAAATAACTTTTTGTGCTGTATAATTTGAGTTGGGTTGTTTTACTTCTGAGTGACACTTTTTTGCACACCATGGGCTAAATGGCCATGTCACAATGACCCAGAAGGCTCAGAGAACGTTGGGGGAGGGGACTCACTGGAACAGCTGTTGAGAGACAGATGGTAGCTTCCCGTCAAGGCCATCCAGTGTGTGTTCTTTAACGTGCGCAGGGTGTGGTTCCACCGCACACGGGGACAAGGCTTAACGTCCCATCCGACGGACGGCGGTCTTTCCAAACCCATCGGTGTCCCCTACTGACCGTGGGCATGGCGGGTAATTTTGCGGAGATAAATCTCAACGCTGACCCAGCTGGGACTCGAACCTGGGAACTACAGATTACGAGCCTGGCACGCTACCGACTGAGCCACCCCCGCCCCTTTTGTGTTGTATAAGCTCTAATGAGTATTATTATTATTTTCATTTTCATAATTATCCATTAGTTCGAATTTACACTGTTAAACGCTGCAGAAATCGGAGATCGAAACACTTGATTCTCTTTGCAAACGAGCAATTCTTCAGAGGTGTTATGTATTCTTTATTTGTTGTATTTTTTTTAGATCGTTCGTGTTGTCTTCTGTCCATCTGTAAATATTCAACTTTTTGTTTTCAGAGATAGATTAAAAATTAATTTTGGATTGGGCAGACATCGATGAAATACATTCAATGCCGTTTATAACAAAGTCGATTAAAATGAAATTAGGGCCATAACGAAAGCCAATTCCCCTTCAATTTGAGTTATAAAATTACGTAATATGTACTTTTTATTACGAATACTTTTTCCTTTCTCTACTGATATAAAAAACATTTTTTCCGTTAAGGATCCTTTAATAAGGGCATCGGAGAAGATAAATTTGCACGATTGTTTTCCCCTTGAAAATTAATTTTTTTGCAATGATGTACTTTTCAAGGCCGTCCGACTTCATTCTCTAGGTTGTTGGGTTGTTTTACCTCTGAGCGGCACTTTGTTGCACACCATGGCTAAATGGCCAGGTCACAAGGACCCCGAAGGCTCAGAGAAGGTTGGGGGAGGGGACCCACTGGAACAGCTGTTGGGAGACAGATGGTAGCCTCTCGTTAAGGCCATCCAGCGTGTTCTTTAGCGTGCACATGGTATGTCTCTCCCGCACACCGAGCCACGGCTTAACGTCCCATCCGACGGACGGCGGCCTTTGCAAGCCCATCGGTGTCCCCTACTGACCGTGGGCAGGGCGGGGAATTTTCCGGACTTCATTCTCTAGATGAGGGGACATGTTTACCGACCTAGGAGAGGTTAAGAATTGAATCACTGAACACCTAAGCAACATCCTCGGCGCTGGATCAACACAAACGTTCGAAGGAAAGGAATAAATTAATGCCAACCAGAGACAATTAAACAACGAAATTTGTGAGTCTGCTAATTGTCATACAGCCAGGATGCATTTTCTGTATGATCGGTGAATAGCTGATGTGTAGGAACAAACTCACGTAACAATTTTATTGTGGAGGTGGCAAGGCAAAAAGCATCGAATCACAATACCTTTCTTGGTCCCTTGGGAATTCTGCTTTTCTTTCTTCACCAGTGCAGAGTTTGACCGTGAACTGTTACATAGTTTTGTACTGAGTATGAAACACGAAAAATTCTTAAATTTTGCACCAGAATGGTTGGGTTATTTTACCTCTGAGCGGCACTTTTTTTGCACACCATGGGTTAAATGGTCAGGTCACATGGACCCCGAAGGCTCAGAGAAGGTTGGGGGAGGGGACTCACTGGAACAGCTGTTGAGAGACAGATGGTAGCTTCCCGTCAAGGCCATCCAGCGTGTTCTTTAACGTGCATAAGGTATGGCTCTCCCACAAACGGGGCCACGGCTTAACGTCCCATCCGACGGACGGCTGCTTTTCCAAGCCCATCGGTGTCCCTTACTGACCGTGGGCAGGGCGGGGAATTTTGCGGAGATAAATCTCAACGCTGACCCAGCTGGGACTCGAACCTGGGAACTGCAGATTACGAGCCTGGCACGCTACCGACTGAGCCACCCCCGCCCCAACAAAATAAGTATTAAAGGTTTTTATTTTGTTTATAAATCATATTAGGTGAAGAATAGGTTCGCGTTGATGATGTAGTGGTCAGCCCGCGTGGTAAGTAACGGAGAAGAGTGGGTTCTAATCCTACTCACGGCAAAACTAAATTTTTTCAGGAAACTATTTCATAGTCTTTATTATCTGTGTTTAAGTAGTCACATTATTCTTACAGTTTAATCTTTATTTTTTTTGCTAAAGTATATAGTATATTTAGTTTTTAGATACATTTCGATTAATATTTCTTTTAGGAAATTTACGGTTATATCGAAATTTTTCGGATGTCCCTTTAAAATTGTTATGAGCGGATTCGGTTGTATAAGTTTCGCCTTTTTCGAATCTTTTAAAAGTTCTAATACCGTCCTTTAACAGCGGGGAAAGTTAAAAATGGAAATATCTTAACGAATATTGAAAACGTTTTATTTAAGCTGGAAATTTAAAATTTTATTGGTGGTCTCTGATTGGTCAAGAGTCTCCAGGAGTGTTAAAAAACAAGTTTCTTAAAGAGGCAACAGGGAAATTCTTTTTGCAGTTATAGAAGTACTAATAAAAATTTCTGTTTGCATTTTCCCAATCGTCCATTAGTTCGAATTGCCTCTGTGCGTGGGGCGGGGGTGGCTCAGTCGGTATCGCGCCAGACTCGTAATTTGCAGTTCCCAGGTTCGAGTCCCACCTGGGTCAGCGTTGAGATTTATCTCCGCAAAACTCCCTGCCCTGCCATTGGTCAATAGCGGATACTAATAGATTTAGAAATACAGCCGTCCGTCGGATGGGACGTTAAGCCGTGGGGCGGGGGTGGCTCAGTCGGTATCGCGCCAGACTCGTAATCTGCAGTTCCCAGGTTCGAGTCCCACCTGGGTCAGCGTTGAAATTTATCTCCGCAAAACTCCCTGCCGTCGTTCAGTAGCGGATACTAATAGGCTTAGAAATACAACCGTCCGTCGGATGGGACGTTAAGCCGTGGTTCTCTGCGCGGGATAGCTAAACCCTCTGCACGTAAAGAACGGGCAATGACAAAAAAACTCTCTCCTAACAGTTGTCCAGTGGGCCCCTTCTCCCAACCTTCTCTGGGTCCTTGTGGAATTTTTCCCATTGAGGGCAAAAGGGTGCCGCTCAGAGATAAAACAACCAAACCACTGCTAGAAAATTCAAATTTCGGAAAATGAAAGTGTTAATTCTTTTCTTGAAAAAGAAATAAATGCCAGAGACGATATGTTACCCTTTTAATTCCATTTTGAACGTGCAGTTGCTAATTTTGTTATTCTTGTGTGATTTACTTGCATATATCGCATTATTCGGTATTGGCATTAATGATCCCTCAAAGAAGGTAAATCACACTTAATTTAATGTCGATAAGGGACCTGGGTTCGAGCCCCGGGTAAGGCATGGATGTATGTATCGTTTTTCTGCTGAGGTCCTGCCATCCTCTCAGACCTTCTACTATGGCATATAAACTGGCATGCTCCTGTCAGACCTCTGTGGCAAGCAGCTGCTTGAGGAGGTATTTATTTTATTTATTATCAATTTTTGAGGAAAAATCACTGGATCTGGGTGTGATACGAACTCACGAACTCCTGATAATACGAACCACGACCTCCTCGACCTCCTGTTATCAGGAGGTCGAGGAGGTCGTGGTTCGTATTATCACGATATTACTAAACCTTCCTTGACAGGAAAATTGATATTGACATTAAACTAAGAGTTAAACCTTCCTTGACAGTTGAACAAAAACGGCGAAAAATTTCTTCAATTAATGATGACAATTAATGATGCATTCTCGATTGAATTCGAGATGTTCAGTTTTTATGAATCTCTATACTCATGAAAAGTTTTGAACAGCTTTTCTGAGTTTGTTGGAAATCTAATGACAAAGAAGAAGGAGAAGAATTAGGAATAGCGAAAAACGGCATATTGGAGGAGGAGGTTTTTTAAATATAATATATATTATATCTAGATATAATTTTTCCAATTTGCTACTGCTAAAGGGTTCAAATTTCGGAAAATTAAAAACTTCCTTTTCTCTGCAAACGAGCATCTCGTATTCACAAGATGTGATATTTTATTGATACTTCGCGCTTGGCTACTGATCTAAGGGACCTGGGTTCGAGCCCCGGGTAAGGCATGGATGTATGTGTCGTTTTTCTGCTGAGGTCCTGCCATCCTTTTAGGCCTTCTACTCTGGCATATAAACTGACAGGCTCCTGTCAGACCTCTGTGGCAAGCAGCTGCTTGAGGGGGTATTTATTATTTCTTTTTCATTTTAAATTAGATATTTCATCAATTTTATTGTTTTGGCCATTTTGTGAAATTTTAGTTCCCGCAAAAGTAGGAACTGTCTCATGAGTTCCGGCATTTACCAGTATGATGTTTCGCATTGAAGCAGAGAAATTATACTTTAATTAATCATACTAATTTAAAAAGTGGTAGTCATATCTAAACCTCATACTAGAGTACTAAATAAAATCAAAGTACTTGATTATTAAACAGATAAAAACCATAATTTATACCAAAATGTAAATTACAAAAAATTAACAGGTAAATTAATACTTCTTCTTATCTTAGAAGAACAAAATTTTTGTACACATAATTACTATAATGAATTCTGGAAAATTGCTAATTTCCAGACTTTTGCTATAAAACTGTATACGAGCAGAACTTTAACACAAAACTATCTATAAGAGTATACACGCGTTCAGATAAATAAGCAATATAGTTAAAGAAAGGCGAAACAATGTGAGATAAGTGAAATATATAAGCACAAATTTTAGAATAAAATAAAACGATTACTTTGCTTTTACGATCCTTGGATAAATTGTTGAAGAATTACCTTTATATTGTGCAATAGATAATATTCTTAAGCAAAACTATTGCGAGGCTAAGTAAGAGTTTAAAAGAAAAAAAAATGTGTTTTCTGTGACCAAGAAGAGTGAAAATGCCTTAATAAAGAGGTCCGTTACTTAAACCGGTGCCTACGTAATGGGAATGCCTGCCGATTTCCGCGATTCTCCGTGTTAGCAAGTGCGCACACGAGGGCAGCACCGTTCCGCGGTAAGCTAACCTACGCTAATGGTAAGTATAATAGCGATCTGGTCGAAGTCATATGGTAAAGAATCAGAGAGTAGGCAAATCATGTACAATAAACTAAAATCTTTCTCAGAGATACAAATGCGAATTGTGAAACCTTAAATACTATACGAATGCTGTTGAAAATCGAGATTTAAATAGATAAAATTATAATCTTGAATTTATAGTAAGCTTTCCATTCACATAACACAGAAATTCTCTAATATTTTGTTAGGGCAGTGTAACTCAGTTCCATATATTGTAAGGGCGGGGGTGGCTCAGTCGGTAGCGCGCCAGGCTCGTAATCTGTAGTTCCCAGGTTCGAGTCCCAGCTGGGTCAGCGTTGAGATTTATTTCCGCAAAATTACCCGCCCTGCCCACGGTCAGTAGGGGACACCGATGGGCTTGGAAAGGTCGCCGTCCGTCGGATGGGACGTTAAGCCGTGGCCCCGTGTGTGGGAGAGCCATACCCTGTGCACGTTAAAGAACACTCTGGATGGCCTTGACGTGAAGCTACCATCTGTCTCCCAACAGCTGTTCCAGTGGGTCCCCTTCCCCAACCTTCTCTGAGCCTTCGGGGTCCATGTGACCTGGCCATTTAGCCCATGGTGTGCAAAAAAGTGCCGCTCAGAGGTAAAACAACCCAACCCATATATTGTAAAGGTTTCTGCGATTCCAAAATATTATTTATTCCAAAGTGATCTCAGAAATATTTTCCAATTACTCATGTCATCGTTACGTTGCCGACATACTGATGCAGCCACTTGTCTTGCAGATCCAGTTTGGAATAGATTCGATAGATACACAATATATTCACACAATACTGCATCATCGTTCAGTCTTTTAGTTAAAAACAACAGAAAGTAGACAGAAGAGTAAATAATTACTTACGAACAAATCCGTATCAGAATCCAATTTTGAAGCAAGCGGTAAACAGCGTAATAACCTATACTGCTACGAAACAAGTAGCAAGCAAAACAGCGGATCGCCAGCGCCATGTGGACGAAAATGTAACTAGCGCTGCTGCCTCTTCACGTCTTGAAATCGGCAGGCATTCCCATTACGTAAGCACCGCTTAAACTTAGCGGAGAGGAACTGCCACAGCTCTTTTAGTGAGTGTTATTCGTCAAGGTTGGATTGGGTTGTTTTACTTCTGAGCGGCACTTTTTTGCACATCATGGGCTAAATGGCCAGGTCACATGGACCCCGAAGGCTCAGAGAAGGTTGGGGGAGGGGACCCACTGGAACAGCTGTTGGGAGACAGATGGTAGCCTCCCGTCAAGGCCATCCAGCGTGTTCTTTAACGTGCACAGGGTATGGCTCTCCCGCACACGGGACTACGGCTTAACGTCCCATCCCACGGGCGGTGGCCTTTCCAAGCCCATCGGTGTCCCCTACTGACCGTGGGCAGGGCGGGGAATTTTGCGGAGATAAATCTCAACGCTGACCCAGCTGGGACTCGAACCTGGGAACTACAGATTATGAGCCTGGCGCGCTACCGACTGAGCCACCCCCGCCCCTATTCGTCAAGGAGTTAAAAGACTAACAGGTAGATTGTGCAGGGTCACAAAGAATTCCGAGCTCTGTGTTTTGCTGAATTTAAGTTATTGAATAGAAAGGAAAATTTAAACGATATTAAACAAAATTACGATTGAAAATTTGATTGGATGTTCGTTTGAGTTTTAAAAATAAAAACATTCTTCCTTGAAACTTATGGTTTTGGATTTTATTTTGAGATTATCTCGATTTCATTATAACAAAATAGGACAGTGTTAAAGATAATTTTGATCAAAGCTTTAGCCTTTCGTGCATGATCTTTATCATTTCGTTCGCATTAATAGCTCAATTTTCTCTAGTCACTAAAAATTAATCATGGCAATTTTTTTTTGAAAATACGGCAAATAAAGTAAATTGAATTCTGCAATTTTTTCTGAACAACTAGAAATAGGCAAATAGGGACAGCTCGTTTTCGAAAAGAATAGGGTTCGTCATTTTATGAGTTAAGTATCGTCTCTATTTGGGAAAATTCAACTAATGGATAATACCGAAAATGCAACTAGTAATATTTCATTGGTATCTATCAATCTAAAAAAGAAAGAACTTTTCATTTATCTCTTAAAGTAAAATAAAAAAAAAAGTTGCATTTCCATCCCCATGGGAGTAACGGAACAAATCGTTACTCTCAATGCAAACAAACCCCTTAACATTGTGCCTCGGGTATCAGGGGGCAAATTACTGTTGTCAGTGTAAACCACTTGTCCCTTACATTATACCCCCAGAATATGGAATGTATAGTATTCATATTCTCTTAAGCTTTCGGATATTCCAACTTTTACACTTCTGATGATTGAAATGAAAACTATTGGAAGATTCTGAAAGTCCGAATCCCGATATTCTATTAGAAAGTATCTAACCCCAAAAACGTTTTGCATCTATCTCTAAAAGCAACAACAAGAAAAAGGAAAAACTGAATGTCTACAGGCTGATAGATGGGCAGATCATATAGTGAAAAAGAAAAGTCCGTCTTTTTATGTTTTTTTTTTTGGAAAATGGTCTAAACATTGCGAACTGCGATTGTTAACTTTGAGCGCCAACGTTCACTCGAGAACGAGGGACGCACTGTGGCCATTAACCGGAAGAGATCTCTCGAATAACTTTGGTATCCGGAAGCGAGTCTCCAAGGGGTCATCTGACCGCCACTCACGCGTGCACTAATGAGGAGGACGGGTTGAGCAGCAATCCATCACGTGCTGGTCATCCTTCCCCCTTCACTGTCCTCACCAGAGGGACCGTCCATCAAATGGGAGTCAAAGAGGCAGAATCCTCCTCTTCTTCACGAGGCCGAATGCGACTGCTTCAAGAGGATGATTTCCTCTACTGCAATGGAAAGGATACTGGGTTGATAAATGCTGTATCTGAATGAACTTGGAGAGAGGAACTTCAAGGGGAGTTTCTTGTATTTCAATGTGTGATTATGATTTCACTTCAAAAATGGTGTCCTAATGAACCACCACAACCATCATCTACATTATGATTTCGATTGAAGAAGGCCTTCATCATCATCTCTCTTGCTACTTAATAACTCTTAACGTGCAGGAAGACACTAGATTTCTCAGAGCAAAATTCATTCTGATATCCGATGGGAACTGTAGTCCCTAAGAGCTCCAAGTTTCCATTTTTTGGCATAAAAATCTTCTGTTTTTCAGATTTTTTAAAATTACTCTTAAAATCGACGAAATAAATTTGATAATTAAAAAAATACCTGATTATTTAGATGTGCTACAAAATTAAAATAAAAAGAAAGAAAATATTACGCTGCTGTGGCAGCCATTTTTGTGATCTCAGCACACGAGTGTTGGAGTTGTTTTCTTCTTTCTGCAAATGTGTCCAAATTAAAGTTTCATGCAGAACATTCTTTGAACTGTTGCCATTTAGAATTTTTCTTAATGTTTTGAAATTGTATAAAAACTTTTTTTTCTCTTTATATGGAAGATATAACGCATCATTTCATCAGAATGCCTTTATCAAAGTTTTGCCATTTTTACTATATTTCTATTTTTTAAATTGTTTTGCAATTTTTGCTATATTTCCGGTTTTTAAATTGTTTTTCTGTTTGTTAGACTGTTTCAGGAAGATTTTTTTATATCTTATTATGTAGAATTGAATATTTCTTAGTTTAAAATATTATTTTTTTTATATTCTGTTCATCAGTTGTTTCAGAATGAGGTTCAAATCCAATGAAATTACTCCTTTTTCCTATAGTGCTTTAAAAAAAGTGCTATTAAAATTAGTTGCGGTTTTTCTTAAATATTTTATTTTCTAAAAATTTGCAATAAAATGCTCTTTATTTCTGAACCGGACACGACCAATGATGTCTATTAGCTATTCCGAAATAAGGTTTCAAGATTGTTCTTTTTTTCCTGAAAACATCTCAAAATTAACCTGGTCACCAGAGTAAATTCTGCTCTACAAAACCTTCATATTAAAAGTTAACAAACTTCAAAAAGGTGTCAATCATCATCGTTACACCTCTGCTATAATTAGACTTCAAGGCATCCTCCTCCTCCTCCTCCATCATCATCGTCATCATCATCTCCGTTACAATTGCACTTCAAGAGAGTGTCCTAATGGACCACCACCACCTACACTATTATTGCACTTGATCTGTTATGATTAAACTTAAAAAGGTATCAATCATCATGACATCTCCATTATAATCAGGCTTCAAGGTCTTCATCATCATCATCTCCGTTACGATTGCATTTGAAGGTGTCCATCGTTATCGTCGTCGTCGTCGTCGTCGTCGTCATCATCATCATCATCATCATCATCATCATCATCATCATCATCATCATCATCATCATCATCATCATCAACAACGTCGTTGTCGTTACCACCGCAAAGGATATACGCTATCAATAAATAGATAACTTCTCAAACATCTTCTTGCCACAGAGGTCTAATAGGATCCTGTCAGCCATAGATGAGATTTGTTAGAAAGGCGAAACTTAGCAGAGGAGCAAAGTAAGCGGAAAAACATCCATGCCTAATCCAGGGCTCGAACCCTTTGGTACGTGGCTTAGTACGCTAACCATTCTGCTACCGGATCGATCCATTAAAAAAAAGAGGTCAAGGTCATCCAGCTTATCTTTTTAACATGCACAGGATATGGTTCTCCTGCAGTCGGGGACACGGCTTAACGTCTCATCCGACGGACGGAAGTCCATCGATGTTCCCTGCTAACTGAAGACAAGGCGGGAAATTTTACTCAGATAAATCTCAATGCTGGCCTAGGTGGGACTCGAACCTGGGAACTGCAGATTACGAGCCTGGAGGCATCCAACTGAGTCACCCCGTTCCACCAATCTGGAAAAAGATTATTCAGATAGCCCCTAACACCACGATGATAATGGGGGGGTCCCATTCTGTTGGTAATAAATCACTTCATCCTATTCAAATCATAAACGGCCGGCATAATATATACGTTAAGCATGTGGAGGTATGTATCATTGGTATGTGCGTACAAAAAATACACTCCAAGAATCCCCTGGATGAGATACCACACCAGACTGTAACTCCTGATAAATTCACTGAGTTTTCTACATGGATGTTTGGATTATCAGGGAACCAATACGCCCAATTATGTCGGTTCATTGTAACATTGAACTTAAATGTTTCCTTATTCGACCAAACAATATCGTCCGGAAAACTTGCATCCTCGTTCAACTTCGCTTTAAACCATTCCCAAAACTCAACGCGACCATCGGGATCATCTTCATTCATTTACAAATCATGGAAACCAAGATTTCCACTTCGCTCTCTTGAGAGTGCGGTGTACATTTGCTCTGCCGATTCCCGTCTCATCAGCAACTAGCCTTATAGATTTTCGTGATGATCATCCAAATTGAAGCAACATCATATCAGAAATTACCTCACCTGTCGATAAACGGAGTCTCCCAGATCTTTGCTTGCACAAATCTTGCACAGTACAGCCCTTCTGAATTTATCACGAATTCTTTTAAAAAGCGTTTTTTTTGTGGCAAATTCCCGTGTCCAATGTCTCTGAACTTCACACTCATTCTTTGATGTCTAGTACCACTTTGATTTGCATTGCTCGAAGGTTAAACGGCTAACCCCCATGTCTACGCTTTACATTATGGAAATCATTTCTCTTTTGTTCTTGGGGCGGGGGTGGCTCAGTCGGTAGCGCGTCAGGCTCGTAATCTGTAGTTCCCAGGTTCGAGTCCCAGCTGGGTCAGCGTTGAGATTTATCTCCGTAAAATTCCCCGCCCTGCCCACGGTCAGTAGGGGACACCGATGGGCTTGGAAAGGCCGCCGTCCGTCGGATGGGACGTTACGCTGTGGCCCCGTGTGCGGGAGAGCCATACCCTGTGCACGTTAAAGAACACGCTGGATGGCCTTGACGGGAGGCTACCATCTGTCTCCCAACAGCTGTTCCAGTGGGTCCCCTCCCCAACCTTCTCTGAGCCTTCGGGGTCCATGTGACCTGGCCATTTAGCCCATGGAGTGCAAAAAAGTGCCGCTCAGAGATAAAACAACCCAATCCAACCCAGGGAGCTCTCTTCATGGTAAAGGTTTAGAACGTCCTTCGAATTTTCACAAAAGTTTCTCAAGGATCTTTCTTCATACACAGAATAAAAACAAATGAAACAATTTCTTATCTCCCTGTTTACTAAAACTAATTGATTAGTGCAGTGAGAAGAGAAGCTCAGAGCTTCCGTCGTTTTATAAAGGAAATCAGTAATTCCCCTTTGTAAAGATACTCCGGGGAGGGGGGGGAGCGTAAAAAGTTTTTCTGATAATCCCTAAAACAAAAATTTTACAGACACATTTTTTTGTTTCGAAGAATTTTGGTGAAAGTCAAGGAGATTACTTTTTTCTTTTATTTTCGGTATTTCAAATTTGGATAATTGATGGAAAAAGTTTGAAAAACGAAAAGGGAAATGTAGAAGAGAACGCAGCATTCTGGTATTTACCAAATATGAGTTGTATAATTAATATAATAATATGAGTTGTATTATTAATAAACTAAGTGTCAGCCTGTCAAAAACAAAATGTCCTTAATCGTAGAGAGCCTTGATGAGATGGTGGAGAAAATCAAACGATGGATGATGAGTTGTTTTGAAATTCAGAACATCATCATCATCATCAAGCAGCCATGGACTATGGAGGTCAAACCAGACAGCGCAATTTAAATCTCCAAGCATATCTGTCTTGAGCTATATCTGCTGCATCGGACCACTGTACAGCAATTCTAACAAGGTCCTGTTTCACATTGTCTGCCCACCACATCCTACGTCTCCCCTCTTTCTGAGGCTTTTAGGCACACTGTTCATAACCCTGTTCGCTAATCTATAATTATCCATACGGGAAACATGGCCAAACCAACGGAGTCTCTCTCTGCAAAGTATACTGCTGAGAGGAAGCTGTCGACTGCAAAGTTGAACCCCTTAATGCCGAAGATACTGCGTAAACATCTAGAATCAACAGCATCTAGTTTCCTGTTATCTTATTTACAAAGCTTCCAAGTTTCACTATCATAACTAACCCTAGGAAGAACCAAACTATTATACAGTCTAATTTAGCCTTTAGGTGTATACGCCTATTTCTCCATACTATTCGTCCCATAGGCAATCCCTATTCGCCTGTTAATCTCATGCCGCACATCACCAGTTTCTGTTACATAACTCCCAAGATAATTAAACTGAGACACTTGCTCAAGGGCGCAACCATTCAGAGCGACTAAAGCACCAACTACCTGACCAATTTTCATCACTTTAGTTTTATCTCTGTTTATCACCAACTCAACTCTATTACCAGTCTCATGAACAGCCCTAATGAAAAAATTCATCTCATCAACATCATTAGCCAACGAGACCAAATCATCTGCATAATCTAAATCAGAAATTTTGAAATCAATAGACTATTTAAGGCCAAAATCTTTTTCTTGCAAAGAATTTCGCATAACATAATCAATACACAAACTAAAGAGAAACGGTACAAAATGCACCCTTGTCGAACACCAGAAGCAATGCTAAACCAATTACAAAGCTTTCAACATCTTTTAAACTTTTTATCAGCTTCCAGAAAAATAAACTTTGAGGTAAATAAATGTGTATCAAATTCTGTATAACACGGTTGTGGAAAACCTACGAAAATTACTGTTCCCGATTACCTGCAGTAATAAAAACGTCGATAGAAAAAAAATGTTTTAAATTTAAATGCAAGTTGAAAAACGAAGAAAGAAATAAAAAAGCTCTCCGTAGATCGATCCTCGGAAAGCCTCAAGACGCTTCCAAGTTACATTTGGTGTACCACAAGTTGGCTTCTGGTTGGTGAATGACACCAATGAGAAACGGAATGAACAATACAATGGAAGGCGGATGGATAGACCGTGGCCGCTAACGATCCGCACTTCTAAATTGCCCCCTGAGGTCTTTCACGTCTTGGCACACCATTCGGAAACCAGCGAAGAGATCCAGACCCACGCTTCAGCTGCGCTCCAAAAACTGGTATCGCTACTTACGAGGAAAAATCATTGGCACCTCGGTTAGCGCTAATCATTGCCAAAGCACACACCTTCACGCCTAAGGTAAGGGGTCATATCTGGGCTGCCAACATTAGCGTTTCCGCAACGATCGCGAACGTTACAATTTCCCAGTGAGGAATGAGGATGGCCCCGGAAGAGGAGGAGTGGAAGAGAAAGAGTTATCACGTGGATCAGTGAAAGCAGCGGTCAGCAGCTCGAGGGAGAGGAAGACGCGGCAAATGACGCAAGTGTTAAATTATAGGGCTTCACGTGGACGTGAGTATTTCACTTTGAAGCCGGCCAAGTGGCGTTCAACGGCGGGTGATTTATGGCCGGTAATGTCTGGTGTAGAACCCGGCGGTGGTAACGAGAGGTAAACGGATGACATGGCCACTTCAGGTGCGTGGAGGGATTATAAGAGGGAGGGAAGCAACGATCATCGATGAGGCCGCAGCTCAATTTCTCGAGATGCGCGATGTTTGAAGTTTTCTTCCCATCCTCTGCCCTCCCTCCTCAGCTTCCCCATCTCAAACGACATTGAAAAGAGATTGGGGATCATTCAACTCCATTTGGTCAATTGGCCAAAGGTGAGGAGCTGCAAGAATGAAAGAGTTTACGTCACTTATCGTTATCATCATTCACTTTCAAGATTATCTTCACCATCATTCATCCACTCTTACATTTTTCAAGCATTGAAAGACATCTCTTTGATGACATCCACTTCCTATAAATTCTCTCTCCACTTCTCTCATTTTGTTACTAGTCTTTTTAAGATTTAGAGATCTTTATTTCGGTAAATTTCATCCCAATGCTTTCCGTTTAGTTTTGATTCTATTTTTACAGTGAAATATCAGTATTACGAAAACGTGTGCTTTTCAACTTTACTGTTGAAATTAAGCTTCTCAACCTTTGAAAAATACAACTTCCACGAAGCAGATTATGATACTCTTATCTCCTCGTATTGACGAAATGTTTTGAATTAAACAGTTGCTCCACATCGACTTTCGATACTCCGAATACTGACTACAATGAAACCATTTGAAATCTCTTCTCGAAATTCCTTGCCAAACAAAAAGAAAACCTTTTAAACCCATCGTTAAAGAGACTTGCGCGCAAAAAATTGAAACTTGAGAAATCGGCAAGTTAACAGAACTCCTGAAAATAGCCAAAATTATAAAATTGTTTGAAAACATTACCTTGAGGCCGTGGAGCATCATGAATCTCCGATTCTTCAAAATATCTGTGATTACAAAAATCGCAATGAATTTTTCATGAACGCCAGCAAAAACTGAATGACTAATCGTCACAGCCCTGTTTTGAAAAGACAAGATGGATTTTGAGACACAAGTCAGAGACTGGTGACATTGTTGACAGACACAAGTCAGAGATTTGTCACATCAGAGAGAACTTTGTTTCTACTAATGTTATTTATTGTAAGTCTCATTTCTTCTATTTTTAATAAGCCAACAAGGGAAGGAGTAAGAGTGTGTAATCAATTATACGGAAAATATATTACACTGGTTTACAAGGGTTTTATAACATGGACAATTGTAGCTGCCTTTAGCTATTTTTCAGGTGCTAATTTCAGATTTGACCCTAAAAATGGCTAGCATGTCGCATTTTTATGTTATTGGTCATTTTGACTCATATTAAGATCTTCCTTTACCAATAACTCCTGGCAACTGGGGGAATACTAGATATTTTACTTTTTGAGGCTGGCAACACTGATTGCCAAGTGGGAATAAACATGTAGCAATAACCTAATTAATAAAGATCTCTAAATCTTAAAACGACTAGTAACAAAATGAGAGAAGTGGAGAGAGAATTTATGGGAAGTGGATGTCATCAAAGAGATGTCAAAGAGACCGCCATTGTTGATTTTCATTGTAGGAGGAACACGTGCTGTACGTTGAAGAGTGAATTTTGGCGTTTAAATGACACAAAGGCAGCGTCGCGGATGTGTTAATGTGCCAGATAAGTTTTGTTATGTGTGTGGAAATTATATTTTAAAATCCCAGGGTCGTTCTTTGACAAAGATTGTGAAGAAAGCCCAAAACTTGTATTTTGGATGTCATGTTGGAGATCAGGACCAAACATGTGCTCCACGTGTGTGCTGCATTTCGTGTTTTGTTGGTCTGAATGAATGGTTGAAAGGTAAGATAAAAACCATGCCTTTTTCAGTTCCAATGGTTGACGTGAGCCAACTAGTCACTTGCATGATTGCTATTTTTGTTTAACTAAAGTGTCGGGCTTTTCAAAAAAGAACAAAAGCAAAATACAATACCGAAATGTGCCTTCAGCCATAAGGAGAGTTCCTCATGGAGAAGATCTTCCTATACCAACACTTCCAATCAATTGGGAGAATATGGATTCACATTCATCAGAGGAAGATTTTGAGGCACATACAGATCCTGATCCTACATACATTCCTAAAAAATTAAACGCGCCTCATCTGATTCAGCAAAATGAACTAAATGATCTTGTTCGAGACTTAGGACTTTTCAAACAACAAGCTGAGGTTTTAGGTTCAAGACTTCAAGAGTGGAATCTTCTGGCCAAGGGTACCCGAGTTTCTCTGTTCAGAAAGAGAAATTTGGCTTTATCTGCTTATCACGAGATGCAAGATGGTTTGTGTGTCTACACAGATATTTAGTGCTGATGGATGAAACTGGAACAACCCACGACCCTAAGGAATGGCGTCTATTTATAGATTTGTCAAAATTCATTTTAAAGCTGTCCTTTTGCATAAACGAAACCAAAATCCCTCCATTCCAGTGACGCACGTTGTGGAAATGAAGGAAACTTATGAAAGCATGGAAAAAATACTCATTCTATAAAATATGACCAGAATAAGTGGATAATATGTGGTGACCTAAAAGTCATATCTCTGTTGTTCGGTCTTCAAGGAGGCTTCACAAAATTTTGCTATTTTCTCTGTTTCCACAAACAGAGAAAACAGAGAGTTTCCACAAACAGCAAGGCCAGAAACGAATACTACAAATCAAAAGAAAAAAAAAAGAGGTATTTTATTCCTGGAAAGAGTAAGGTGAGGTTTAAGCCTCTAGTTGACCTCTCTGATGTTCTGCTCCCACCACTACACATCAAACTGGGGTTACGAAAACCTTTGTAAAGGTTATGGAGAAAACTGGTAAAGGGTTTTTGCACTTGAAGGAAAATTTTCCAAAACTAAGTGATGCCAAATTCAAAGAAGGGATCTTTGTTCCTTCTTTGAATTGAAGATCTAAACTTGCACATGCAGCTTCCGGGCCACAGACGCTTCATCCCATTAAAGGAATGATGGACAACAAAAAGTACATAGGCATTCTGGAGGCGAAAATGGTCCTAACACTACAGAAGCTGTTTCCTAATGGCGATGGGGTATTTCAACAGGATCTGGCTCCATGCCATAATTCTAAGCTTGCTAAGAGCTTCTTTACCCAGCAACATTTGAAGGTATTGGAGTGGCCAGGAAATTCACCCGATGTAAACCCCTATTGAAAATTTGTTCGCCATTATTAAAGCGCGCATATCTAAGATGGATTGCACGACGAAAACCAAAATGATAGAAAGTGTCGTGAAAGTGTGGTACCACGACCCTGAAGTGAAGGAGATGTGTGGAAAGCTCGTGGCATCAATGGTTGAGAGAGTGAAAGAAGTAATTAAAGCTAAGGGAGGTCACATTCACTATTAACTATGTACGCTGTTAAACAAATAAATATGTTAGTTGTGTCTTTGTTACTGCATTTTCCTATTGTCCCAACTAATTTGCACAGTACTGTAGATAAAATTAAGGAAAAACATTGATTGAGATCTTTATTTGCAATAACATTTTTCAAAACAAAACTTATTTTAGAAGTAATAGAGCTTTGACGTTAACTTCCCATTGACTTAACATAAAGATTTTCCTTAATTTATGGAAACCAGAATATTTGTTAAATCCGCTAACCAACAAATGTCAAAGCCAAAAGAAATAGGAGGATAGGTAAAAATGAGATTGGTTTTATGTAATTAAGTACAGTTCTTGGAGAGAAAATCGAGAAAAATTTGCGAAATCTACGGTAATTTTGCAAAATTTGAAGCTACTTGGTAAAAAAAAACAAGTCATTTGAGAAGAAATAAAATGTTTTTGTGAAATTTAGGAGAGTTGTTAATGTCGAAAAATTGAGAAACCTGGCAAAATCAAGACAACTGGCAAAATGAAGACTTTTTCCCTTTGTAACATCACGTCAAGGTTGCAAAATCGAGGCAATACCGAAAATCGATGGTAGTCCCCTCCCCCCCCCCAACTGAGCGAAATTCAGTGTACAGCAGCTTAAATAAATATCCGAACACTATGGTTTGTTACAGAATTCAGAAAAAAAAACCCGGCAACAATATTTTTTTGAAATTAGTGATCTGGCAACCTTCCTGTCACGTGACAAAAAGGTTATTATTAAAATGCTGAATACTTGAGATACTACTTACTGTCCACTGTTCAGAATATTCTTTAGAAGTAATAATTCGTTGTCTTAGTAATAAACTGCCACAGTTTCTTAGAAAAATATGGGAAAATGGAAGCTCTTAAGTGTTAAGGAATTTGGGTTGTTTGTTGGATTATTTTGCATCTGCGAGGCACTTTTTTTTTGCGTACCATGGGCTAATTCACCAGGTCATAAAGACCCGCTGTTTCAGAACAGATCAGAACAAGGTTGAAGTAAAAAATCCACTAAACACCTGTTAGGAGACAGGCGGAGATCTATCCTCCCATCAAACTTATCCAGAATATTCTTTCAAGTGGTTTGACTCTCTCACACACGGGGCCACGGTTTAACGTCCCATCCGGCAGACGACGACGCTTCCCAGCCCGGAGGTATCTTCTTTCTCACCGAGAGTAGGACGGGATTAGTGGAGAAAATTCTAAATATAGGTACAATTGTGGCTTGAACCTTAGAACTTCAGATGACGAACCTGGTGCACTACCAATTGAACCAAAGCTAGACTCAATAATAGGAATACAAAAGGTTTGAAGAAAAAAAAATTAGAGGAATCTACATTCATGGAAGAAACAATATCGAATAAGAATTATGTTTAACTCTTAAGTTGTTAAAAGGTTTCTAAATATGCATGTATTTATGACCAAGATAATTTTAAATTTTTTTGAGAAAAATAAAATTGAACTTGAGAATCTTATTCGGAACGTTGCCAACAAACAGACCAAAGGCATAAGACGAAGCGCATTTAATCAACGAGCGCATTTAATTCTGATTAATATAGTGCCATGAATTCAGAGGTAAACAAAGGCTGCACAGGCCTATTTACCAAAATGGGTTTTCAAGCTTTTGAAAACGGCGTGTCATGAAATAAATTCTGTTTAGCCTATTTGACTTTCGAAAACTCTTAATCTTAAATTTCGAAAACTCTTAATCTGCCAAAGAGGTAAGAAATACAATTTTTTAAACCTTAAAAATAAATATTTATATGTACTATAAACAACCTAGTCAAGCTTTTCCTTTTGGATTGTTTAAATGTTGATCAAATTTATTTTAAAATTTTGAATGATAATGAACTTGAACTTGTTTCTAGAACCTACTCGAATATTTTCACAGAAACTCGACACTTCTTGTTTCTATTTAGCTTACAAATGTTGGGTTTCACATTCTCGTGCTGATACATAGGTGGTCATATTATTTTGATACTAGATCGTGTGGGCTCACTCACGGAAATATTGAGCATGTGCAGTTACCGTTCACAGCAAACTGGAGCGTGTGCAGTAACTGCACACGCTCCAGTTTGCTGTGAACGGTAACTGGAGCGTGTACAGTTGCTGTACACGCTCCAGATATTTTTCCTGAATTCTGTAATCACGTGACACAAGGTTGCCAGATCACTAATTTCTAAAAAAAATCATTGCCAGATATTTTTTCTGAATTCTCTAATCAACCATAGTGTTCGGATACTTTTTTGAGCGACTGTACCAGTTTCATTAAGGAGGAGAAATGTCCAGCTTAACATGTCCTCACAGTGAATGAAGTTGTGTCCAAGATAATTTTTTACTTTTTCAGAAGAAAAACAATTGAACTTTACAACTTTATCCTACATTGACTAACAGAAATATGTTGTGTTGCACACCAAATGAAAGATCATTTCATTCTGAAAAATAAAATAGCATAAATTTAGATTAAAATTAAGACTATTAAGCCTAATTTAAAAGAAAACCGGTAAACCTGCTTTTGACACTTTAAGGGTTAATAACCATCATAATTTAAGCATGATTTCCCAAACTTTTTCGTCTCACTAACTCTTTCATGGTGATATATAATCTCGAGTACCTCCTTATAAAAGTATTCTGGAGTATGCTGGGTTCTAGGAAAGCCTTTCAAGGGATACAAACTCCGATAAAGCTATTTTCAGTTTCTGGTCAGTAAATAACTTGAGGACAAATTTCGAGCTAAGGCGCCGATTTGTCGGCGATGCATGTTGTCTCTAGCCACGCTAGAGTTCTACTCGCTCGCGCACACCTCAGGTTAAAATTCAGCTTCTATTAATCAAGTGATAATGCGAATAATGCGAAAATTGCATGCAGTTACCGCAATATTTATTCGTACAACAGTTATTCAGCAGATGCAGTGCTATATTACATGTTTTTTTTTGCCCTTGAGTTTGTTACAATTTAATTTCCGTCACGTTCCCACTTTTAGACTTCACAAACCTTGTTAAATATTTTATTCACTTACTGTAGAAAACAATTGGCACTCTTTAAATTACCACTTGAATAACTTAAAACATTAAATGTGTTTTATAGAGTTTACACTAATAGTGAATGTAATATTTAGAATTATTTACAAATCACCAAATAATTTCAGTTTTGAGGTAAATCCTTCTTACGGGCGATGAGGACAGGGTAGAAATTTCAATTAGTGGACATAGTAGAATTACAGAATTTTCAGACATAGATCTTTAACATCAGGTGCTTGGCTACTGATCAGAGGGACCTGGGTTCGAGTCTCGGGTAAGTCATGGATGTTTGTGTTGTTTCTCTGCTGAGGTCCACACCTTCCTCACTGTGACCCTCTGATATGGCGTATAAACTGACGGGCTCCTGTCAGACCTTTGTGGCAAACAGCTGCTTGAGAGAGGTATTTATTTTATATATTATACCACTGAAGAAAGACATAGTCTATTTCGGTTATGGGTTTTCAGATAAGTTTTCAAAATGATTGAAAACGACAATAATAAATTATAAAAATATTTCGTTCTACTTTTTTATTACAGACACCATTACTAGTATATTCCTGCGAAACCACTGAAAGAGTTTACGAAGCCCTTGGGGGTTCTGGAACCACTGATATAACGAATGTATTTTTCATTTCATGAGCATACTGGGAACTTCTCATAAATTGCGCTTCCAAACTGAATTATCTTTCACTCTCGATATGCTTGCTGTTTGACACTCGTTCTGAAGATAAATAAGAATAAACTTTTGTTACGCCAACTTCACTAATTTAATTATGTAGCGATGCCCTAATTCGAAAAGATTAAAGCAAACAAATAGAAGAATGACACATCCCTTCGGACGAAATTGGAATACTCGCTTTCAAAGAGAACGGCGTTTTTCATTCTCCTTTATCCCTTAATGGCACCGAAATTTCAAATTTCTAGAATAAATAGCTCGTTTGCATTATTCGTTTAGAGTTTCGCATTTACCATATTTAACTGCATCTAAAGATGGGACATGAAAATTATCGAGGATTTTAAAAATGTGAATCAGAATCATTATTTCAGTTTTCATAAAATGACAGATATCATATTTCAGTCATCTCTGAAAAATTGCCTTTTCCCACTGCCACGGGGCATGAGGGCAAATCATTATTGTTTTATTATTTAATTTTTATTATTTAATTAATAATTTTATTATTTTATTATTTACCTCGTGACCTTTTTCAAATTTCAATCATAAATTGATCGTTTGCAACATTCATTTAAATTTTGATGTTTCAATTGTTTCCACCATTAGAAGACGCAATAAAATTTTTTGGGAGATTCGAGAAGTGCGAATCGTAATAATTCATCAATCTAACTAATCCAACCCCCCCCCCCCCCCCAAAAAAAAAGAGAAAAAAAACACTGTTAATTTCCAAGCTTTTTGGTTCGGTAGTTTTTGACCTCCGAGCAGGGTCGGATTTACACCTGAAACCCCCTAGGCATATGAAGTGGTAGTATGCCCTATAATAGGGGTTCTCAAAGTGGGGTACGCGGTAAAATTTTTTGGGATACGCCGTGAGAGCTCAAAAGTCGCTAGATATATGTTATATATATTTTGTTTTATTCCCATTGTTATACTATAACTATAGTTTTATCTATCTATACAAGGGGTACACCAGTTATATACACATTTCCAGGGGGTACGTGAAGCATAAAAGGTTAAGAACAACTGCCCTACAGATATATGTTTAATAAATACAAATATTAAATTTCTTTTGGCTTTCAAAACCGTGGAAAAAAAGGAAATAATCTAATCGAAATGGATATAGGTATTTTAATGATAAGTAATACAATTTTGGTACCAAATAGTGAAATTAATGTAGCATATTAATGTAGTAACTTGTAATATTTAATATGCAGCAAAATTTGAAAATCAGATTATTCAGTTGAAGTTTAAGCATTTTTCTTACTCGCTTCTTTTATTTTTAATTCTTGGAATGATAAATTGCACTAAAGTAAAGAAAGTACTGCTACTTTTCCATGTTTAAATGGAAATGGAAAAACTATTCAAAAACTTCTGAAATTTGCATAAGACGTAAAATAACACAAGAAATAGAAATATCTACAAAAAAACACCAAAATAAAAATTTTAAAACACCCAATTCTGTTTTTACAGCGAATTTTTTTACACGATTTTGATTTAACAAGGTTTAGAATAAAATTCCAATTCTCTTTTTACACGATTTATTTTGATCTAACACGGTTCAAACGGCGCCTTTTTAAAAAATCTCCATTTCAATTGAATTCTGAAAAAATATTCCATTTCAAGAAAAAATTCCTAAAAATTACATTTATAACAAAGATGCCGCTTTCATGGTCACATTTTTTGAAGTAGTTTTAACTTTGAAAATGTACTATAGATACATATTTTGTGCACTAAAATCTCCAAAATAAAAACTACACTAACGTAACTATACAACAAGTTTTCTCTATTTTATTCTCTATTTAATGGAAAAATTGTACAAAACCTACTTCATTCGGAATAAAGTGGCAACATTGAGTTCCGGGAATTCCCCTCAATTTTATCTTCAATACATACGTTAGTCTTGGTCTCTCATTTCGTGTTTAAAATTAGAAGTGTTTAGATGTTTAATAAAAGAAATCGAAAAAAATTTTCTTTGGTGTTTTGAAGTTTTGTGTGCGTAATATAAATTTATTAAGTTTTGCCAATAGGCAATTTATAATTTTTCATCATCTGATTTATTAACTACAATTCAAATATTTTTCGTAAGCCTTATCACGATATCGGATAATTCAACTATAACAAAGCAGAAAAGGAAAGCTATCTCTTTGGATACTAAGATCCAAATTTTAGATCGTCTTGCAACTGGAAAAGGTTCAACATATATAGGTAAATATTTTGGTTTGAACGAAGCTACTGTAGAACCATCAAGAAAAATGAAGATGCTATTAGAAAATCTCTGCTTTCTGGAACAAAATTGAGCGCTAAGTCGTCATCGTACACGAGAGATATTGCAAAAGTGAAGATGGAAAAGGCACTAGCAATGTGGATAGAAGATAACTTGCAAAAAAGAACACTTCCAGACGGAAATACATCAAACAGCATTTACGAATATATAAGTGGCATTACCAATATATATAAGCAGATATAAGAAATGGAACCAACCACATCAGTTCAGTTAAACAAAAATTATTAATTTTCTGCTAATACCAGTTGGCTTGCAAGATTTCTTCAAAGACACGCGTTTCATAATGTAGAAATAAATGGTGAAGTTGCTAAGAATTTTGTCCAAAATTGGCCCAAATCATTGAAGATGGTGAATACACTCCTGATCAAGTTTGGAATGTAGATGAAACTGGTCTTTTTTTTTGAAAAAAAATGCCAAGTAGAACCTACGTAGCAAAATCACAAAAAACTGTTAGTGGCTTTAAAGCAGCTAGGATCGTGTGACCTTTCTATTTTGCAGCAACGCTTCGGGAGATCGTATGTTAAAACCTCTGCTCATCAATCGATCCCTGAGACCACGGTCAATGAAAGGTGTAGATCTGAATAAATTGCCAGTGTATTGGATGGCAAACGGAAAAGCCTGGGCTACAAAAGAAATTTTTAATGAATGGTTCCATAAATGTTTTGTTCCAAAAGTTAAACTTGAAGTTAGAGTTAAGTTTAAGTTCTATTTGAAAGAAAAAAGATCTCGAATTTAAAGTTCTATTGATTATAGACAATGAGCCTGGCCATCTTGTTTTGGAACACCCAAATGTGCAATTTTGTTTTCTGTCGCCTAATACGACATCCTTAATACAACTACTAGACCAGGGGATAATTGCCACGTTTAAAACTTACTAAGTAAGACTAGCATTCCTATACATTTTGGATAAACTAGATATAGATAGAACACTAACAGTTATTGATGTGTGGAAGAAATTTCCTATTTTATATTGTATCAGACATGCTGGATTGACGTTATCAGAATTAAAAACATTAACTTTAAACGCATGTTGGAAAGCTATTTGGCCAGAATGTGTAAAAAGCAAATATCCTGTACCCTCAAATACGGCTGAATATCCTAATATCATCACTTTGGCGCATGCAGTTGGTGGAGAAGGATTCGATGATTTATCGTTTGCAGATATTGATGAATTGCTGGTTGACAAAGCTCTTAGCGAAGATGAAATAATTGAAGTTGTCCTTGAGACTCCTGATGAAAAAGTGATGGTGATGAAGAGGTTCCACTCATTGCAAGTTTAATCAAAGAAGGGCTTCAAATGGCTAGTAAATTGGAAAGTCATTTTCTTACACATTATCCTATTGTTGAACGAGCTGAGCAGTCTAAACGTGAACTGAAGTCATGTATGTCGCGTTATCAAGAATTATACAAATATCTCATCAAAGCAGGATCTCAACGATTGATTACATAGTTCGTTGTCAAAACTAATCAAACTTCAGAATCACTGGCAACAAGTGATGATTTGGTTCCCCATGCCACAGAGAGCATTTCCCCATTGGGGTATGAACACGACGGCCAAAATGTTTCAAGCGATGAAAGTGATTTAATTCCAGTCTTACGCAAACGAATGCGTCCATTGTCAGAAAGTGACAACGAATAAAATCTAGTTAATAAGCAGATGTAAGTCATATTTTTTTGCACTTTTGTATTCTTAAATTAGTGACATATTATTTTCTTTATGAAGGATAATTTACTTTATAAGTTTATTGAATAAAAAATGTGTTTAAATGAATAGAAATCAAATAACGATTTAATTAAAGATTTTGATATGATTTGTTTCAAAACAACTTATTATTTGTGCTGAGTTTTCACGTCTGGAACCAATCTTCTATTTTTTCACATGAAATGTATTTTTTTTTCACACGGTTTTTTCGGGAACATTAATTTTGATTTAATTTTGAAACATGTTTACAAGAAGCACAGCATTAGCAACTGTTGGCAAATACTTCAGCTTCAATAATTCTTTAAATATTAGATGAATATTTTCTAAAATCGAAATTTTAATAAATTTGATTGGGATTTACGATTTATCTTCCACATCATTTTTTCTGTAAATATTTTTTTCAAAGATAGGGAGTTTCGAATGTAATTTTCCTTTTACTAACATGGAAGTATCCGAATACTATTAGTAATGTTTTAATACATATTCTTTTAAAAGTTCGTTTTCGATTGCTAGAAGAGAATTGAAAAGGGAATAATCGCTCTCTGTGGATTCTTAGAAAAGGACATAATTTTGTTGTAACTTAAATAAACAAACTGTAGCATTTAAAAGATGGTTACCCTATTATGTTGATGCCTCTAGGCTAATGCCTAACGCTCCTAATGGGAAATCCCGGCCTACCTCTGAGTGGCACTTTTTGCATACCATGAGAAAAATGGCCTGGTCCAAAGGATTCCAAAGGCTTGGACAAGGTTGGAGAAGTTAATCCAATGCACTGCTATATTAGGGGACAGATCGAAGCCTTCTATCAAGGACATATGAAATCACAGCTCATTATTGATTTCCCGAGTATCTATCCACAATCAAGCTGTTTTATGTTACAGGATGAAGATAGGTGTAAGGCGGTGATTCTCAAACTTTTATGCTTCACGTACCCCCTGGAAATGTGTATGTAACTGGCGTACCTCTTGTATAGATAGATAAAACTATAATTATAGTATAACAATGAAAATAAAATAAAACATATATATCAGTGGTTCTCAAACTTTTATGCTTCACGTACCCCCTGGAAATGTGTATGTAACTGGCGTACCTCTTGTATAGATAGATAAAACTATAGTTATAGTATAACAATGGGAATAAAATAAAACATATATATCAGTGGTTCTCAACCTTTTATGCTTCACGTACCCCCTGGAAATGTTTATGTAACTGGCGTACCCCTTGTATAGATAGATAAAACTATAGTTATGGTATAACAATGGGAATAAAATAAAACATATATATCAGTGGTTCTCAACCTTTTATGCTTCACGTACCTCCTGGAAATGTGTATGTAACTGGTGTACCCCTTGTATAGATAGATAAAACTATAGTTATACTATAACAATGGGAATAAAATGAAACATAATATCAGTGGTTCTCAACCTTTTATGCTTCACGTACCCCCTGGAAATGTGTGTGTAATTGGCGTACTCCTTGTATAGATAGACTAAACTATAGTTATAGTATAACAATGGAAATAAAATAAAACATATATATCAGTGGTTCTCAAACTTTTATGCTTCACGTACCCCCTGGAAATGTGTATGTAACTGGCGTACCCCTTGTATAGGTAGATAAAACTATAGTTATAGTATAACAATGGGAATTAAATGAAACATATATATCAGTGTTTCTCAACCTTTTATGCTTCACTTACCCCCTGGAAATGTGTATGTAACTGGCGTACCCCTTGTATAGATAGATAAAACTATAGTTATAGTATAACAATGGGAATAAAATAAAACATATATATCAGTGGTTCTCAACCTTTTATGCTTCACGTACCCCCTGGATATGTGTATGTAACTGGCGTACCCCTTGTATAGATAGATAAAACTATAGTTATAGTATAACAATGGGAATAAAATAAAACATATATATCACTGGTTGTCAATTTTTTATGCTTCACGTACCCCCTGGAAATGTGTATGTAACTGCCGTACCCCTTGTATAGATAGATAAAACTATAGTTATAGTATAACAATGGGAATAAAATAAAACATATAATCAGTGGTTCTCAACCTTTTATGCTTCACGTACCCCCTGGAAATGTGTATGTAACTGGCGTACCCCTTGTATAGATAGATAAAACTATAGTTATAGTATAACAATGGGAATAAAATAAAACATATATATCAGTGGTTGTCAATTTTTTATGCTTCACGTACCCCCTGGAAATGTGTATGTAACTGCCGTACCCCTTGTATAGATAGATAAAACTATAGTTATAGTATAACAATGGGAATAAAATAAAACATATATATCAGTGGTTCTCAACCTTTTATGCTTCACGTACCCCCTGGAAATGTTTATGTAACTGGCGTACCCCTTGTATAGATAGATAAAACTATAGTTATGGTATAACAATGGGAATAAAATAAAACATATATATCAGTGGTTCTCAACCTTTTATGCTTCACGTACCTCCTGGAAATGTGTATGTAACTGGTGTACCCCTTGTATAGATAGATAAAACTATAGTTATACTATAACAATGGGAATAAAATGAAACATAATATCAGTGGTTCTCAACCTTTTATGCTTCACGTACCCCCTGGAAATGTGTGTGTAATTGGCGTACTCTTTGTATAGATAGACTAAACTATAGTTATAGTATAACAATGGAAATAAAATAAAACATATATATCAGTGGTTCTCAAACTTTTATGCTTCACGTACCCCCTGGAAATGTGTATGTAACTGGCGTACCCCTTGTATAGGTAGATAAAACTATAGTTATAGTATAACAATGGGAATAAAATGAAACATATATATCAGTGGTTCTCAACCTTTTATGCTTCACTTACCCCCTGGAAATGTGTATGTAACTGGCGTACCCCTTGTATAGATAGATAAAACTATAGTTATAGTATAACAATGGGAATAAAATAAAACATATATATCAGTGGTTCTCAAACTTTTATGCTTCACGTATCCCCTGGAAATGTGTATGTAACTGGCGCACCCCTTGTATAGATAGATAAAACTATAGTTATAGTATAACAATGGGAATAAAATAAAACATATATATCAGTGGTTCTCAACCTTTTATGCTTCACGTATCCCCTGGAAATGTGTATGTAACTGGCGTACCCCTTGTATAGATAGATAAAACTATAGTTATAGTATAACAATGGGAATAAAATATGTATATCAGTGGTTCTCAACCTTTTATGCTTCACGTACTCCCTGGAAATATGTATGTAACTGGCGTACCCCTTGTATAGATAGATAAAACTATAGTTATAGTATAACAATGCAATAAAATAAAACATATATATCAGTGGTTCTCAACCTTTTATGCTTCACGTACCCCCTGGAAATGTGTATGGAACTGGCGTACCCCTTGTATAGATTGATAAAACTATAATTATAGTATAACAATGGGAATAAAATAAAACATATATATCAGTGGTTGTCAATTTTTTATGCTTCACGTACCCCCTGGAAATGTGTATGTAACTGGCGTACCCCTTGTACAGGTAGATAAAACTGTAGTTATAGTATAACAATGGGAAAAAAATGAAATATATAGATATCAGTGGTACTCAACCTTTTATGCTTCACTTACCCCCTGGATATGTGTATGTAACTGGCGTACCCCTAGTATAGATAGATAAACCTATAGTTATAGTATAACAATGGGAATAAAATAAAACATATATATCAGTGGTTCTCAATCTTTAATGCTTCCCTTACCCCCTGGAAATGTGTATGGAACTGGCGTACCCCTTGTATAAGTAGATAAATCTATAGTTATAGTATAACAATGGGAATAAAATAAAACATATATATCAGTCGTTCTCAACTTTTTATGCTTCACTTACCCCCTGGAAATGTGTATGTAACTGGCGTACCCCTTGTATAGGTAGATAAAATTATAATTATAGTATAACAATTGTAATAAAATGAAACATATATATCAGTGGTTCTCAACCTTTTATGCTTCACTTACCCCCTGGAAATGTGTATATAACTGGCGTACCCTTTGTACAGATCGATAAAACTATAGTTATAGTATAACAATGGGAATAAAACTTTGTTAGTTATCTAGCGAGTATTAAGCTCTTACGGCCTACCCCAAAACATTTTACCGCGTACTCCACGTTGAGAACTCCTAATTTCGTTGAATAATTGTCTTCAGTCGGGTGGTATCTAGTGGATAAATATTCATTAAATCAGTGACGAGATCTGAATTCATATGTCTAAATACAAAGTTATTATTGATCATACCAGAGGTAAAGCAGATTCCGATTTGCTCACAAAAAATCATCAAGGAGGACCTTGTGGCTCGTCGTATACACATGACCGGGATGGTCTGAAGTAAGAGTCTCTCCAAATGCACTCAAAAGACAGTGATTGACTAGGTGGAGTGTAGCATAACATCTGCAGTAGAGGAGAGATTGATCAGCAGTCAATAGCTCAGTGGTCAGAGCACGTGACATGTAATCAGAAGGTCGTGGGTTCAGACCCCATCCGGCTCAAGACAATTTTTCCTCTACACCCATTTTTATCCTGTTACTTAAAAACAGATTGATAGTGGAAAAATATTCATTTTATCAATGATATCTCCCGTGCTATTTAACCTGCACAGGATATGGCTCACATTCGCACGGAGGAGCAAAGCTTAACGTCCCATCCGATAGACGGCAGCTTTTCCAAACCCATCGGTATCGCCTTTTTCATCCACGCAGAACGGGTCTTGGCGAAGAAAAATCTCAATACACGGCATAATTCGGATCAAACCTTGAAACTGCGGATTCCGAGCCTGACACGCTACCCGACTGGGCCCGTTTCCACTCGTAAGATCCGGATCTTTTTCCACTCGTAATATCCGGTCTTTTGGTAAATCTCCCTGCGCTCTAGTAGGGAGCCAGTTTGCTATGCCTGCTTGAAAAGGAAAATTTTTGATTGGCTTTGGAGAAGATTTGTTAGAACGAGTGACGCTGCTGCTGAATATTAATAGCTCTCAACTCTTTAAATACTAAACGAATAACCTTTCAAAAAAAAAAGTAAAGTTTTAGATCTACCTCTCTAACGTTATCATGGATTTGTGTCTTTAGCTAAACGCAATTTCCCATTAAGGGTTAAAATAACTGGATAACTTTTGCAATATTTGTGATTTCTAATAACAGTAAAAATAAGCAATTAAAATCGTATTTAACTGAGAATTCTTTAAATTAAAGAAACTGCTTATGAAAAAATTCATGAAATTCAAATGTATAAAATTAAAGTGCATGATCAAATTCCATTTCTAATTCTCACTATCCCCTAAACATTACGAGTTGTTATGCCACTGCCTCCATCAAAAATGATAACTTCACCAAAATGAGACTTTCACGAAAACACAATCGAAAATGATAAATTCATGTTAAAACGATTGCTTAGTCCTTGTGAATCATGTGACCAAATGCCTCATTTGTTCATCTCCCTTGCAGCCATATCTGTGAGACTCGGAAATGGTTTGGCCAAGTTGTATTAACATCAAGGACATACTCGTGTGAATGCATTTATTACAATGCTTAAAGGAAATGTGTATGCAGCATCCTCAAGCGAAGAAAATCAAATATCATTTGTGAGACTTATTCTCTTTAAATCGATTTCCTTTCTCTGCACAGATGTGTGAGAAAAAGAATCATCACCTTCTACGGATGATGACTTTCTCTCAGAATGAAGAACGGAAGTGAAGGAAACATGACCCATACATCAAATAAACCCGAGTCTAGAGTCAGCTGAACTCCATCCACTTCATTCTACACATGGTTGTAGTGCAGCTAAATGCTCTTCCGTATCCGTGGATGATGCAGCAGGAGGGCATCCTCTCTCTCTCCGTACTCACTCTCTTACTCCTGCAGCTTGCGAGAGAGAATAGACCGCTCAGGTCATCGCTTGGTGTCCTTCTCTCCCTGCGGCGGGACCGCCTCTGTCTGGTCATCGAGCCGGAGGGCGACCTCTTCTCCCCTTGCTAATGTCTCTTCTTTCACATGAACTCACCGCAGAGCAATCCTCTCCGTCCACGCAGTAGTGTCGAGGGCCCGCCCCTTTCTCTACACGTCCGATCGATCTGACCTTCGCACTGTGGGGCTCGGCTGTTTCGGATCAATCTCCTGGAACGGTAATTGGATGCTTTCGAAAACTTTGCCGCGAAAACGACACCAACAGTGATACGGAACAAGGCCGATCCTCGCTATTTCTGTTGCAAGGGAAAAACTAGGGTAACGCTCTTGAGGGGGAAGTTACTTCGTTATGCACTTTCCAATTCCTTGTGGTGGTACTTCATCAACGAGGATAACTGGAAATAAAAACAATTCCCATTTGATGAGGAAGATAATCAGTTAATATCTGAAAGAGGATCATTTAACTGCAAATGTTAAACGCATCTAAAATGTTTGCTCGTTTGTATTGATTTACGAAGAATGGGCGAGTTCTGTGAAAGTTTGGCATTCGATCTCTCTGCAGTGCTAACATGGTTCTCGTTGAATATCACATAGTACGTAAATGGAATATCATCAAATTAATAATTGGTATTATGAAGTTCATAAATCGTATCAGCGTCATGAAATTAGTAATCACTACCCCTGAAGTTCGTGATCAGTATTTGGGAAAGTAGTAATTATTACAAGTGAGGTTTGTAAGCAGTAGCGTCTTATTTCTTCAGAACAAAGATTTACAGAATTAGGACGAAAATTTTTAATAATATGTGAAAATAATATACAATAATCCTCCACGAGAGGAAGCACTCGCTTGTGGAAGAAATAAATTAAAATGTAAATAAGTAATAATCAGTATTGTGCAATTAGCAATAGATAAAATGAGATTTATAAATAGCAGTAGTTTCAATTTATTCTGAACAAATATACAGATGAGAGAATTATGACAAAGAATTTTGACAACATCAGAAGAATCCTTTTACGAAAGAAAGCACTCACTTGTGGAAGAAATAGTAAATAAATATATATATATAAAATTACATTTCTGATTAATAGTCAAAACATTAGTAATTCACCTAACTAGTCATAATCAAAATCATGAAAAGATGATCGGTAATGTAAAGCTTGTGTTCATTGATCAGTATCGTGATTTATTCGGTTTATGAAGATCATGATCAATATCGAGAAGTATAAGTATCGTGAGATTTCAGTCAGGAGTTGTGTAAGTGCTTCGGTAGAAATAATCGTTTTAATTTCATTTCTTTGTCTACATATGAGAATGTTACTGATATGGATTTCACTTGCACAGAAGGCTCTCTACAATATATAGGCTACTCTACAAATAGGGTGCCATTAGGTAATAAGGAAATGATAACGAAAATGAGTAATAAATTAAATTAAATGAATGAAATAAATAATAAGTAAATTCTAAATATCTGTTAAACAAGGCAGGATATTGAAAAATTTATTATTGTAGATAATATTAACGTTGATGTGGCAAATACTAATAAATACGATTGTGATATGCATCTGTATAGGGGGCGGGGGTAGCTCAGTCGGTAGCGCGCCAGGCTCGTAATCTGTAGTTCCCAGGTTCGAGTCCCAGCTGGGTCAGCGTTGAGATATATCTCCGCAAAATTCCCCGCCCTGCCCACGGTCAGTAGGGGACACCGATGGGCTTGGAAAGACCGCCGTCCGTCGGATGGGACGTTAAGCCGTGGCCCCGTGTGCGGGAGAGCCATACCCTGTGCACGTTAAAGAACACGCTGGATGACCTTGACGGGAGGCTACCATCTGTCTCCCAACAGCTGTTCCAGTGGGTCTCCTCCCCCAACCTTCTCTGAGCCTTCGGGGTCCTTGTGACCTGGCCATTTAGCCCATGGTGTGCAAAAAAGTGCCGCTCAGAGGTAAAACAACCCATCTGTATACTTCGAATTTGGTTTAGAATAAATCCTTATGTGTTGTACTGGAGAAGAGGAAACATTAACTAGATTTACAAAGACTTATATTGTTCATGTTTTAGTTAAATATTTGTTCGAGATTGAAATTGAAGTTTCAAGTGCTATAAAACAACTATCCAATGTAAAAGTTTCTGGATAAGATAGTATTAATTCAAATAGGTTAAAAATTATAAATCTGTATCATTTGGACATATTTAGTTCTTGTTTTTTTTTGAAAAATGGAATCTTTTATGATGAATTGAAACCTTCTAGAATAATTTCAGTTTACAAATTTTGGGATAAAAACATTGTAATGAATTAGAGGCCAATTTCAATTTTGCCAATATTTTGTACAGTTTTGGAAACTGTTGTGAAAAGTAGACATTTCGATTTTTATGAAAAAGGTAAATTTTTCAGTAAGTCACAATTTGGCTTTAGGGGGAATCTAAATTTTGAGTAAGCAATTTTAAACCTAACAGGTAAAATTTTGAAATATAAACAAAAAAACTAAAGCGATATTAAAAAATATAAAAAAAAATGCAATTGATTATGTTTCTCACAATACACTCATGAATATACGTGGAATAAGAAGTAATTGCCATATATAGTTTAAGGCTATTTAGAAGGAAAAAACAAACAGTTCGAATTGCAAAATATTATAAGTGATTTTAGTGTTGTTAGGAAAGGAGTTCCTGAAGGCTCAATATTTGGGCTTAAACTGTTTTTGATTGATTTGAAAGATTTTTGTTATTTGAATCTAGAGGGGGATCCCTTACATGCTATGCTGAAGATGCCGCAATTGTTACTCTGGTCATGTATTAAATCACATTTTAAAAGAAATTGTCTACAAACGATTCTTAGTTGAATTTTAGAGATTGGCTGATCTTTAAATAGGGAGAAAACTGTACATATCAAATATCATAAAAAAAACAGTATTTTTTTTTTCAAGAGAACAACTGTCCTGTTTTAGGAAGAGTTTTTAACTATATATATACTGTAAGAGTATATTTAGATTCCAACTTGAAGAGATAGAGTTGGATAAGACTCACACAAAGGTTCTGGCATAATGAAGTTGGTATATCTTATTTAAATTTTATTATCTAAATCCTATTGTATGTACTTAAAAAAAGTTGACTTTATTAGGCTGAGGTTTACTTTGTTTTTCAATGTGTAATCTGCAGCTGGGGAGGTGGATATAAAAATAATCTCCATGATTTTTAACTCATAAATATATATGTATAGCTTTTAATATTTGTTTCTATTCTGATATGCACACCCTAACACTGTACATTTTTACAGCATTAAACATATACAACTAATGAACAACAAAACGGAAACAACAACGTAAAATCATTAATACGGTGTTGGACCACATGAGTGCAGTGTAGACTGTTATGTCACCGCATGAATCTACCAGTATCTAAAAATCTGCAGGAGGGATATAACATCATTCGTTCGCAAGAAACGTGATCAATTCCCGCTTGTTCGATGGAGCTGGAGAACGCTGCTTGAGATGTCTTCCAGATGTTCCAATGGGTTGATATCTGGTGACTGTGGTGGCCAGAGCATGTGAAAAGTTCAGTCTCATGCTCCTCAAACCACTGGGTGACCACGTGTACTCTGTGGATGGGAACATTGTCATCCTGAAAGATAGACAGCTCTCTCTTCATGAAAGAAATGCTGTACCACTGGATGAAGATGATCACTCAAGATTGTCAAATAGCGATTGACATTAATCTTGCCTTCTAACGAAATGAGTGCACTCAAACCATGCCATGAGAAAGCTACTCACATTATTATAGAACCGCCAGAACTCTTAACAGCAGAATACAAGCAATCAGAGTTGTAAGCTTCCTTCGGTTGGTGGTAGTGGTGGTGAAGGGGGGGGGGGGGGGGGGGGGGGGGGTGGCTCAGTCGATAGCAGGCCATGCTCGTAATCTGCAGTTCCCAGGTTCGAGTTCCAGCAGGGTCAGCGTTGAGATTTATCTCCGCAAAATTCCCCGCCTTGCCCACGGTCAGTAAGTGACACCGATGGGCTTGGAAAGTCTGCCGTCTGTCGGATCAGACCTTAAGCTGTGGCACGGTGTTGGGGAGAACCATATCCTGTGCACGTTAAAGAACACACTGGGTCCGTCATCATCCTCTCGTAACTTGGGAAGCTTCTGTCATTTCTACATTGCAAACGTTCCCAGACACAGAGAGAGAAATGGGAAAGGGTAAAGTCTGGAAATTCGGGAAAAAAGTTATAATTTTTGTAGTTGCAGGCGTTATGATAGAGACAAAAGAAAACGCCATCAGGGTATCTTCTCTTACCTGGTAAAGGTGACAGGTCTATATTTTGTCATAGTTCAGGGGGAAAGGTCTATTCTAGTTGATCATCCAGGTATGGTGTTGTGTCGTAGCTTCCTTTCTTGAGTTTGTGGCAATTCGATGGGGGGTTCGGCAATCAGAGTTAGAGATTCATGAGCCTTTGAAAGGTGCAAATACTTGCAAGAAAACCTGCAGTATTCTTTCCTTTTATATTATGTTCTATAACTTGGTGTCTTTAGAAATTTGATGATTAGAAGGTATATTTTATTTTTGTGGTTCTTAGGGGAAATAATACTTCCAAGTGAGAATTCTTGCACTCCCAGTTTTCTCATTTCATCAAAGAGAATATTTTTATGTTTAGAGTAGGTCGGACAGTTGAGGATAACATATGGCACGGTTTCATTTACATTATACAATTTTGCCATTTGCTGGTCTCTGATTTTTTCATTAGATGCATTTTATCATTTAATCGTGTATGGCTGTTCTTAACCGAGTGAGTGGCTTTACTGAGGGCCTGCCGACTGGAATGGACTCCCAGTCGAGTGGGCTCTTTTATCGCCCCGGCGAAGTCTGGGGTGTCATGGAGTTGGGATGGAGTGGCCTTGTGGGGGGGGGGGGGGGGGCTGCAGGCCGGAAGGGGGTCACTGGTCTTGTGGGTCGTCTACTTGGCTGCAGCGAAGTCCAGCTCGAGGTATTGCTGGGGAGGCCGCCGGTTGGTGTCCCGGCAGAGAGGTCGAATTTGGAGGTCATGCTGAACGGGACTGCAGCCCTATTAGGTGTGACTTATCGATGGGACAGCCTGAAGACTCTCCATTGAGTTAGCTTCCCCAAGCAAAAAGATAGGAATTCTATTTACTTTTTTGGCTCTAAATTCTAAAGATACCATTTAATTATTTGGCATTTATTTGGACAAAATCCAGTGAGTGATTGGGCATATTCCTAGGCCATTGTTCTAAAATTCCTAAAAGATCCCACTCTCACTGCATCTCAATGATTATTTCTACAGGCAGGCTATAAAATCCCAAGCAGGGCTTTTCTCTTCACAAAGGTCTTCTCCCGCTATAGATAGGCAAAATGTAAGGCAAGCTTAAACTGACAGGAACCTGGTTAGTCGATTGTGGTTTCTGTGGCAACTCCCTTATGGTGATATGCATTCACAGTACTGCGGTGCACTGGGGTTGTCACGCATTATTACGTTGTCCAGCTTAACCCCCCCCCCCCCGAAGAGGGACCACCTTGTCGTGGTGGTGGTGGGGGAGGGGGGCTACAGTGCCTCTGAGAAGTTGGGTTCCGATCTCTGGCACTCTGGAGTTCATGATATCATGTGGCCCTCGGTGGAGGGGGCCTGTTGAGGGTCTGCGAACTGGTTTTTGAGAGGGGCCAGTCCAGTGAGCTTATTGACTTGTCCCCTGAGAAGCTGGGGGTTGCAGCCCCAGTTGAGGGGCCGTACTTGGGAGTCTGCGGACCGGGCTTGGGGAACCCGGTCCAGTGGGCTCATCGATGGGGTCTCAGTGATATCGTGGGTCGGAAGACTTTCACTGGGGGGCTTCGGCCTGCTCACAATGGAGAGGACGAAGTTGGAGGCTTGCGACCGGGAGTAGCTAACCTGGTCGACGGGCTTATTGATGGAAAAGCCAAACTAAGAGTCCCACATGAGCTGTTTTGGCAGAACAGATAGATTTCGTAGTGGAGAAGCTTAGGTTCCTCCGTGAAGTGGGGTGGACTGGCGGTCCTTATGTGTGCAACGGGTTGGCAACCCCCTGGAGGTGCCTAGAAAGGGAGGGTCTGTTGAAAGGACGTGGTGAACCTGAGTAGGCAGACTCCTCCTGCTTCTGTGAAAGGCTAGAGTTGCAAGCCCCAAAGTGGGTTACAGCTTGTGCGCTGGGGGCCGCTAGTCGGCTTCGTGGAGCCGACTCGCGGCTACCCGAAGTTGGGGGTCATGCTGAAAGGCTGGTGGAAACTGATTAGGCGTGGCTTATTGACAGGACAGCCTGGAAGTCTCAGCTGCGGAAGACTCAAAAAGTTAGGACTTCTTCTAAATGTTTGGCTCTAAATTCAAAAGATATCATCTGAAATGATTTTTTCAAAGTATTTAGACAAAAATCAGTGAGTGGTTTTGGCTTTTTCCTAGGCAAGTTTCTAAATTCAAAAATAACCCACTCACTGCACCTCAATGATTATTTCATCAGACAGACTTGTTCAAAAAGTAAGGTCTCTTTGACAGGTCTTCTCCCGCAGTAAGGCATGATCTAGTAAGTACCCTGGCTAGTGGATTGTGGTTTCGTGGCAACTCCCTCAAGGTGTAGTGCAGTCTCTGTATTGCGGAACACCGGGATTGCCACACATTATTACGTTATCCATCTTAAGCCCCTCCCCCCCCCCCGGTGTGAGATTACCTTGTCAGGGTGGGGGTCCTATGGTGCCTCAGAGAAGTTGGGTTCGGCTCGCTGGCTTTCCCGGGTTTACGATATCTTGTAGCCCCTGGTGGAGGGGCCTATTGAGGGCCTGCGGTCTGGTAAGAGAGTATCTAGACCAGTGGGTTAATTGACTTGTCCCCTGAGAAGCTTTGGGTTGCAGCCCAAATTGAGGGGCCGTTGCTGGGGGTTTGCTGGCCAATGTTGAGGTGGTGCTTCTGTGAAGTACGGGTGGCCCGCTTTCCTTTGGGTGGATGGTACGCATGCGCGTGGTTTGGTGGAGGTGCCGAAATGGGAGGGTGTGTTGAAATAGTTGTGGGGCACCCGATTAGACAGACCCATCCTGGCATCTGAGAAGGTTTGCTGCAATTCCTGATGGATGCACCCTATGCGCCGGGAGGGCTGCGGGTCATCTTTATGGGGAGGTAGAAGTTGAAGGCTCGCGACTGGGAGTGGTAACCCCAGTCGACGGATTTATCGATGGAAGAATTACTGAGGCGCCGGTCATGTGGGCTCTTTGGCGTGGTGTCAGTGATTTTGTGGGTCGGAAGACTGTTCACTGGGGGGCTTCGGCCCGCTCACAATGGAGAGGACGAAGTTGAAGGCTCGCGACTAATAGTGGCTTACCCTGTTGGCCGACTTATCGATGGAAAAGCCAAACTAAGAATCCCACATGAGCTCTTTAGGCAGAGTGACGTGATGGAGGGGCTTAGGTGTCTCTGTGAAGTAGGGTGGACTGGTGGTCCTTATGCGTGCAGCCACGCTGGCATCCCCCTGTAGATGACGATCGGGAGAGTCTGTTGAAAGGATTTGGAGCTCCCGATTAGGCAGACTCATCCTGGCATCTGCGAAGGGCTTGGTTGCAAGCCCCGAAGTGGGTGGCAAACTGTTCGCTGGGGGCCGCGAGTCGGCTCTGTGGAGAGGACGAAGTTGAGGGTCATGCTGAAAGAGATTGATCGACCCGATTAGGCGTGGCTCATCGACGGGACTGCCTGAGATTCTCCGCCACGGACGACAACAGCTCTAAAAGTTAGGACTATCATCTAAAGTTTGGCAATCTAAATTCAAAAATTACCATCTGATATTGGTTTGGCAAAAGAATTTGGACAAAATTCAGTGAGTTATTTGGCATTTTCCTAGACAATGATTAAAATTCAAAAAGACCACTCACTGCACCTCAATGATTATCTCATCAGACTTGTTTAAACAACCAAAAGGTCTTTCTCTTCGCAGGGTCCCCACAGATTGAAGGCAGTACAAAAGAAGGTTCTCTCGCGAGTGAATTGTGGTTTCGTGGCAACTCCCACAAGATGTAGTGCTCTCCAAGTATAGCGGAACATCCGGATTGTCACACATTACTAAGTTGTCCATCTTAAGGCTTCTTTCAGTGCCATCAGTACTGGGGGTGGGGGGTGGCTCAGTCGGTAGCGCGCCAGGCTCGTAATCTGTAGTTACCAGGTTCGAGTCCCAGCTGGGTCAGCGTTGAGATTTATCTCCGCAAAATTCCCCGCCCTGCCCACGGTCAGTAGGGGACACCGATGGGCTTGGAAAGGCCGCCGTCCGTCGGATGGGACGTTAAGCCGTGGCCCCGTGTGCGGGAGAGTCATACCCTGTGCACGTTAAAGAACACGCTGGATGGCCTTGACGGGAGGCTACCATCTGTCTCCCAACAGCTGTTCCAGTGGGTCCCCTCCCCCAACCTTCTCTGAGCCTTCGGGGTCCATGTGACCTGGCCATTCAGCCCATGGTGTGCAAAAAAGGGGACGCTCAGAGGTAAAACAACCCAACCCATCAGTTCTGTGTCTGTTGAGCTGGCACATGCTGTCAGCTTGAACATAAATCTATAGTTGTCTTCTTTGTCGTAGAATACCCCTGAGGCAAAGTTAGTTTCCTTGTTTAGAGCTCCATCCGTAAAAAAATTTTTAATATGAGAGGTAGAGAGACTCCAGGTGCCTTTCAGTTTTCTCCAGGATATCTTCTTGAATGTAATTGTGTTTGCAGTTTGTGATTCCTGGAATTTCTGTTACTGTTTCTGGAATATCGAGTCCAGGGTGACAAATCTGAGAGCCATTTGAATTTTCTTTTCATCTATTTTATATCTTTATAGATTGGATCTTGTTTTAAATATTGTAGAATTTTTTCCTGTGGGTACGATGTTTGTAATTTTATTAAATAGATGATGATGGTTTTGTCTCCTAATAGCTATTCCAGTGGATCCCTTCCCCAACCTTCTGTGAGCCATCAGCGTCGCTGTGACCTGGCCATTTGGCCCATTGTGTGCAAAAAAGTGTCGCCCAGATGTAAAGCACATGTCCATTTGTCGGAAACAAAGTGTAGGATGATTCGTCAGGCCATATCATATTCCTCCACTGCTAGTACTCTTTGCACCACTGGACAAGACGATTTTTGTTGACAGATGTCATGAGTAGCTTCTAGAGTTCAACTCGACCGTGATATCCAGCTCCATGGAGTTCCCGACATACTGTTTTTGACTAAACTGGCCTGTCGCGTTCTACGTTGAAACCGTGTACATTTTAGAGTATGCGCTTTCGCCCACTGTTGCCTTTTGCAGATGATGTCTTCCCTTTAGATTCCCATGCAGACATGACCTTGGAAACTGTTCCTAGTGAAACATTAGCGAGTTCAGCTGTCTCAGCGACCGAAGCTCCTGCGAAAACGTGCTCCAAAAATCATGATCTTTTCGAAATCGCTAAGATCTCTCGTCGACATGGTACCAATAATTACATGCAGATATACCGGGTTTGCCTTTATAGACATGACACTAAACATGCTTGTATGTTCTTTTGCATGTTCCATGTCTTCGTCAGTGGCACATAGACGCTGCATTTGAACATAAATCCAAGGCTTTCCTCAATCTTGGTGTTTCCGTTTTCCTGTCCGTTACCTGTACACGTTATGAAGAAATTCGAAAATTCTTGGAAAAACTTCCATTCCCATTCTCCTATCAACAGAGTCTGCCGTAATTATTGGTACATGCTTACTGGCCATGATGTTGATTTTGTATTGTGGACTTTATGCACTGGTGGGCATCTGCTGAAGGAGAATCTTCACTCTGTGTTTCTGCTCGTTTGTGGGTTGCCAAATCCAACTGAACAGACACATATGATACTGGGGGGATATGGCTCACCCGGTAGCATGTCAGACTCACAATCTGCGGGTCCCAGGTTCGAGTCCCACCTGTGGACTCGTTCAGATTTATCTCTGCTAAACCCCCAACCTTCCCTTTGTAAGAAAGGAATCATCGGTGGGCTTGGAAAGGCCATCGTTCGTCATATGGGGCGTTAAGCTGTTTCCCTGTGTACATGAGAGTCCTATTCTGTGCACTTTAAGGAACATGCTGGATGGCTTCCATCTGTCCACCTAACAGCTGTCCCTTCCCCCAAGCTTCTTAGAGTCCTTGGGGTCCTTGTGAACTGGACATTTAACTCATTGTGTGCAAAAAGTGGTGCTCAGAGGTAACATAACCCGGGCAACAACACAAGGTCCCACATATCACCTGGCAGATGATCCTGATGAAGCAGCATTTTTTGCCTGGCAGAAGCCATCGCAGAAATCTGAATCCTTCAAACCAATTCTCGAATCACGGGTCCTAGAGTAATATCTTTGAGACTCTGCCTTGCTGGCGCTCTAAATAATGGATTCTGATGTGAAGAAGTCCATTACTTGTCTAAGTTGCTACCAGGATGGTGATTTTGGCTCCTGGTAAATGGGGAAAAAAATCTTTGCTCTCTGCCTGCTGTTAGGGGGATGTTTGCAATTGGTCGTACCTCTCAGTAAACCTGGATTCTTCAAAAATCTACCGACCCTTTTCTTTTCCCCATAACTTTGAATGTGAAGACTCTTAATAGAAGCTATTCTCTGGATATTCCTATACAGCAATTGCGCACTGGACATTTTGGGTTTGTAAGAGACCAGATGGACAGCTGAAAATCAGATTCTTAAAATATTCTAAAGTTTCACTCTTCAGGTCGTGCAGATAGCAAGCCCATGTGAGGGGTGTTCAAAAACGTTTTGGCATGCATCTGCAGAACAAAAACACTAACTTCAACGAAACTTTTACTGTCCTTCAAAGTACTCCCCTCCCCAGCATCTTTGCAAAGTTACATACGTCTATACCAAATCTGGAACGCTTGGTGGTACTCCTGTTGTTAGTGGTACTCCTCAAATCTGAATTAAAGTATTTTGCAAGGTCTTGCACCCTTGAAAAAAGCTTCTCAGTAAGTTCCTTTTTAACTTTTGGAAACAACCAAAAATCGTATGGTGCAAGATCGGGTGAATATGCAGGAAGGGGTAACCCTTTTTTTTTGCTGCAAATACGTCCTAAATTACGGGATTTTGTGAGCATTGTCATTGTCATGAAGAAGGAGAATCCTTGACACGCCTATTGTTGCATGCTGCTCCTTCATCTCCTAAACCATTTTGGGCAAAACAATGTTGGTGTAGTATTAGCCATTTATAATCATTTTTTTTTTCAGGTAAGTTTTCCATGGCTACAACTCCTTGGGAATTGAAATAAATTGTGAACATTCTGCTTCTTGAGCAAAAGTTTTGTCGGAGTATTTGGGGACGCGGTTCATCTTCCGCAACCCTAACATAGTTGTCGATGTTTCTGGAAGTTGTATAGTGATAAAGCCACGTCTCATCACCTGAGACAATGTATCTGTTAACCGTTTGGGGCCAATAGGTTCAAACATTATCAGCATCTTGTTGCATGAGTCCACTCTAGCCCTTTCTTGTTGTTCTGTCTGTTCTTCTGTTTGTTGGGTACCCATTTAGCACAGATCTTTCAGAACTCGAAATATTGGTTCTAAAATAGTTTCCCCTTTGCCAATCGATACATTCTTTGCCAATCGATACCTTTCGGGTGACACGTAAACTTGTGGTGAACCGAAAGGTGATGGGGGGTTTTCCTTAACGAATTCACGAATAGAAGCGATGGTTCTCTTATTCATGAAGGTGGGGGGTGGCTCAGTCGGTAGCGCGCCAGGCTCGTAATCTGTAGTTCCCAGGTTCCAGTCCCAGCTGGGTCAGCGTTGAGATTTATCTCCGCAAAATTCCCCACCCTGCCCACGGTCAGTAAGGAACACCGATGGGCTTGGAAAGGCCGCCGTCCGTCGGATGGGACGTTAAGCCGTGGCCCCGTGTGTGGGAGAGCCATACCCTATGCACGTTAAAGAACACGCTGGATGGCCTTGACGGGAGGCTACCATCTGTCTCCCAACAGCTGTTCCAGTGGGTCCCCTCCCCAACCTTCTCTGAGCCTTCGGGGTCCATGTGACCTGCCCATTTAGCCCATGGTGTGCAAAAAAGTGACGCTCAGAGGTAAAACAACCCAACCATCAGTTCTGTGTCTGTTGAGCTGGCACATGCTGTCAGCTTGAACATAAATCTATAGTTGTCTTCTTTGTCGTAGAATACCCCTGAGGCAAAGTTAGTTTCCTTGTTTAGAGCTCCATCCGTAAAAAAATTTTTAATATGAGAGGTAGAGAGACTCCAGGTGCCTTTCAGTTTTCTCCAGGATATCTTCTTGAATGTAATTGTGTTTGCAGTTTGTGATTCCTGGAATTTCTGTTACTGTTTCTGGAATATCGAGTCCAGGGTGACAAATCTGAGAGCCATTTGAATTTTCCTTTCATCTATTTTATATCTTCATAGATTGGATCTTGTTTTAAATATTGTAGAATTTTTTCCTGTGGGTACGATGTTTGTAATTTTATTAAATAGATGATGATGGTTTTGTCTCCTAATAGCTATTCCAGTGGATCCCTTCCCCAACCTTCTGTGAGCCGTCAGCGTCGCTGTGACCTGGCCATTTGGCCCATTGTGTGCAAAAAAGTGTCGCCCAGATGTAAAGCTCACGTCCATTTGTCGGAAACAAAGTGTAGGATGATTCGTCAGGCCATATCATATTCCTCCACTGCTAGTACTCTTTGCACCACTGGACAAGACGATTTTTGTTGACAGAGTTGGGTTGGGTTGTTTTACCTCTGAGCGGCACTTTTTGCACACCATGGGCTAAATGGCCAGGTCACAAGGACCCCGAAGGCTCAGAGAAGGTTGGGGGAGGAGACCCACTGGAACAGCTGTTGGGAGACAGATGGAAGCCTCCCGTCAAGGCCATCCAGCGTGTTCTTTAACGTGCACAGGGTATGGCTCTCCCGCACAAGGGGCCACGGCTTAACGTCCCATCCGACGGACGGCGGCCTTTCCAAGCCCATCGGTGTCCCCTACTACTGACTGCGGGCAGGGCGGGGAATTTTGCGGAGATAAATCTCAACGCTGACCCAGCTGGGACTCGAACCTGGGAACTACAGATTACGAGCCTGGCGCGCTACCGACTGAGCCACCCCCGCCCCTTTTTGTTGACAGATGTCATGAATAGCTTCTAGAGTTCAACTCGACCGTGATATCCAGCTCTATGGAGTTCCTGACATACTGTTTTTGACTAAACTGGCCTGTCGCGTTCTACGTTGAAACCGTGTACATTTTACAGTGCGCTTTCGCCCATTGTTGCCTTTTGCAGATGATATCTTCCCTTTAGATTCCCATGCAGACATGACCTTGGAAACTGTTCCTCGTGAAACATTATCGAGTTCAGCTGTCTCAGCGACCGAAGCTCCTGCGAAAACGTGCTCCAAAAATCATGATCTTTTCGAAATCGCTAAGATCTCTCGTCGACATGGTACCAATAATTACATGCAGATATACCGGGTTTGCCTTTATAGACATGACACTAAACATGCTTGTATGTTCTTTTGCATGTTCCATGTCTTCGTCAGTGGCACATAGACGCTGCATTTGAACATAAATCCAAGGCTTTCCTCAATCTTGGTGTTTCCGTTTTCCTGTCCGTTACTTGTACAAGTTATGAAGAAATTCGAAAATTCTTGGAAAAACTTCCATTCCCATTCTCCTATCAACAGAGTCTGCCGTAATTATCGGTACATGCTTACTGGCCATGATGTTGATTTTGGATTGTGGACTTTATGCACTGGTGGGCATCTGCTGAAGGAGAATCTTCACTCTGTGTTTCTGCTCGTTTGTGGGTTGCCAAATCCAACTGAACAGACACATATGATACTGGGGGTGGGGGGATATGGCTCACCCGGTAGCATGTCAGACTCACAATCTGCGGGTCCCAGGTTCGAGTCCCACCTGTGGACTCGTTCAGATTTATCTCTGCTAAACCCCCAACCTTCCCTTGGTAAGAAAGGAATCATCGGTGGGCTTGGAAAGGCCATCGTTCGTCATATGGGGCGTTAAGCTGTTTCCCTGTGTACATGAGAGTCCTATTCTGTGCACTTTAAGGAACATGCTGGATGGCTTCCATCTGTCCACCTAACAGCTGTCCCTTCCCCCAAGCTTCTTAGAGTCCTTGGGGTCCTTGTGAACTGGACATTTAACTCATTGTGTGCAAAAAGTGCTGCTCAGAGGTAACATAACCCGAGCAACAACACAAGGTCCCACATATCACCTGGCAGATGATCCTGATCAGAAGCCATCGCAGAAATCTGAATCCTTCAAACCAATTCTCGAATCACGGATCCTAGAGTAATATCTTTGAGACTCTGCCTTGCTGGCGCTCTAAATAATGGATTCTGATGGAAGAAGTCCATTACTTGTCTAAGTTGCTACCAGGATGGTGATTTTGGCTCCTGGTAAATGGGGAAAAAGATCTTTGCTCCATGCCTGCTGTTAGGGGAATGTTTGCAATTGGTCGTACCTCTCAGTAAACCTGGATTCTTCAAAAATCTACCGATCATTTTCTTTTCCCCATAACTTCGAATGTGAAGACTCTTAATAGAAGCTATTCTCTGGATATTCCTATACAGCAATTGCGCATTGGACATTTTGGGTTTGTAAGAGACCAGATGGACAGCTGAAAATCAGATTCTTAAAATATTCTAAAGTTTCACTCTTCAGGTCGTGCAGATAGCAAGCCCATGTGAGGGCTGTTCAAAAACGTTTTGGCATGCATCTGCAGAACAAAAACACTAACTTCAACGAAACTTTTACTGTCCTTCAAAGTACTCCCCTACCCAGCATCTTTGCAAAGTTACATACGTCTATACCAAATCTGGAACGCTTGGTGGTACTCCTGTTGTTAGTGGTACTCCTCAAATCTGAATTAAAGTATTTTGCAAGGTCTTGCACCCTTGAAAAAAGCTTCTCAGTAAGTTCCTTTTTAACTTTTGGAAACAATCAAAAATCGTATGGTGCAAGATCGGGTGAATATATGCAGGATGGGGTAACCCTTTTTTTTTTGCTGCAAATAGGTCCTAAATTACGGGATTTTGTGAGCATTGTCATTGTCATGAAGAACGAGAATCCTTGACACGCCTATTGTTGCATGCTGCTCCTTCATCTCCTAAACCATTTTGGGCAAAACAATGTTGGTGTAGTATTAGCCATTTATAGTCATTTTTTTTTCAGGTAAGTTTTCCATGGCTACAACTCCTTGGGAATTGAAATAAATTGTGAACATTCTGCTTCTTGAGCAAAAGTTTTGTCGGAGTATTTGGGGACGCGGTTCATCTTCCGCAACCCTAACATAGTTGTCGATGTTTCTGGAAGTTGTATAGTGATAAAGCCACGTCTCATCACCTGAGACAATGTATCTGTTAACCGTTTGGGGCCAATAGGTTCAAACATTATCAGCATCTTGTTGCACGAGTCCACTCTAGCCCTTTCTTGTTGTTCTGTCTGTTCTTCTGTTTGTTGGGTACCCATTTAGCACAGATCTTTCAGAACTCGAAATATTGGTTCTAAAATAGTTTCCCCTTTGCCAATCGATACATTCTTTGCCAATCGATACCTTTCGGGTGACACGTAAACTTGTGGTGAACCGAAAGGTGATGGGGGGTTTTCCTTAACGAATTCACGAATAGAAGCGATGGTTCTCTTATTCATGAAGGTGGGGGGTGGCTCAGTCGGTAGCGCGCCAGGCTCGTAATCTGTAGTTCCCAGGTTCCAGTCCCAGCTGGGTCAGCGTTGAGATTTATCTCCGCAAAATTCCCCACCCTGCCCACGGTCAGTAAGGAACACCGATGGGCTTGGAAAGGCCGCCGTCCGTCGGATGGGACGTTAAGCCGTGGCCCCGTGTGTGGGAGAGCCATACCCTATGCACATTAAAGAACACGCTGGATGGCCTTGACGGGAGGCTACCATCCGTCTCCCAACAGCTGTTCCAGTGGGTCCCCTCCCCCAACCTTCTCTGAGCCTTCGGGGTCCATGTGGCCTGGCCATTTAGCCCATGGTGTGCAAAAAAGTGCCGCTCAGAGGTAAAACAAACCAACCCAACTCTCTTATTCATGGCCTCCTTCGGTCTTCCTGCACGAGGAAAATCTTCGAAGTTCTGCTGCCCTTCTCTAAATTTGCGCATCCATCCCCTAACAATGTCATATGAACAGGCACGATCTCCTTATGCTTGTAATAAATCGGCATGAATTTTTTTCCCGCCATCCCCAAGCTTTTTAATATGAAAAATCTTTCCCCCGTCTTTAGTAGGCTCCAAGCCGTCCCATGGCCGAGTGGTTAGCACGCTTGGCTACTAATCAAAGGGACCTGGGTTCGAGCCCCGGGTAAGGCATGGATGTATGTGTCGTTTGTCTGCTGAGGTCCTGCCATCCTCTCAGATCTTCTACTGTGGCATATAAACTGACATGCTCCTATCAGACCTCTGTGGCAAGAAGCTGCTTGAGGGGGTATTTATTTTTGTTATAACAACAACGCACAGATTTCGCAGACTGACTTTACGCGCCGCCAGCGAAGAGAGAAATGATGATACAGCTTTTGTTTCTAATAGCAAAGTCAGGTTCAGACAAGCTTTCAAACAAGTCTCTAACTCGTTAAATTCGGAGGAACGAGTGCAAATCTACAGATACGTGTCAAGAACTTTTTGAACGTCGTCCGTGTACTAGATATCAAACGGTGCCTTAAGCACCTCTTGATTTCCCTGTCATCCCTACCCCGATTTGACCTTGAATGCCATTGCGGATCTGGAAATCCCTCTCATTTCTGAGTTCTACTAAGAATATTTGTTCTATTGCATTGCAATTAGAATTAGCGTGATCCACTGTCAGTTAACCGCCAATCACCGACAAATCGTCTAGCTGTACTAGATATAATCAGTCGGTGGCTATTTTATTAGGATGTTATATAAACAAGCAATGAAATTAAGAGTTCAGTAACTTCTTTAACAAAACTTTTTAATGACAAAATGTGACCGAAAGACATCAATCAATGCAAATCTCTATTTTCAGCAATATTCGTACAGTATTTTAATAACTTAGAAAGCTGAAACTAACAAAAAAACTCATTCGTTCTTCAAAACTGATTAAAAATTAGTGAAAATTTAGTCAACTCTGAGCGGCACTTTTGTTTTCACACACTGTATTAAATGTTCAGGATGCATGAACCCCTCCCCCTCCCCAAAGGACTCAGATTTGGGTGGCGTAAGGATTGATAACCCACTGAATAGCTTTAGGAGGTAGAGAGAAGCTCCCGACAAAGCCTTTCAGCGTGTTATTTAACGTACACAGAGTATGACTCTCCTGCAGAAGGGACCGCGGCTTAACGTCCTAACTGACTGACGCCTGCTTTTACCATGCCCATCGGTGTCCCTTTCTAACTGAAATCACGCAGGGAATTGATGGAGACAAATTTCAATCATCAACGTGATAGGTACAAAATATTATGATGTGCTTCTGAATCACCTCAAGCAGTCCAATTTAAATCAGCCAGCGCGAAAATTGTAAAATATAAAATATTTTTTTAAATCTATCCTCTACTATGGTAAATGGTGTTTTTAGCAGAAAACCTTAAAGGAAAATTGAAGTGAAAAAAATTTTTTGGTGTGCAGTGTGCAAAGAAATTCTATTGTATACAGATAATTAATAATCATTTGGAGTAGAACTTTACTTCACGATAGTTCAAAGAATGCAATGTAATAGCTAGTAGGTTTTCTTTTAATTATAGGTGTAACACTTCTAAATTGCATGCAGTACATACCTAATTTTTTAACCTATCTACTTTGTTCCAATAGATATAACGATTACTGTTAAATATATATGAATGAATGAATCTTTATTAGAACAAATTAGTTACAAATGTAATTTGAATAGTAACACATAATACACCCAATTCTCTTTTTACACGGTAGAGAGGTTCCCGAAAAAAACCGTGCAAAAAAAAAACACCGTGTAAATAAAAATACAGTGCACATGAAAAAATAAAAGATTGGTTTCAGATGTGAAAACCCAGTACAAATAATAAGTTATTTTCAAACAAATCATATCAAAATCTTTAATTAAATCTTTATTTGATTTTCATTCATTTAAACACTTTATTTTATTTTATAAACTTATAAAGATCATTATATGTACATATATAAAGTAAATTATTCTTCATAAAGAAAATAATATGTCACTGATTCAAGAATACAAAAGTGCAAAAAATATGACTTACATATGCTTATTAACTAGATTTTATTCGTTGTCACTTTCTGACAATAGACGCATTCGTTTGCGTAAGACTGCAATTAAACCACTTTCATCGCTTGATACATTTTGGCCGTCGTGTTCATACTCCAATGGTAAAATGCTTTCTGTAGCATGGGGAACAAAATTATCACTTGTTCCCAGTGATTCTGAAGTTTGATTAGTTTTGACAACAAACTCTGTAATCAATCATTGAGATCCTGCTTTGACTAATCTTTATATAATTCTCGATAATGCGCCTTACATGAATTCAGTTCACGTTTAAATTGATCAGCTCATTTGACAATGGGATCATGTGTAAGAAAATGACTTTCCAATTTACTAGTCATTTGAACCCCTTCTTTACTTAAACCTGCAGTGAGTGGTCCTTCTTCATCACCATTACCTTTTTCTTTTTCATTAGGGGTCTCAAGGACTTTTATTATTTCATCTTCGTTAAGAGCTTTGTCAACCAGCAATTCATGAATATCTGCAAACGATAAATCATCGAATCTTTCTCCACCAACTGCATCTGCTAAAGTGATGATATTAGGATATTCAGTCGTATTTGAGGGTATTGGATCTTTGCTTTTTACACATTCTGGCCAAATAGCTTTCCAGCATGCGTTTAAGGTTGATGGTTTTAATTCTGATAACGTCAATCCAGCATGTCTCATACAATATAAAATAGAAAATTTCTTCCACACATCAATGACTGTTAGTGCTCTATCTATGTGTAGTTTATCCAAAATGTATAGGAATGCTCGTCTTACATAGTAAGTTTTAAATGTGGCAATTATACCCTGGTCTAGTGATTGTATTAAGGATGTCGTATTAAATGGCATAAAGTAATATTGCACATTTGGGTTACAAAACAGAATGGCCAGGCGCATTGTCTATAATCAATAGAACTTTAAATTCGAGATCTTTTTTCTTTCAAATAGAACTTAAACTTAACTCTAACTTTAAGTTTAACTTTTGAAACAAAACATTTATGGAACCATTCATTAAAAATTTCTTTCGTAGCCCAGGCTTTTTTGTTTGCCATCCAATACACTGGCAATTTATTCAGATCTACACCTTTCATTGACCGTGGTCTCAGGGATCGTTGATGAGCAGAGGTTTTAACATACGATCTCCCGAAGCGTTGCTGCAAAATAGAAAGGTCACACGATCCTTAGCTGCTTTAAAGCCACCAGCTTTTTTTGTGATTTTGCTACATAGGTTCTACTTGGCATTTTTTTTACAAAAAAAAGACCAGTTTCATCTGCATTCCACACTTGATTAGGAGTGTATTCACCATCTTCAATGATTTAGGCCAATTTTGGACAAAATTCTTTAGCAACCGGTTCATCTGCAGATGCAACTTCACCATTTATTTCTACATTATGAAACGCGTGTCTTTGAAGAAATCCTGCAAGCCAACTGGTATTTGCAGAAAATTAATAATTTTTGTTTAACTGAGCTGATGTGGTTGGTTCCATTTCTTATATCTGTTTATATATATTGGTAATGCTACTTATATATTGGTAAATGCTGTTTGATGTATTTCCGTCTGGAAGTATTCTTTTTTGCGAGTTATCTTTTATCCACATTTACTAGTGCCTTTTCCATCTTCACTTTTACAATATCTCTCGTGTACGATGACGACTTAGCGCTCAATTTTGTTCCAGAAAGCAGAGATTTTCTAATAGCATCTTCATTTTTCTTGATGGTTCTACAGTAGCTTCGTTCAAACCAAAATATTTACCTATATATGTTGAACCTTTTCCAGTTGCAAGACGATCTAAAATTTGGATCTTAGTATCCAAAGAGATAGCTTTCCTTTTCTGCTTTGTCATAGTTGAATTATCCTACATCGTGATAAGGCTTACGAAAAAAATTTGAATTGTAGTTAATAAATCAGATGATGAAAAATTATAAATTGCCTATTGGCAAAACTTAATAAATTTATATTACGCACACCAAACTTCAAAACACCAAAGAAAATTTTTTTCGATTTCTTTTATTAAACTTCTAAACACTTCTAACTTTATACACGAAATGAGAGACCAAGACTAACGTATGTATTGAAGATAAAATTGAGGGGAATTCCCGGAACTCAATGTTGCCACTTTATTCCGAATGAAGTAGGTTTTGTACAGTTTTTCCATTAAATAGAGAATAAAGTAGAGAAAACTTGTTGTGTAGTTACGTTAGTGTAGTTTTTATTTTGGAGATTTTAGTGCATAAAATATGTATCTATAGTACATTTTCAAAGTTAAAACTACTTTAAAAAAATGTGACCATAAAAGCGGCATCTTTGTTATAAATGTAAATTTTAGGAATTTTTTCTTGAAATGGAATATTTTTTCAGAATTCAATTGAAATGGAGATTTTTTAAAAAGGCGCCGTTTGAACCGTGTTAGATCAAAATAAATCGTGTAAAAAGAAAATTGGAATTTTTTTCTAAACCTTGTTAAATCAAAATCCTGTAAAAAAACCATTTTAAAACAAAATTGGATGTATTAAGCAACTACAACCTATTACATTTATTCCAATAACAATTATAAAATAAAATTCTATTGCAAATGATCAAATTACTATTACTAATGCATCATTATACTCGTAATTACAAAAGTCATTTATATACACTAAGAACAATAGTGGTCGTAAGACAGATCCTTGTGGTACTCCATATTTAATTGGTAACTTACTACTCATAATATTTCCTACTTTAACCATTTGTTTCCTATCTTCTACATAGCTTTTTAACCAAGAAAAAACTTTGCCTCTTATCCCCGATCTGTTTACTTTTTTTTTCAACAAGTCGTGTGAAACCGAATCAAAGGCTTTTCGTATGTCAAAAAATAGCGCAACTCTTTTCTGATCTGTGTCCATATTTTTATATATTTATGAAGTTAATTTCAGATTGGCTTCCTCCGTTCCCTTCTCCTTCCTGAAGCCGAATTGATTGGATGAAAAATAACCGATAGAGTTCCAAAAATGAATCAATTTTTCCTTCGCAATATTTTCAATTAATTTTGATAAGACTATCAACGTACGTTAATTTTCTAACATATTTTATTTTCCTTTTTTGTAAACTAGGAAAACAATGGCAGTCTACAGAACCTCAGGAAAAACAACACCATCTTGAAATGATTTATTTATGAGGTAACAGATAATTGTCTTTATTCCTCACACATTTTTAATGACATAAGCTGAAATACCATCTGTACCAGCAGCTTTACTAATATCAAGTTGCCTTACTTTGTCATGAATTTCATACTCATGAACATAAAATAATTAATTTTATTGTCTATATTTCGAAAAACAAGGTTTACATCATTTGACTGATGCGATCTCTCCACTATTTTTGTAAAATATTCATTTAACTTGTCATCATATGCGCATGCATTCTCCTCCAAAGTAACTGTACCCCTGTCATCTGTTATACTTTTCGGAATAATCACCTTTCCACGGTCCTTTTCACACATTTCATTTATAGTAAACCAGGTCTTTTTGTTATTGTTTCCATTTCTTATAAATTTATCGTTGAAATAGTCATTTTTAGTTTTTCTAATTAAATTTATTAATATACTTTTATATCTCTTAAAATGATCAATCTGATCTTGGCTCATTCCGTTCGCTTTGTATTTTTTAAATAACACACTTCTGTGATAATTCTGTGATAATACTAAAGCGTTTTTAGTCCATGGTTTGATACGTTTTAGTTTGGGAAAAAGTTTTTTTTTTGGAAATTTGAAAAAAGGAAAATTGATAAGGCAACGATTACGTTGCCTTATCAATTTTCCTTTTTAATATGCCAGTGAATTAATTAAAAGCCATATTGATGTTATTCTGTTTTTTGACCACTTCCCATGGTATGTTACCAAAATCCTCTCGTAATTGTTTTATATTTAACCTAGTTTTATAGTTTGTTTTGCTGTTTTGGGTGCAACTCTTATGATTAACTACACATGCTATACTGAGGCCGACATAGTAATGATCTGAGATACTGGTTTTGATAATTTATGTAGTTAGTGCATTTGGTTTAAAATTTCTAACGTACGAGTGATTTAGACATGTTTTAGGTACTTCCCTTGTAATACATTTGTGACAAATCACAAAACTGTTTGAATCTCTAGCATCTGTAGCAGATTCTGCGATTTTGTATCAGGATTCAGAATATCAATATTAAAATCTCAGGTTAGTATAACGTCACGTGTCACGTGACACGAAGGTTGCCAGATCACTAATTTCTAAAAATATCGTTGCCAGATATTTTTTCTGAATTCTGTAATCAACCATAGTGTTCGGATACTTTTTTGAGCGACTGTACATTCCTAGCACGCTCGCACACATATTTGTTTTTTAAATTTTGATTTATATTTTTGGCTCATATATTAATTTATATCACCGTACCGATTGTTAAGTACTTTGAATATCACCCCTGCTTGTAACCACTAACAAATTTAATAATCCATTCAAAAACAGAACAGAAAGAGAATTCCAGTCCTAAATTACCCTGAAAATCCTGGGGCCCCTGGTCATGGCCCTGTGGTTAATCGGCTTTCCATAGACAAGGTCTGTGGAGACGGCGAGCGCTCAGCAGAAAAAAAGTGATGAAAGAAACATTTTGCTTTTTCGGGACTCGAACCAAAGTTATTTTCCTCGACAGGCAAGCACACTAACCATTCGGTCACCTGGACAGTTAATGGTTAGCTAAAACGATTTAAAATTAATTTTAGCAATCGTTTCATGCAAATCACTTTCTACTGCGGAAGTGTATTTGGAAGTGTCATCTTGGCGGATTTTTTTTATTAGTACCACTTTTTTTAACAATTGTTTTAGCAATTACAAACTGAACCATTTTTTTCGGGACTAATATTTGATAAATTTCAGTCTTTTGTTAATTCTTGGCGTCTTTTTGGCAAAGTGTTTGTGTCTAAGGAGATAAACTATCTGTTACTCGGTGTGTAATATTTTATCGTTTCGTGTATCAAAGCGCTTGGAAGAGTTGAGCCGAAGCGAGCATCACGTAGCAGAGAGATCTCGCGACATGTTCTGTGTAGAGGAGGGAGAAGATCAAGATGAGGCACTTGGTCATGGCTAATGCTCCCTTGTTGGGGAGTGTTGGAGTCGGGAGGGAGAAGCTACTAGACGCAGTCTGGCCGACATGAGCCCTTGATGAGGTATAATTGGCCGACTAGCTCGAAACGGACCACGCCTGCACTACGTGGGGGCAGGCCGGAGATGATTGTCGAATTACGGATACCCTGGCGTGTGAAAAGTGTCGGCCGAGTAACAACCTCTAATGTCCAGGGTGTAGTTTGGGGGAGCAGATCCCATCACGGAGATTAACACAACGAGACCGGCGGCGAGCTGTTATCACTTGCTGGAAGATTGGGCGCTAGTTGTGGGGTGGGAGGCCGGAGTTAGAAGTGTGGTGATATGCGGGGGGGATAGATCACGTATCTTCGTCGTCAGGTGCACACGCGGCTGCTCTGACATCACGGCTGCGCGTTGTCATGGCAACGAGCACCACGCCCCGCCGAGGTCGCGGCGTGCAGGTCATGTCCGTAAAGGTACACCGTCAGAATCAGGTGTCGAAGGAGTCGACGGCGTCGCGGCCAATTTCGTCGGGCAGCTGAGGAGATGTTAAACCGAGAGGTGGTTTAAATGTCATCGGTAAAAGGATATCGCCGAGTTTAAGTGGAATGGTGAAGATGACTACAACGTATCGATCGGAAGAAATTCGCTTCAAAGTTTAAGTTCGGTTCAATTGTGATTAGTTAATAAAGTTTAGTTAGTTGATTCTCTAAAAAGAACTGGTTTTCCCCAACTGCTTTTGAAAAGTATCACACGGTAAATAAATGATAATTTTACATTACAATATATTATCAAATAATAGAAAAATTAATATCTCCTTAACAAAATGCAGACAATATCTAATTATTAACTTGAAATGTGTTTTCTATTTTTCTGCTGAGGTTTTAGTCCCTATCTTCAATGATGTCATTCCAATTCCTATTTTTCAATTTGAGAAGTATAGGGTAGAGACGAATCCTTGATACTACTATTCGTTTGCACAGACCTTCATTAATAACTGGTTCTATTGATTCGTACTTTTTTATTTTGCCATTTTTTTTCATCGTAAAACTATGAGAAACTCGTTTAGATGAAGCACCTTTTTTAAGAGTCAGTAAATAAGGGTCTTAAAAAATGACGCATCGTTTTTTAAAGGCAAAACACTTTAATTTTGCAGGACTTTACTAAAATGCAAGAACATGTCAATATTATCAATTCACAAAATTAAACTTTTTGATAAAATACGAATAACGTATTTGGTAGTTTAGAAAAGATTAAATGTTAAACTGCACAAATATTTATTAGCACTGTTCATAAATCTATTAAAAAGGATTGAATTTGGATTGTTTTACCTCTGAGCGGCACTTTTTTGCACACCATGGGCTAAATGGCCAGGCCACAAGGATCCCGAAGGCTCAGAGAAGGTTGGGGGAGGGGACCCACTGGAACAGCTGTTGGGAGACAGATGGTAGCCTCCCGTCAAGGCCATCCAGCGTGTTCTTTAACGTGCACAGGGTATGGCTCTCCCGCACACAGGGCCACGGCTTAACGTCCCATCCGACGGACGGCGGCCTTTTCAAGCCCATCGGTTTCCCCTACTGACCGTGGGCAAGGGGGGGGGATTTTGCGGAGATAAATCTCAACGCTGACCCAGCTGGGACTCGAACCTGGGAACTACAGATTACGAGCCTGGCGCGCTACCAACTGAGCCACCCCTTATTAAAAAGGAAAACTTTTTGGAGCAAATAGGAAATTCGCAAAGCTTATCCGTAGGCTCATGTTATTTGTTTTTTCACAATCGATCCGGAAAAATGTAAAAGAGGGAGGAGGTGGGGGGGGGGGGGGGCAAGAATCTCGATTCTGAACGAAATATAACATCCCCCCCTCCGTTTTGCAGGGCTTTAAAAAAATTTCTTGAAGGTCTTTAAAAAATTTCTTGAAAAGTGCATGAAATATAAATGAGTTTAATAATTATTTTGCCTCTATTCCCCTTACTAGCATTCTGAAAGGGAGGGGGTCATTAACTTCTTGCCCCTCCTCTCCTAGATCGGACCCTGTGCATAAATAGTTGAAAAAACATTACATATGGAAATATAGTGTGCTTAACATTTGGCCTACAACGAAATTCAAATAATATATTTTAACACAAAATGTTAATTATTCTCAGCTCAGTTGGCTAAGGGCATTTTCCTTTTGACTTGCAATTCCCAAGGTCCCCAGTTCGACCTAGCAGCCTCAAATAATTTCGGTTTTTTTTTCAGTCATTTTTTCAATAATTCATTTTAATACCAAATTACTTTTTTCGAGTCACGTGACACGAAGGTTGCCAGATCACTGATTTCTAAAAAAAAAATCGTTGCCAGATATTTTTTCTAAATTTTTTAATCAACCATAGTGTTCGGATATTTTTTGAGTGACTGTACATTAATTAATATCTGAATTAATATATGTATATATAATAAATTAATATTTTAAATCAAATATAACCGAAATAGACGCTTGTTTAAATGATAATTTACTACGAGTAATTCAGTTTAAAATAATAAGTACAAATTTATAAATGGAACCTACCCTCCAAAAAAATTATAAACCTATAATATACTAAACATATTTTTCACGAATAATTTTTGAAAATACCATTAAAACGGAGAGGAAACTATACACAAATTCATAATCGGAACGGAATATGTATGCAGCTAATTATTACAGGACAAAGGAAAAGTATTGATTTGAAACATAAAGGACAAAAACTCCTCTCTGAGTTTGTATTTCCCGGAAATTTTTTGTTAAATAATGCGTTTCGAGAATAACTGCAAACAAAAACGCATTATGGAACATCTTTTCAGTCCTATTCGATTCAATTTAATATCAGGATCTTTCAAAAAAAAAAAAAATCTCACATCCGGGCCCTGCCTGCGCGCTAAGCAAAGTGCCCCCCCCCCCCCCACCACCAAAAATTTTAGTCTCGAGCAACCACTGCTAAACACAATAGGGTTGAATTGTTTTATTTGTGAATGGAGCTTTTGTATACAAAATGGATGAATGTCCAGAGGCCAAAAGCCACAACGTCTAAGAACGAAATAGGGAAAGGAGAACTTTTGAACAACTGTTAGGTCTCCCACAGACGTTCAGTTTCGCCTTCATTCTAACTGAACAGTCCACGATTGGTCCGGTTCATCGTGCATGTGTGTGGAAGCCAGACGGACTGATCAAGCCAAAATATCAGCCAGAAGAACTTTCGGGATGGCAGAAGATCGACTGATGAGACTGCCTGATTTGAAGTGTCATCTGACTTTTGTAGTGTTACTTAGGAATCAGAAGTCTCTCGTCAAGACCATCCAGCGTGTTCTTTAACGTTCACAGGTTATGACTGTCTTGTACACGGAGCAACGGCACAGATCAGATGGATGACAGCCTTTCCATCGGTCCCCCTTTCTCGCCGAGAAATGGAGGGGGGTTAGGGATGAGAAATCTCAAAGCCTGCAGAATTGGGAACTCGAACCTAGGAACATTAGACGAGTCTAGTGCTCCACCGACTGAGAAACCAAAGAGAATCATAAACATTAAGGGCATTGCATGCATGCAAAAGCCTCATGGAGCCAGAATTCATGGATGCAATAATAACTTGAGTCAAGTTATTCGTTTCAGTAATTATAATATAGGCATATTTATAAAACAGTGTAATAGTATTTTTTGAGTCTTTATCAGTCAAATTATTTCCGTAGCAGTATTGTTTAATACTTAATGTGCCAATATTAAAAATGGGGTTGAGCTGAATTTTTCGAACGTATTCTTACCCGAGCTCTATTTCAGGAAAACGTTTCTCTGACATATCCTAAGACATATATACAGAAATGCATGTCGCCAAACATTTCTTTTTTTTTTCTTACATTATTAATTGCAATCATTTTTGTGAAAAAAAAAGGTTAATGCTAGTTGGAACGAAAAATATTATAAATGTTACTAGAAACTGATAGTTGGTGGTCACCATTATTATAAACGCAAAGAGCCATTCATTTATTAAAGATGAATACATAAAAAAAATTAAAAGCTTCATGATGCTTATGTTTAATTACTAAAGAATGATTGCTTAATCATTGCTAATCAAGATTGAAATTATAATCAAAAGAGTATTTAATATTTTCCTTTTTTTATCCCCAATTACAGGAAATATTTCAAATTTAAATTATTCTCGGTCAGAGTCCCTCCCCGAAGTCATCTGTGTTATTTTGAATCCGACATAGTCCGAACTCATCTCTAGTCAACATTTTTCTACATTGTCAATGTGATGTTTCATTCTATTTAAGAAGTTCCTAGTGATTTCTATACTCTCTCAAAACTTCTAAAATCTTGGATTGGATTATTTTTGCATTTGCTTTTGTAAAAATTTTCTTTCTAATTAATTAATATGATCGGTAATTTTAGAACCAAATTTCCTTTTTTTTCCCATTGTTCGCTTCTTAGGGTAGCATAAATAATGTTTTTTTATTAAATACCCTCTAGTATCAAACATTATACATTGCCGAGTGGTTAGCGCACTTGGCTACTGGTCTAAGGGACCTGGGTTCGAGCCCCGGGTAAGGCATGGCTGTTTGTGTCGTTTTTCTGCTGAGGGCCTGCCATCCTCACAGACCTTCTACTCTGGCATATAAACTGACAGGCTCCTGTCAGACCTCTGTGGCAAGCAGCTGCTTGAGGGGGTATTTATTTTTTTTATTTATATTGTTACAAGTGTTTAGAGCATCAGTAGCATCAGTTATAAATTCACAGTGTAGTCTTCAAATTCACAGTAAGAATTGTTAGCGCACTTGGCTACTGATCAAAGGGACCTGGGTTCGAGCCGCGGATACAGTATGGATGTTTCATTTCTATGTTGTCTTTGTCTTGAGGTCTCGCCTTCCTCACACGATCTTCTCTATGACGTATTATACTGACAGGCTCCTGTCTGACCTTTATGGCAAGCATCTATTTGAGGGATTTTTTATTTTAAAATGTTTTTTACCCTTATATTAGCGCCGTCCAGTGGCAGAGTGGTTAGCGCGCTTGGCTACTGATCTAAGGGACCTGACCTTATCTGGGTTCGAGACCCGGATAAGGCATGGACGTTTGTGTTGTTTTTATGCTGAGGTCCTGCCATCCTCACAGACCTTCTAGTATGGCATATAAACTGACAGGTTCCTGTCAGACCTCTGTGGCAAGCAGCTGCTTGAGGGGGTATTTATTTATTTATTTTATATCAGTGTCTCGCTATATTTGCAATTACAGGATTGAGTTTTAAGTCAGAAAAAAGGACAGTTAAGTACTTCAATATGTAACAGAATTTTTTTTCTTTTACAGCTTAACCTCTGTCCTAGTGATGCCTCTTTGAATAGGAGAACGTGCCCAGCTGTATGAAACCGTAGCTTAAGACAAGTGGCCGAAGAACTGAATAGGAGACACCTAGTTCGTGAGCCAGTTATATTCAGTGCTGTGACCAAGTTGATTCCAAAGTTCAAGGCGATTGGAAGTGTAAGTGGTAAAGGCAGTGGATGATCCTCAACAATCACATGCGATGAAATGGTGATAACTGCGGTAGCTGAATTTTCAAGTAGCCTCTACAAGAACATACATCGGTTGATTTTGGAATAGCTCAAATGATTATCATCGAAATTCTTAGCGAAAATCCAGTGACATCTTTACAAAATTCAGATGTAACTGAAGATGATCTTGTAATTTTGTTAGGTAAAAGTTGAGACAAGATCCTGAATACGTATCCAAGGATTGTGTGATGAAGCTAATTTTGATATCAATGGCGAAGTGGACCCTCAAAGTTACAAATACTTGTCAAAGTAATGATGTGGTGCGATCTGTGAGCCACAAAAATTGTTGAACCTGGGTTCGTTGTTGGAAACCCGAATGCTGAGCGATATCTGCTGAAGTTGTAAGAAATGGTTGTGCCCTCACTTCTCAATGAAGTAGTTTACAAGTTTATTTCCTACAAGATGACGCACCCCTCATTATATCCGCACTAGCCGAACGAGAAGAACCCGGGCAAGGGGAGTCTCATTGAATCATAGTTTCAATGAATGGCCTCTCTATTATTCCGACCTAACCCCTTAGATTTTTATTTCTGGGGTCACTCGAAAGATGAGGTTTATTCAGTGAAGATAACCGCTATCGATCATCTGAAGCAGAAAAATCACGAGAAATGCAAGAAAATCTATCAAAACGTCTTGGAGAAAGTTCAGCATGAATTTCAGATTAGAGCAGGCAAATGAGTCTCAGTGGTGAGAGAACTCTTTGAACATATTTTGTAAATGGACGTGAATTAACAAAATTTCTGTTTCTTGATTATCAGTGTCTCGATATATTTACAATTACAGGAATGAGTTTTTAAGTCAGAAAACGTAGCTTGATGTTTATTGGAACGTTTATTTAATTGAATTATGAATGCCTCGTTATTTTTTTCTCCATTTAGATAGATAGACAGACAGACAGACAGACAGATTTATTATTCTCTCAATTTGTACATTGTATAAATGACATGAAATTAGCTTGATACTATTCAATTTATATATTAATGCTTTATATTTCATTGCAAAGTATTTTCGTATCAAAAAATTCACATAAATAATATGTCAAACTCAGTAGTAATCAATTGAAAAAACAATGATTCCAACTGAGTAAAAATTCGCATTTTGAAGAAATTTTTAGTTAAATAATAACATATTTCATTTTGGCAAAATGTACACTATTTCAAACATATAATAATAATTTAAACACAAACAGCATTTTATTTGTGAAAAAAAGTAGTTATATTTCAAAACTATTAAATTTTTATACTAATTTAATAGATTTTGCAATTTGATCCTAGGAAACTAACCATATGTGTTTATAATATTGTATTAATGTTTTAATATTCTTAATAAATTTCTCTCCGTTATTTAGCGATTTTATTTTTTCTGGTAGAGTGTTAAAGAATCTGCTTGCTAAGTATATGTAGTGCTTCTGTAATATTGCCTTACGTGCTACAGTATTAATTAAGACCGGTTGAAAAGCGTTGAAAGGCGAGAACTTTCTTAAATGTCCTAATGAGATGTATATTTCAAATTTTTAAGTATTTTAAGATTTGGAAGACAAAGTTTTTCTAACTTGTAATATACTTACGAAATTATTTAATAATTTAACAACTTTTTGAAATTTTTTGTTTAAACATTCAAAATTGTAATTGCTCGGTGTTTTAGTAGTGTGACTTTCGTAGTCAGAATTTGACGAACTGCACATTGTTGGCTGTTTATGTTCATATTTAAAAAAAAATTGTTGCATAAGAATACAAGGCATTATTAGGTTTCGTTCTTAAAGTGAGCAAGCACATTGTTGACATGTTACAGATATCGAACACATCTATTTACATTATAACATTGCCAGGGCCCGAGTTACTATTTTGCTACCCGGAGCGAACTTGGACTCTGCCATTCCTTTCTCCAAGTCCCATATTAGATATTAATGATTAATTTAGCTAAATATAATGCAATATTTAAAAGTGATTTAAAATCATCTGTTTAAAAATAATCGTACTTACTCCAGTCAACCTTATTGCAGCTATTGTCGTTAGTTTGTTTGCAAATTTCCTGCCCCCCCCCTCCTTAAAAAAATGCCGACAGTGCAGTAAAGCCGCTCTTGAGCACTGCAATGCACATTTATTACTTTTCAAAATATCTTTAAGTATAAATAAATATATTAGAGAAGTGTATCAAAATATTTGTAAAACACTAAATGTTTGTACTGTACTATGAAAAGAAAAATTCGTCGAAAAAGGTGTTTCGTTTCTGAATCTTGATGGAAATCAGATAAAAAATTTGATGGATTTTTACATTGATACTTTAATTACATTATAAACAAAAAGAACAGCCTTAACTTTTCCTAGATTCAGCTACTTTTTCTCTCTGATCAGGAAAAAGTAAATAACTTTAGAACTTTTTTTGCCAAATAACCAATGAAATTAATTATGGCATGTTATATGCCAGATTAATTAGCATTTTATTGTGCATTTTCTGAAAATAAAATATTTGACAAAAAAGACGATAATTTTATTTTAATACGATTATTTTAGTGTCATGTAGTACAAAAAATGCATCTGGCAACACGAATAAAAATTTATTTGAAAAACACTAATAGACAGAAATGGTTATAATGCAAATGAACAGAAAGGATTATTGTTTCTGAATAACAAAAAATTTTTTTTGCTTAAAGTAAACATTTCTTCCGTTTTTTAATTGTTTTCTCCATAACATACTTTGAGAATAGTCCATGCAGAGTTCAAAAAAGAGTCAACTTCAGAATATTTTTGATAAATAATTAATCAACAGAAATAGGCCATGCTATATACCAAATTAAAGAGAATTTAATTCTGAATTTTATTGAAGTCAAAAATATGAATGCTGTAGTAACATATTAATTTTAATAACATTTTTTACAGTGGTATACCGAAACAATAGGCACATATTTCATAATTACTTCCAAAAACTTCTGTTTTTAAAACTAGCAGTTTTTTATTAAATTTTTAGGAGATTTTTGAAAATTTAAGGAAAATATGTTGAAAAACAGTTTAAATCAAACTTGTGAGCTTAAATCGGTGATTGCTTCAATGCAGAGTAACGTTAGCAAACAAATCGGCAATACCGTATAGCCCTTCTGAAATATGGCAGGCCTTAACAGAGAAGGCTTTATTAAATTATTTATATTCCATTTATTATAAATATGCATGAAATGAAAAAAAGGAAATATTATTTTTCAAGCTTGAATTATGCATTTTAAAAGACAAGTGTAAGAAAATTCAAACAGCAATTTAAAAAAAAACCTAGAAATTTCATGTGTTTTGTACAAAAAACGTTTATAGACATCGGTGACCTGGGAAGAGTTTAAAAATTTAAGCAATATACAACCAACTTTTCGGTTGGTAGCATATTGCTTAATTTTTTTAATAATAGTATTATGAAATATATTTAGGAATAAGTATTATGTTTCGATTATTACAAATTTGAACATAAAGATCACGTTCTTTTTTTTTCTGTATCATTCTGCGAACACAGAAGACTAGTAAGGCAAGATTTTCAGATTTATTCTTGATTTCATACACGACATTGGTATATATCTTAACATTTAACTTTTTGCTTTCTATTTTACATTTCTTTTTTTTCTATTTAAATATGAGGAGAGCTTTCTCTTTTACTCTCATTTCTCCCTTTAATTACTCTGGTGTCGAGAGCTTCTTGATTGAAGGTTAATCCTACCAATCTTTAACTTCAACTTGAAATCTGAACTATTTGCTAGTTATGGGAATAGTTAAAGTTGAAAAAAAATACTAGTTCTATACTAGTTATTATTTGTACACTGATTAAGTAGTAGTACACATATTAGCCACTGATGTAATAATAGTAGTACAGTCGCTCAAAAAAGTATCCGAACGCTATGGTTGATTACAGAATTAAGAAAAAATATCTGGCAACGATTTTTTCAGAAATTAGTGATCTGGCAACCTTCGTGTCACGTGACACAAAGGTTGCCAGATCACTAATTTCTGAAAAAACCGTTGCCAGATATTTTTTCTGAATTTTGTAATCAACCGTAGTGTTCGGATACTTTTTTGAGCGCCTGTAGGTGGTCATATTATTTTGATACTAGATCGTGTGACCTCACTTACGGAAATATTGAGCGTGTGCAGTTACCGTTCACAGCAAACTGGAGCGTGTGCACTAACTGCAAACGCTGCACTTTGCTGTGAACGGTAACTGGAGCGTGTACAGTTGCTGTACACGCTCCAGATATTTTTCCTGAATTCTGCAATAATATGACACGAAAGTTGCCAGATCACTAATTTCTGAAAAAATCATTGCGAAATATTTTTTCTTAATTCTGTAATCAACCATAGCGTTTGGATACTTTTTTGAGCGACTGTACACATATTATTATTACTACTACCTGTGTACTACTACTACCTGTGCAGCACCTCTTCTTTCTTCGTTCAACTCGACTTTCCTTCCTTCCTTTCACGGCTTTTTTAGAAGACGGATCAAGTGCAAATCGCCTGGAGAGAGATCAGGACGGTGGAAAAGGTGTTCCAGGCACTCCCAACGATACATGTTCAATGTTGTTACTGTTAATTATGCAGTAGGAGGTCGGGGAGTTATCATACAATAAAACTGCCTTCCTGATCAAAATTTTGAGTTCCTTGACTTCAAATGTCTAATATAAATATATATAATGGTATATACTAGATAGTATTATAGAGTTTCGCAATATTGTTGAAAGTTGATGGTTTCACTATAGTCCAGTAGAGACTTAATCAACAGCGAAACCTGAGAGTCAGATTAAACTTCAGGATACGTACATTGTTCAACTTTAAAGGGCAGAGCCTAGGAAGTTGGGTGCCCGCCCGCAAAAATAATTCATCCGCCCTTCTTATGACTCATTATAGTAAGAAGAACAAAAAAGGAGACATTAAGTTTCCCGCCAAATGTTTTGGCGTGAAATGTTATATCTACTTTTTCTGATTAAACATCTCCGCCGAAATACATATTTCATTTTTTCTATTATTTAATTCTTTATTTGTTTACTTATTTAATTTATATGATTTAATAAATATTATTAATATTATATGTTAATATTAAATTATTGATAACTGTTTTTTTAATCTTTGTAAATCTAAGGAACCTTGGTTCGAGTCCTGGTTAAGGCATGGATGTTTGTGTTGTTTTTCTGCTGAGGTTTCGCCATCCTCCCAGACCTACTATGGCGTATAAACTGACAGGCTCCTGTCAAACCTATGTGGCAAGCAGCTGCTTGAGGGGGTATTTATTTTTTTTTTATTTAAACATTCAACCTCCCCCTCCCCCAAATATATTTCCAAAATACACCACTTCCCCAGGGTAATAAATGAATAAAATATATTGAACGTTAACTTCTGGCTAGGTCCCTAGTTCACACATAACAATATTGTTGTAAAGACAACAAAAATCGAAGCATATGGATAGGCTTCCTGCTAATCCTGAATGCCTGACCAACTCTTCCTTCCATGTATCACACTTATCACTCTTCCTTCTGACATAGTTCCATTAACTTGATATCATTCCAAGCAGGAAAGCTTGAAAGGTGTGGTGGCGAAATCTCAGCCTGAGTCTTAGGTAAGTGGTAGTGGTTGGTCTACTGACTCAAAATGCATTTCAAGTGCGTTATTAACTGAAGAAGAATCAGTTGAAACATAAACAATTGAAGACCTTTAATTAGCTCTGCAGTTGTTTGGTAATTCATCTGTGGCCAGAGTTCCTTTGTTCAAGGGATGGGAATCCAGGTCTCATCGTCCACCAGATGGACCATCACCGCAGGCGACTCTTCCTCTTACGATTCAAATGATGTAGCGATGCTTTCGACTCCGCTGCGCTCGCCACATGCACCGAAAACACACCAAGCCCGTACATCAAATGGGCGTGCATAAAGAAGGACACTAGCATTAATCGTAATTAACAGATGGCTCTGCTTAATTTTGCAGGCTTCCCAACTCTCACCTTTCAGGCTCGATGACATGTTTCTTGTTTTAATCTTTCTGCACTTACATACATCTTTGCATTGAACAGCACATTAAAGTTCATGTTGTGTCGGAACAAAAATATTTATGCGATTCATCAAAGAAAGCTATTGCAACACTTTTTCAAGTGGAACATATGCTGCTTGGAATGGGACTGATTGTTTAACCACTTTCTTTAGAAGAACTTAGACCTTTTTTTAATTATCGTCGAACTTTAAGGTACATATACTCTTAGGCAGATTCTTATGAAATGTTTCGTTTCAAACATCTGTGGTGTAGTGGTTAGCGCGCCTGGCTACTAAACCAGAGGGCACGTTCCTGTGTATATGTTTGAATGTTGTATGAGAAGCCTACCACTGTACCATAGATCAATGGTTCTCAACCTTTTATGCTTCACGTACATCCTGGAAATGTGTATGTAACTGGCTTACCCTTTGTATAGATAGATAAAACTATAGCTATATTATAACAATGGGAATAAAATAAAACATATTTATCAGTGGTTCTCAACCGTTTATGCTTCACGTACCCTCTGGAAATGTGTATATAACTGGCCTACCCCTTGTATAGATAGATAAAACTATAGTTATAGTATAACAATGGGAATAAAATAAAACATATTTATCAGTGGTTCTCAACCTTTTATGCTTCACGTACCCCCTGGAAATGTGTATGTAACTGACGTACCCCTTGTATAGGTAGATAAAACTATAATTATAGTATAACAATGGGAATAAAATAAAACATATATATCAGTGGTTGTCAACCTTTTATGCTTCACGTACCCCCTGGAAATGTTTATGTAATTGGCGTACCTTTGTATAGATAGATAAAACTATAGTTATAGTATAACAATGAGTATAAAATAAAACATATATATCAGTGGTTCTCAACCTTTTATGCCTCACGTACCCCCTGGAAATCTGTATGTAACTGGCATACCCCTTGTATAGGTAGATAAAACTATAGTTATAGTATAACAATGGGAATAAAATAAAACATATATATCAGTGGTTCTCAACCTTTTATGCTTCACGTACAGTCGCTCAAAAAAGTATCCGAACACTATGGTTGATTACAGAATTCAGAAAAAAAATGTCTGGCAACGATTGTTTTAGAAATTATTGATCTGGCAATCTTGACACGAAGGTTCCAGATCACTAATTTCTAAAAAAAATCGTTGCCAGACATTTTTTCTGAATTCTATAATCAACCATAGTGTTCGGATACTTTTTTGAGCGACTGTTCCCCCTGGAAATGTGTATGTAACGGGCGTACCCCTTGTATAGATAGATAAAACTATAGTTATAGTATAACAATGGGTATAAAATAAAACATATATATCAGTGGTTCTCAACCTTTTATGCTTCACGTACCCCCTGGAAATGTGTATATAACTGGCGTACCCCTTGTATAGATAGATAAAACTATAGTTATAGTATAACAATGGGAATAAAATAAAACATATATATCAGTGGTTCTCAACCTTTTATGCTTCAGGTACAGTCGCTCAAAAAAGTATCCGAACACTATGGTTGATTACAGAATTCAGAAAAAAATGTCTGGCAACGATTTTTTTTAGAAATTATTCTGGCAATCTTGACACGAAGGTTGCCAGATCACTAATTTCTAAAAAAATCGTTGCCAGACATTTTTCCTGAATTCTGTAATCAACCATAGTGTTCGGATACTTTTTTGAGCGACTGTTTCCCCTGGAAATGTGTATGTAACGGGCGTACCCCTTGTATAGATAGATAAAACTATAGTTATAGTATAACAATGGGTATAAAATAAAACATATATATCAGTGGTTCTCAACCTTTTATGCTTCACGTACCCCCTGGAAATGTGTATATAACTGGCGTACCCCTTGTATAGATAGATAAAACTATAGTTATAGTATAACAATGGGAATAAAATAAAACATATGTATCAGTGGTTCTCAACCTTTTATGCTTCACGTACACCCTGGAAATGTGTATATAACTGGCGTACCCCTTGTATAGATAGATAAAACTATAGTTATAGTATAACAATGGGAATAAAATAAAACATATGTATCAGTGGTTCTCAACCTTTTATGCTTCACGTACCCCCTGGAAATGTGTATATAACTGGCGTACCCCTTGTATAGATAGATAAAACTATAGTTATAGTATAACAATGGGAATAAAATAAAACATATATATCAGTGGTTCTCAACCTTTTATGCTTCACGTACCCCCTGGAAATGTGTATATAACTGGCGTACCCCTTGTATAGATAGATAAAACTATAGTTATAGTATAACAATGGGTATAAAATAAAACATATATATCAGTGGTTCTCAACCTTTTATGCTTCACGTACCCCCTGGAAATGTGTATGTAACTGGCGACCTCTTCTATAGATAGATAAAACTATAGTTATAGTATAACAATGGGAATAAAATAAAACATATATATCAGTGGTTCTCAATCTTTTATGCTTCACGTACCCCCTGGAAATGTGTATGTAACTGGCTTACCCTTTGTATAGATAGATAAACTATAGTTATAGCATAACAATGGATATTTTCACTTTGTTACTAGATCTAGCGACTTTTGAGCTCTCACGGCGTACCCCCAAAAATTTTATCGCATACTCCAAGTTGAAAATCCTAGTGTAGGATAATACCTTCTTCTCTTTTGAATTGGTGTGGGGGGTTACTAGTTTTGTACATTGTGAAATTCTATCGCATACTTGAATTGGTGTGGGGGGTTACTAGTTTTGTACATTGTGAAATTCTTTTGACTCTGTTTATCGTCATAATTTGTGTTTCATCGTATGATCTTAAGGAACGTTACAAAAGTTGCCAAATCTGTAATGTTGTCAATCAGTGTTCATTATCTTCGTCTTGGAGATGACATCCCAACCTTTGAGCTCTACATCTCCGTATTACACTGCCCTACAAAATATTAGAGAATTTCTACATTGTATCAATGAGAATCCAACTGCCAAGCTCTATAACTTCTTAAATACGCATTTAATGGAAAAAATGTAACTGAAAATATAGATTATAACAAAATCTGTTTAAATCTCGATTTTCAACAATATTCGTTCAGTATATAAAATGTTATAGAAGTTGGGAATGTTTAATTACAAATTATCTTGTTTCATGAAAATCATTCATAATCGTCTAATATTGAAATAATAATTGCACAAACTTCTAAAATGGATATTTATTTCACTAAATAGTTTGAAATAATACATATGTATTATTTAAGCTTTAATTAATCTCTGAGGTCTTTTACAAAACCGTTCGTTTCGTCTTTTAGAAATTTCTGCAAAAAATGCATGAACATTAATTTAAAAATATCTGCCTCTATCACCATTACTTGATGACATCCTTGCCACTCCACCTCCACCTGGCGACGCGGCCCTGCTGTTGTGAAATAATGTAGCCTCCATAACGTTAAATACTAAATAATGTTGTTAAAAAATGAGATTTAAATAGATTTAATTATCTGATCTTTAACTTTTCTTCGGTCACATTTTTCCTTTAAATGGGTATTTCAGAAATTATAAAGCTTCTAAGATTCCCATTGGCGAAAGATGGAAATCCTCTAAAACTTTGGTAGGGATTGTTTTTCCTCAGGTCCAATTCTTTACATCTCTCATCCAGCTTCTACTTTACCTTCCTCCAGATGTATGGGGTTCTTTTAGGATTTATTGCGCATTAGCAACTCACGCTGCAATGCGCCAAAAGAGATTGGATTGGATTGTTTTACCTCTGAGCGGCACTTTTTTGCACACCATGGGCTAAATGGCCAGGCCAAAGGACTCCAAAGGCTCAGAGAAGGTTGGGGGAGGGGACCCACTGGAACAGCTGTTGGGAGACAGATGGTAGCCTCCAGTCAAGGCCATCCAGCGTGTTCTTTAACGTGCACAGGGTATGGCTCTCCCGCACACGGGGCCACGGCTTAACGTCCCATCCGACGGACGGCGGCCTTTTCAAGCCCATCGGTGTCCCCTACTGACCGTGGGCAGGGCGGGGAATTTTGCGGAGATAAATCTCAACGCTGACCCAGCTGGGACTCGAACCTGGGAACTACACCAAAAGAGAATTCGTCTTCTATCGTTAAATTTTCTCTCAAGAGATAATCATGCTATTTCATATTTCATTCCCTTTATATGTGTTGGCAATTGACTAATTTTTGGAATTGGTTTCTTTTTACTGATTCCCATTTTCAGATGATTTTTTCTTTCTTTTCGGAAACCTAAAGTGTTTAGCAGTTGATCTGTTCCTTGTACTTTTACCGTTCTTCTTAGAAGCCGTATTTCAAGAGCTTCAGTTCTGCTATTATTTATATTATTACTGGAGTTAAACAAAGCTTTTCATTTTTCCAGTTTCGTTTGGTGAACGACTCTGTCATAAAGAAAGATTTATAAACAGGTCTACCAAAGATGGACATAAAAAGGTCAGATAATTAATAAATATTAAAAATATTAGTAAATATTAATAATCTTAAAATTCTCTTTTGAGGACGAAAGGAGAGAAAGCATATATAGGGCATAGATCTGCTTCTCAGCAGAAACGCCAGCGATGTTCTTATAGGCGACGTCGATCTTAAGCTATAGCTGCGCATTTCGCCACTGTAAACCTGTTCTAGCAAGGTCCTCTTTGGCACTGTCTGTCCACCGCTGCCGGGGGTGGCTCAGTCGGTAGAGCTCCAGGCTCGTAATCTGCAGTTCCCATGTTCGAGTCCCAGCTGGGTCAGCGTTGAGATTTATCTCTGCAAAATTCCCCGCCCTGCTCGCGGTCAGTAGAGGACACCGATGGGCTTGGAAAGGCCGTCGTCCGTCAGATGGGATATTAAGCCATGGCCCCTTGTGCGGGAGAGCCATACCCTGTGCACGTTAAAGAACATGCTGGATAGCCTTGATGGGAGGCTATCATCTGTCTCCCAACAGCTGCTCCAGTGGATCCCCTCCCCCAACCTACTCTGAGCCTTCGGGATTGATGTGACCTGGCCATTTAGCCCATGGTGTGCAAAACAGTGCCGCTCAGAGGTAAAACAACCTAACCCATGATAGGTCTCATTCTTTTACTGAAATCTTTTAAGCACATTGTTCATAACTTCATTCATTAACCTGCAGTGCATGAGAGCAACTTTTCCAAATCAACCTTCAATAACCTTACCATGTTCATCCCTCAATTCCTGTTTGCTAATATGTTTTTCCTACCGCATAGAATATTTAATATTTGGTGAATTCTCGGTTGTTGTATTAACAAGCAGCTCTTTATGCTTTTTGTTCTTAGTAAGGCTATCAAGTCAAAGATTCCTATTACCGTTTAACTGTCGTTTAGGCCATTCTAGGGAAACGACCACCCGTCACCTGTTTTTGTACGGCCTGCGAGCTACTAATGACAAATGAATTAAATTTGGGAACGAGAAAAATAGAGTATAGAGGACGAGAAGTCCAACTAGAGCGAAATGAATTCTCATTAAAATATACAATTTAAAAAAAATTAAATTTTTTTTGCTTCACTTTAGTATTTTTGCATTGGTTATACACGCCATTGATTTCATGTTTCTGTGATATCTCTAGATCCTTCGTTTCAGTTTTCCTTGCTGCCCACCCTTCGATTTCTGTTTTCTATACGGCCCTTTAGCTAAAAACATTTTCCCTGCTTTAAGCGTGATATGTAGCGACCGTTAATATGTAGCGATAACCGTCATTGAAGCGAGTTAGATTTTTTACAACTACGAGATCGGCTTGTCATTGTTCATCTAAACCTGTGACGTAAACTTTTTTACTGGGGAACTTTCTGCGAACAAGTTTATGTAGCATGTAGGCGGGTTCTTTTCTAACCATTCTCGGACATATTTGAATGGTAGTCCTGTATTCTGAGCTAACTTTTTTACACTACCGAATCCTCTTTCAATGTCGAAATAATGGGATTCCAAAGTTTTGTTTTCTGCTGTACCCAGACGTCGTATCCCACCAGGTTTTGCCATTGGTGTAATGAAAGTGTAACACCTGTAACTGTAGGGATGTCTCCTAAACTGTCTGATGTCCACTGATAAGTTACACTTATCGCGAATTTTGTATTCACTGCATTAGGCTTTTGATCTCCACACGGAATATTTTTTACTAGGAGCCACAAGTTCTAATACAACCACCACTACCGTTAATACTGTTATGATTACACTTCCAACACTAGCTAACACCTTCTTTCTCCTATCCATACTAAGACTAAAATGAAATGGGATGAAAAGACAGACACATTATATAGGTTACAATTATTTATTTAACTAATTTATACATTTCATTTTTTGCATCATCCACAATAGTATTATATTTCAGAGTACACACAAATCCAGAATCTACATAATTCAACAGACCTCGTTTCCAGGCCGTATTCACAAACACTTTTGCCAAGGCGTTAATGTCCAAGTCACCAGACCACCCTACGATGGTCACTATATTTTCTTCAGGTTGAAGTCCATCTAACGGAATCAGGCGTGTTAGTTCTTGTCGGAAAATGTCCACCAACAGCCGGCAAACACACTCAGGGCCATCGAAAACAGGACCCAACAGGAAGGGTAGAACTGATTCTGAATGTTCTATAATAGCCGTACAGAGATGGTGATCTTTGAGAGTTCCACACACGTCATGCACAACACGCATCACTTCGTCTACGTGGATAGCCAGCGTGAACCACTGCTACGCGTTCAGAATTACACTGCGACTCACAACGCAAAACTGTAGAGTTCTTTGGTCAGCTGATTCTTTGATGAAGTCGACATAGCGTTGTTTTTTAGAATATAATTTTAATTCATAAGAGTAAAGAATACAAATACATTTACACTTTGTCCCGCAAAGCTAAATAGCTTATCTGCAGGAAAATGAATAAATTATATTAAACATAGGTCATTCAGCCACAAAAATGGTGTACATCAAATAAATCCACAAAACACAACACATAAAAATCAGCTAACTAGAAAATACCAAATAATTTTTTAATTCCATTTTAAATCTTCTAAAGAATCTATATTTAGTAATTCTTTTGGAATAGCATTAAATATAAGTGGTACTTGATATTCGGAGGTATGTTTCCAGTAATTATTTCGAAAATTTGGCAATTTGTAATAACCTTGGTTTTGAAGTCTTGTATTTTTATTATGTTGAATTTTTAGTTTGTAAGTTCGTCAAAAAATTTTTAATTATTACATTATATTTATATAAATTGCTGTAGGATAAAATATTTAAAAATTTTAATCTATCGGTAGAAGTTTTATAAATTTTTTGCAAATGAAGCGGAATAATATTTTTAGCTATTATAGACTGCAGTTTTTCTATTTTATTTATGTTAGTTAAGTTAGTTGTTCCATGCACAATTATTCCATAATTTAAAATAGATTCGCATATTGCTTTATAAAATAGTACACGTTTCCATATTTAATACATATTTCAATTTTTGAATTTTTATCGCCGATATTCTCAAGGTTTCACATATGTGGGATATATGGGCATTCCACCTAAAATATTCATCAAAAATGATTCCTAAGTAATTTATTTTATTTACTTGCTCAACAAGTGGGCAACTGCATAATGATTCATAATTTGAAGCATCCTTTTTTCTGCAATTTATTTTATGAGTTTTGATAAAGAGGTTTTGATGAATATGAAATCCTGGTGAATGAATAATCATCAGTCTTGTTTTTTTGTCATTTAAATAGATTTTATTATGATTTAACCATCTAATAATATTATTGTAATCTGTTTGAACCTCTGAAATGCTATCATTTAAATATTTCTGACTGTTTATTAAAAAATGTCGTCAGCATATAGATAAATAGCACTATTTAATTTTGTATTGAACAAATCATTTATGTATACTAGGAACAATAAAGAACCTAAAATTGAGCCTTGGGGAATTCCACATCGTGTAATTACTTTTCTGCTGTAGCAGTTTTTTATTTTAGTAATTGTGTATCTGTCTGATAAATAATTTCTAAACCAATCTAACAATATATCGCGAATACCGTAATTTTCCAATTTATTTAGTAAAATGCTATGATCTATTGTATCGAAGGCTTTCTTTAAATCTAAGAACATAGTTACAATTTTTTCCCTATTATTTAATGATTTATTAATATTATTTGCAATTTTGGAAATTAGTTGAATTGTGTTTTTTCCTTTTTGAAAGCCAAACTGATTTTCATTAATTATGTTGTGTTTAAGTAAAAAGTTAAAAACAGTATTATAAATATATTTTTCCATTATTTTCGAAAAAATAGGCAGAATTGTTATTGGTCGATAGTTAGAAAAATCCTCCTTAATACCACTTTTAAAAATAGTTCACCACCTTCATTGCGATACATGTAGGCACGTAAACCAGGCATCACGTGCCACGTCTGTTGATCGGGACCGATTTTCATTTGGTCCTCGATGTGGGGAATCGTTGCACACAAAGCCTCCCATTCAGGTATGGAGAGGGTAACTCCCATAGGTGTAGGGTAGATGAGTTCACCGTTTTCATATTTCTTGTACCGTCATATGTGCACAGAAAACTTATTTTTGAACAACGAAGGCACGACGTAAACATCTCCGCCGAGACAACACGCATCTGGATTGCTAGCCTGCATTGTGAACGATTACACTTACGGCGGTTGCCCCCTATTTAACGTGAGAAAGCAGCGCAGAGTCAGAGGCCCTCACTGCTGCCTCTGAAGCCTGCACTGTTTCGATCTCGATGACTGGGCATCTTCCCCCTCCGGATATCCACTATAAATGGCACCATTCGCCGCCGAGCCGAAAGGCGCGCCCGCTGCTCTGATAGATTTCCTGACATTCTTCATGCTCGAAGGCTACATGCTGCGATCAGAAGGTACCTTAACCGGTGTGAAAGGTTCAGGTAGCGATCCTTCTGCTCCAGCATTAATGTCTTCACCCATTCTGGGAAGGTCTCGAAGTTCATCAGGAACCTGATAAGGAAGCCACAGCCTGCCCTCTCCTTCCGTAACCTATCCCTGGCCCGTGGGAAGGACCTAGCAGCCACTGCTAATGCCTTTTTGCGGCACCTCACCTCTTCCCTTCCTGCTCCACCGGTGAATGTTCAAGATACAGCTCAGCAGCCCTGCTCTGGTTCTGAGCCTTGCTATAATGATCCTTTCACCTTGCAGGAACTCACCTCTGCTATTGCGGCTTCGAAGCGCTCGTCGGCTCCAGGCCCTGACGACATCAGCTATACTCAGTTAGCCAACCTGTCACCTGAGGCTCTTCTTGTGCTTCTTAAAGCCTTCAATCACTCCTGGACCACCTGCACAGTACCTGAGTCATGGAAGGCAACACACATCGTGCCTATCTTGAAGCAGGGGAAGCCTGCCACGGAGCTGTCCTCTTACAGGCCCATTGCTCTATCATCTTGCCTCTGCAAGATCCTAGAGAGACAGGTCCTTGGACGCCTGGAATGGCACCTAGAGTCCAATGACCTCCTCCCTGACAGCCTCTCGAGTTTCTGAAAAGGGAGATGCACGTCGGACAATCTCATCGACTTCATCTCTGCTGCTGATCAGGTGCGGTCTGTGGGAGAGACTACTGTTGCTGTCTTTCTCGACATCCAGAAGGCATTCGATTCCCTGTCCCACTCGGATGTTCTCTGCAGGCTCCATGATCTCCGCCTCAGAGGCAATATCAACCAGTGGATCGCAGCGTACCTCTCCAACAGGACTGTTCGCGTGAAGTGGGCAACACGCTCAGCGTCTCCCACACCATCAATCATGGAGTACTTCAAGGGGGTGTCCTCAGCCCGATGTTACTGAACATCTTGCTGTCAGGCCTACCCTCTCGACTTGAGGAGAGTGGGTATTTCCATTTACGCAGACGATATCTGCACCTGGTTCTCTAGCCAGGACCCCTACCACGATCAGCTCGTGATGAAACGAGCTGTAGACACGGTCGTCAAGTTCTTCGACAACCTAAGCCTCACTCTTTCCACTGATAAGACTGTGGTCATGGTTTTCACAAGGAGACGCCTTCCACCCACCTTCCCTGACCTCTTGCTTGGGCCAGATCACATCAAGGCCGTCCATCAGCATAAGTTCCTTGGTGTGGTCCTGGACAACAGGCTGAGCTGGGGGCCTCACATCCAGCATCTTAAGACAGCTGTCACTGCACAGAGAAATATACTGTCTTTTCTTGCTGGTACCCACTGGGGAAGTTCCTGCAAGACCCTCCTGGTCTTGTACCGGCACTTGATCCTCTCCCACGTCAACTACAGTGGTCACCTTCTGTGCAATGCCTCTGATACACTGCTCAGCAAGTTGGCAACTGTCCACACTATATCTCTGCACCTCTGCCTCGGACTCTGCCCTAACACACCTAATGCGTCTGTCATTGCAGAGGCTGATGACATGCCTTTCCACCTGCACTGGAAGAGAGATATTGATCTCTATGTTGCGATCTTGTGCAACCACGGCAATTCCCGGTTCCGCCTGACAGCACTACCTGGTTAAAGAAAAGCCATGACTATCTAGAGCCGAGGGCAAGGAATATGCCCTATAGGCGCACCTCAACCCCGGCCTCACATGGCAGCAGTCCTATAGAAGGAAAGCTAACCACCGGAAGAAACCTAAATTTAATCTATTCCCCGGTTTGCAAATGTGCAAGGATATAAAGATCCAAGCTCGATCGGCACCCGGGGTGGAGACTCTTAGTAGGACCCAGACTTTTTTTTTTGGACGGCTCGTGCCTACTAGGCAGGAGGGACCTTTCGACCGAGCCGTCGAACTGACCACCCAAGGTCCCTGAGGTGAGGTCTCCGACGCCGTCACCACCCGACCGGCAATCAAGCCGGCCAGCAGCGTCTTCGACCTCGGTTGGCCTTGGCCATGTCCAACCGGTACCCTAATCCGGCTGGCACAGCCTTCAGCCGAGTTGCTGGGCCCTAGGCCCCCCCACCACGACAAGGTGGTCCCCTATTGGGGGGGTGGAAGAGAGATATCCTGTGTCATCTCTCGAGGCTCCATTCCCTGCACACTAACCATGAGCTTCTCAGGAAGTTGCACGACAGGCCTCACTCTGCCATCGCCCTGTCCGCCAAGGACTTCTACAACCGAGCCTTTACTGCCAGCTCCAGATGCACGAACTGGCAGGGACAGCTGCTGGGTGTGCTGGCAATACTCTCTTCCCCGACCCTCCACCCTGGAGGAACAGTGATCTAATGATCAATGTCATTATCCCTTCTCTTGGTCGGAAGAGCGACTCTGATCCATTGGCCATCAGACTTCTCTCCACCTCCTATGTCACTGCACGTTATGAGAGATGTACTGAAGTCTACACTGATGGATCTGTGGACGGGGACGTGCTGCCTCTGTCATTGTCATCCCCGATACTGGCATTGCCAGAGGTTTCCGTCTCCCGCATCTAACCTCCTCCACCTGTGCAGAGCTTCATGCTATTCTTGTGGCTGTACTTTTCATCGTCAGTCTCGAGAGTGGCAACTTTGTCATCCTCTGTGACAGCAAGTCAGCCTTGAAAGCTCTCCAGAAGTGAGACAGCAAGAGCTGCAACCCTTTCCTCATCGAGAAGACTTGCTTGAAGATTTGCTCGAAGGTCATTTCTGCTGGAATCACAGTCCATTTCCAGTGGATCCCTTCCCACGTAGGGATACCTGGAAATGAGCTCGCTGATTACACCACGAAGGAGGCACTGGAGAGTCAGAGGTGAATTCTTGTGACTAATTACCCTCTCTCTCTCAGCGACTGCAAGAGATCTGTCTCACAACTGGTGAGCCAGTCCGTCTTGTTCAGTGGCAGAAGGACAGCAAGTGTTGTCATTCGGGTACTTGGTTGAGCCTTCTCTCACTGCTCCTAACCTCGGTAATCTCCTCAGATCTGAGGAGACCCTCCTTCATCGTCTCCGAGTTGGTGTCATCTACAGGAATTCTACGCTGCACACTCTTGGCAGAGTTTACAGTCCAGACTGTGCCACTTGCGGCACACCTGAGAGTGTATCCCACGTTCTGCTCAACTGCTCCCGCTACAATGCCAAAAGAGATGCTTTGTTCCAGGAGCTTAATGCTATAGGAACCACTGACTACTCCATCACCTCCCTTCTCGGCAACAACCATAGTGCGAAGCTGCAACGTGCACGCTTCCGTATTGTTACTGACTTCTTTCAGAACATTGGCCTCCTCTGCAAGGTGTAATGTTTAGTACTTTTACATTGTCCTGAAAAGGGCCTTCTTTTGTACATTGTCCTGAAGAGGGCTTTTTTTTTTCAGAGAGATCGCTGAGAGGCAGATTCTTCTGCATCCGCTATCTCACTATTCCGTTGTGACTGGTGTAGGGAGCCCCTTCTCTGGAGGCAACAACACCTTGATAATATTTACAACACCTTGAACCTAGGGGAGGAATTTTTAATAAGGGGAAAGGAATTTTTAATAAGGGTTTTTTAATAAAGGGGGTGGAACTTTTGATAAGGGGGTTTTTTAATTAAGGGGGAGTCAAAAATGGAAAAATTACAACTAAAATTGAGGGTTTTTCTAAAAATAGTACTCATCATATGCATTAGATGGCACCACGGGTTTTCAATAAAGGGAGAAGGAATTTTTAATAAGGTTTTTAATGAAGAGGATTAATTATTTTTTATTAATTTTTAATTATCAATTATGAATTATTAATTATGACTTATCAATTATGAATTATTAATTATGAATTATTAATTATTAATTATTAATTATGAATATTAATAGTGAACATTAATAAGACTTAAATTTCTTTGGAAGGAATTTTTAAAATTAAAAGACCGTTTGAAATAATTAATATATAATGAGATATTGACTAGATTTGCAATGTTCTCATTTTAAATGGAATTAATATGAACCTGAAGTCTTTTCATCAATTTTTTTTAGAGAAGCAAAAAAATTAAAAGTGTTTGAAGAAATAAAAAAGTATTTTTGCTTCATGGTGGCAAAAACTAAGTTCACATGGAGTAGCAAGTAAGAAAAGAAATTTACTTGGAGTGCCAAAAAATTTGGAAATTTATTTGCAGTTACGAAAAACTTTCTCTATTGTGAGCCAGTATATTAGAAATCTTACCTGGTTACAGGCAAGTTGGCTGACATAGCAGAATATTTGTGAACATTCTTCTATGGCTAGAAACAAACTGTAAACTCTTAACCTCACACCAATTTATGGTGTACTGTATCGCTAGAAATGTTTGTAACTCTACATTCGTTTCCTAAAGCGTGCTTCTGTACTACTAGCAGAATTGCTCTAGTATTGTTTGGGCCTTAGTATATAGTAAATGACTCTCAGAGTAGCAAGCTTCCAAACGGATTTCGAATGGGTGCACAGACACTCGTTTCTTGTATCTCCAGGGTGAAGTCGCTGGTAATGGAAATTTTCAACTTCTTGTAATTCGACAAGCACTTGATAGCTTGATCCCAAATTTGGCGTAGTGATTCCACTTGTGTCTCACTGAACAGGATTTAAAGATCGGGTTCCCAGCTGTGATGAGTTGAGATCAAACCTGTCGCAAGTGTCCAACATCTCTGGTGGCGCTGCAGTCGCTATCCTATGAAGGAGAGTTGAGAGATATTAATGGAGTAATACTTTCTCGATGAGGAGAGTTATCAACGGAAAAACGTTTCGTGGCCAATCTTTGAGAGAGGGCTTAACTTTATGGGGTCGAAACCTTTTCCTTGTCATATTTAATGATGGATAATATCCTCAGAATACTCAAATCTTTCCCAGTTTCTGAAGAGTAGCAGGTTGGTTTCAGTCCAATATAAATAATATTTTGCATTCCTGTCCATGATGCTAACTTGTATAAATTGCGTTCCCTTCTATGCAGTAAAGCCGTCCCGTTGCTGAGTGGTTAGCATGCTTGGTTACTCATCAACGGGACCTGGGTTCGAGCCCCGGATAAGACATGGATGTTTGTTGTCTTTCTGCTGAGGGCCTGCAATCCTCACAGACCTTCTACTATGGCGTATAAACTGACAGATTCCTGTCAGACCTCTGTGGCAAGCAGCTGCTTGAGGGGATTTTTTTTTCTATGCAGTGTGAGAGCACCATTTATCAAAGAGTGTAACTGTATTGGCTTTTGATCTTAAGGATTCGAAATCCATTGCTTTGAAACTTGCAAATAATTCGAATCATCTGCTGATTTCAATTAACTGCACAAAATAATATATTGCGATTACATTTCACGTGCTACACTTAAAAGCACATGTTCTCTCTGAAATCGCCTACTCAACTTAAGAGCTCATTCTGTTCTTTTCAAAGCAGCATGTCAAAATTAGGAGCACATTTTGTTCCCTTAGGAACTGCATCCTTAGACACCGGACTTTCAACCTAAGGGTACATCTTATCCTTTTGAAATCCCACGATCATTTAAAGTTTGCTTCTTTCTACCTTGTCAGTTGCACGTTCTGATTTTTCTGTTGCAGTCACATTCTAAACTTAAACAATTACGAAAGAAACTTAATTGCAAATTGTACCTTTTGCAATGTAAACTTAAGAACACAAAGCCCTTTTGCAATTGCATGACCTTCCCGAAAGGTCCCAGCACCAACCTCCTCCCTCCTCAGCCCCAGTTGCCCTCCCCACAAACTCCGTTCACACTTTCCCTGTCGTTTCGTCTGTTTAACATATGGCGGCGTATCAACAAACAAAACCTAAGACCTCGATCTCTCTGGCCTCCGCCACTTTGGGCCCCCCATGTGACTGAGTTGCCAGCTCGCGTCAACACAAAGCCGGCTGTCCGCCCCGCTTTGCGGAGCTCCAAACTCGGCTCACTGGCCATATAATGACAGGCTCCGTTGCAGCGGCTGCTGCGGGACTCAGCGCGGGACTAATGCGACACTGACAGGAGGGCGGGAGGCGTGGGCTCGGGCAGACGCTTTCGTTCCTACATCACTTGGGGGGAAAGCATCTCCAGAAGATGAGGAAAATCTTTGTTTTCTCTGCAGTTCTCAACCTGAAACATAAAAATAACAATGCTCATAACATTTTTTCTTTGAAATTATTTAAAACTCAGTTTTTTCGATTAACATGTTTCTGTGTTCTTAAACGTTAAAAATTATATTCTTTCGCAGGTTTCAGAAAAAAATATGCAACTAAATGATGTGCACATGATCCTCAATCATCCATTGGTTACCAAGTACCGAAAAAAAAATTTAACAGTTTCACTTATATGTTAAAAAATACTGGCGGAATACAACTTATGATTATAATAATAAATAAAAATAAATATCCCCTCAAGCAGCTATTTGCTACAGAGCTCTGACAGGAGCCTGTCAGTTTATGCGCCACAATAGGCGGTTTGTGAGAATGGCGAGACCTCAGAAAAAAAAACAACACAAACATCCAACCTTACCCTGGACGCGAACCCAGGTCCTTTTGATCAGTATCCAAGTGCGCTAACCACTCGGCCACAGGAAGGCGACGATCATAATGTGTACCTTGAAAAGCTAAATCGATTTTAGTTGAATTTATTTTTCCCATAAACTTCACTTATTATTGCAAAAAATTTTGTTAGTGATGAAGAAACGCATTCGAGTATCAGCATCCTCCTTCCTCAAGCCATTCCTCTTTTACTGGCCCTCTCCTCCTTCAGTTGAATGCAATTGAAAAGGGAGCACCATTTCCTTTTGCAATAATTGCATTCAACTGAAGGAGGAGAGGAATGGCTCGAGGAAGGAGGATGCTGATACTCGAATGCGTTTCTTCATCACTAACAAAAAACAATGTTTCTCGTATAAAGAGATTTGTGTTATTTTGAGTGGTCCTTTTGAGTACAAAATGGACTAAACGAAAACGTTACAAGTACCTTAAATGCTCAGAGTTGGACACGCGAAGATGACCCACTAGATAGTTGTTAAAAGACGGATGGAAATCTCCCATCAAGGTCATCCAGCATTTTCTTTAAGGTTCGTAAAGTAGACCTCTCCTGAGAACGGCTTAACTGTCCATTCGATGGACGGCGGTTTTCCAAGTTTATCGGTATACGCTTTCTAATCAAGGGCAGAAAATTTCATTTTGGTGCAGCTGGGACTCCAACCTGGGAAATGTTTATCACGTGACAAACCCCATCCGTATAAACGGAGTAAAGAAGTGCATACGTGGAATAAATTATTTTATTTCGTAATAAAATAAAATATAAATTGATTACATATAGTAGTATATAGTGCTTTTGGCTTCCTGGAACCACTATTTCAGGAAATTGGTAAGTGAACTTTTGGTTTTAGCGGGAACCATTTTTATAGTCATTTTTTGGCCTTTTTGCTGATGTGAAAGAGATTGATGATGGAGAAGATGCGCAATTTTCAGTTGTCTGGAAAAAATCTTTTCATCAAAAGTTGAACAGAAGACATTTTGTGTTTTCATCATGAAGTTGTTTGCAGTTGGCTAGCATTCTAGGAATAACTCTATAAAATGTTACTGCTGACTTTCTTTCAAGATTTTTCCTATTTTTTTCTAATGCCCTTAAAGACTCACCAGTATTTAATGGATTACCAAGAACTTTTAAAATCAAAGTCTTTCGACAACATTTCATGCATCGAAATTCAAGCCTCTGGAGAGCAGAAAGGAAATTTGGGAAATTCAGTCATTTCTGTTATGCTCATATGTTTATCAATTTTTTGAATCTTCCGAATTTAAACTTTAAAACTTTCAAAAACTGTTTTTTTAATTTCTCGTCATAAAGTTTCTCCTTTCCTTATGACAATGCGTCATTAAACCCCAACCAACCAACCAACCCTTTCCCTTAACTATACTGGTTCGAATCCCAGCTGGGCCACAGTTGAGATTTATCTCCGCAAAAGTCGCCGCCCTGCCTTTAGTCAGTAGGGGACACCGATGGACTTAGAGAGGCTTCCGTCCGTCGGATGGGACGTTAAGCCGTGGCCCCGTGTGCGGGAGAGCCATACCCTGTGAAGTTAAAGAACACGCTGGATGGCGTTGACGGGAGGCTACCATCTGTCTCCCAACAGCTGTTTCACATTCTCTGAGCTTTCGGGGTCCTTGTGACCTGACCATTTAGTGCAAAAATATGCCGCTCAGAGGTAAAACAACCCAACCCAACCTTAACTATACACAACAAGACAAACCAGCCTCTGGTTAATACAAAAAAATTCCTTTTAAAGGCTCAGCTAACACCCGTTTGCCAACGTTGAGAAAGAGGACACCACTGGGCTTGGAAAGGCTGTCGTTCGTGAATTGGATTTTAAGCCGTGGCGGCTTTTTGTATAGGATAAGTTGAACACTTTACCTCTGTGCTCTGAGCGGCACTTTTTGCACATAAAGTCTGACACACTTTCTAATCTGTTCATTTAGTTCAGGGAGTGCACAAAGGTGCTCTTCAGAGGTAAAACAACCCGATGCAATTGATGCTTTTAAAATAACAGGGAAAAGAAACCATGAAAATGGATTAATTTCACTAGGAAACATAAAACCTTGCGATATGCCGTTATGCGATCAATTTTGCATATCAGATAAATCATTGTTTTGCAATCCAAGCATAAGTTATCGTAAATCCACACGATACAGGCAACCGTGCTCACATATTCATGTCTAAGTAGAAGAGAGTTTTTCAACTAACATGGAAAAGGGGCCCAGAAAGACCATAATTCCAGCTTTACTTCCGAATGATGGTAGTGATGGGTTCTTTTAATCGGGAATTTGTTATAATGAATTTCAGTGGCAGTTATGAATGAATTTCAGTTCCCCCCCGCTTCCTCAAGAAATGCTTGGGAGACACTTTTGTGAAAATTCATTACCTTTTAATTATTGGAATTTTAGAGTTAGATTACATATTACTACTTTAACATTTTCTGTAGTATTTAATCATTTAAATTTTTATCATCATCCTCAACCAGCCATGGTCTACGGAGGTCCAACCAGACCGCGCAATCTCCAAGCAGATCTCTCCTGAGCTATATTTCCTGCATTTCTCCACTGCACACCAATTCTAACAAGGTGCTGTTTGGTATTGTTTGCCCACCGCATCCTAGGTCTCCTCCTCTTTCTGAGGCCTTTAGGCACACTGTTCATTACTCTATTCGCTAATCTATAATAATCCATACGGGCAACATGGCCAAACAAACGAAATCTCCCTCTGCACAATATACTGCTCATAGAAGGTTGCTGACTCCTTTGACTAACCTCTTCATTACTTACAAAGTTGAACCACCTAATATCCAAGATATTGCGTAAGCATCTAGAATCAAAAGCATCAAGTTTCCTGTTATCTTGTTTACAAAGTGTCCAAATTTCACTACCATAACTAACTGTACAAAGAATCAAACTGTTATACAGTCTAATTTTACTCTTTAGATGTAACGCCGATTTTTCCACCTCTCCATAAATTCCTAGAAGTCCCAGAGGCAATCCGTATTCGCCTGTTAATCTCATGCCGCACATCACCAGTATCTGTTGCATAACTCCCAAGATAATTACACTGAGACACCTCCTCAAGAATACAAACATTCAGATCAACTGAACTACAACCTGTCTGACCAATTTTCATCACTTTAGTTTTTTAACTGTTTATAACCAAACCTACTCTACTAGCAGTTTCATCAACAGCTCAAATGAAAGAGTTCATCTCATCAACATCATTTGCCAACAAGGCCATATCATCAGCTGCATATATATGCAGCTGATGCTGATGATCAATATATAGGTTTGCTTCTTGCTGCATATATATGCAGCAAGAAGTCAAACCTATATATTGATTCTAAATCAGAGATTTTGAAATCAATAGACCATTTAAGGCCAAAATCTTTCCTTGCAAAGAATTTTGGCAATGATGTTGATGCCACAACATAATTTGCCAACAAGGCCATATCATCTGCCTATTCTAAATCAGAGATTTTGAAATCAATAGACCATTTAAGGCCAAAATCTTTCCTTGCAAAGAATTTTACATAACGTAATCAATAGCCGAACTAAAGAGAAAAGACAAAATGCACCCTTGTCGAATACCAGAAGCAATGTTAAACCAATTGCTACAAGACTTACCAACTCTCACACACGACTCAGTGTTATTATAGAGAGCTCGCATTATGTTAACTACCTTGTCTGGTATGCCATACGATCATACAATCAACCTCAAATTATGACAATCAACAGAGTCAAAAGCCTTTTTTAAATCAACGAAGTTAGTAATCACAGGTTTCTAAAACTCTAAACATTTCTCAAGAATCTGCCTAAGTGAAAATATCTGATCCACACATCCCCTACCACTTCTGAATCCACATTGCTCATCACTCAATTGACTGTCAACCAGATTCTCAATTCCATTAAGCACAATCATGGAAAGAACTTTACCTAGAACAGAGAGTAGGCTGATAACCCTATAGTTATCACAAGAACTGCGATCACCTTTTTTGAAAATAGGGATAATAATAGCTCTGGTAAAATCCTTAGGAACCATGGGTTGGGTTGGGTTGTTTTACCTCTGAGCGGCACTTTTTGGCACACCATGGGCTAAATGGCCAGGTCACATGGACCCCGAAGGCTCGGAGAAGGTTGGGGGAGGGGACCCACTGGAACAGCTGTTGGGAGACAGATGGTAGCCTCCCGTCAAGGCCATCCAGCGTGTTCTTTAACGTGCACAGGGTATGGCTCTCCCGCACACGGGGCCACGGCTTAACGTCCCATCCGAGGGACGGCGGCCTTTCCAAGCCCATCGGTGTCCCATACTGACCGTGGGCAGGGCGGGGAATTTTGCGGAGATAAATCTCAACGCCGACCCAGCTGGGACTCGAACCTGGGAACTGCAGATTACGAGCCTGGCGCGCTACCAACTGAGCCACCCCCGCCCCTAAGAACCATGCCTTTATCATAAAAGTTATTCAAAATTTCAGTCATCCAAGTGGTAACCGAAACATTCCCAGCTCTAAGCATAGTAATTTCATCAACCCATTTGGATTAATGAAGTTTAAGTTTAGAAATAGCCAAAATAACTTCAGATTCTGTTATAGGGACAACATTAAAGCCAGTAATGCATCTATCATCATTGAAAACAATGGGAGTAGAACTAACCACATTGTTTAGAACATCAGTGAAATGCTCAGTCCACCTAGCCATGACAGAATCCTCCCCTTCTATAACCTTACATTGTTTATCCTTCAATCCCTATATACCTGTCCGTTTTCTACCACACAAAACATTAACTATCTGGTACAGCTCTCTGCTGTTGTGCTGTATAACTGCTTCCTCGGCTTTGTCAGCCAAGCCATCAAGCCAAAGATTCTTATCAGCAGATAACTGATCGTTTACACGTTTATTAAGCTCTCTGTAATGCTTTCTGTTAGGACTAGTAGGGTATTGATTAAGGACATTCCTACAGTTTTTCCTTTCAAAAATTAGCTCTAGTATCTTATCACTCAAATAATTTTGCTCCTTTCTACCCAAAAGAGTACTATTAATTTCAAGAAAAGCCAGTTTATAATGGTCTTATTTATGATGGTGTTGGCGTTTTCCCACCTGATATGCTACTAAAAAACGTGGGTTCGAATCCCATTCACGGCAAAACGAATATTTTTAGTAAAACTATTATCATGGTTAGCTTTAGCGATAATTGAATCTGTTAGAGCTTTAGCGTTAAAATTAATTTTTTAACATCGCGACACTTCTAATTTAAGTTTTAAGACACTTCTAGCAAGGTAAATGGTCAGATCCAATTTCGGCTTTCTTATACGATTTGGTATTCCTAATAGAACTAGGCCAATTTCTGTTAAATGATATATAATCAATCGTAATCTTTTGCAACCCGCATAATGAAATCCATGTGTATTTATATATGTCGCGTTGTATGTAATAAATGCTAGTTATTCTCAAACCATTAAGTTTGCTTACCTGTAGAAGACGTTGCCCATTGCCATTGCAGCTACCAATACCAAAGGGACCTATCATCCGTCCCCAAAGGTAAGAGTTAGTATTAACGTTAGCACGGAAGTCGCCTAGAACAGGGGTAATATTTCCTTCCTTCCTTCCTTTATTTTTAATTTTTCCGAGATTTCAAAATATCCTATAGTTGTCCGTAAAATCTATCTTTCTCATCATCATTGGAATCCTCTGTGGGGGCAAAACAGCAGATAACATTCAAGTCTTTAATGCTTGTCCGAAATTCAGCTGTAAAAAACCTTTCATTAATGCACTCATATCCTAAAAGAGCATCACCAGCGTGTCTGCTGAAAATAAACTTACCACTTGGAAATGTTTTTATCTTCTCTCCCTGAAAAGAGAAATTCAATATTATTTTAAGCATGTCCTTTATCTGTCCATCTGGTCTCTTGCAAGCCGAAAATATCTAAGTTTTAACGGTGGAATTGTTATGTGACGACATCAAAAAAAAAAATATCTGTGCATAGTCGTAAGTTTCCAATTTCTTGTGGAGAGAGAATGGTTAGTGGGATATTTAAAGAAACAATGCTTATTGAGAGAGGAAGTACCGAAAATATCAAACAACCTCTTAATCGCAGGCATGGGGCAAAAGCCTGTTTCTCCCAATATTAAAAGCTTAATCTACCTTTATTGGTAGGACTTCCTTCAGTGTAGGTTTGGCGATGATCGTAGAAGCAAGAGTTGAGGTACCTGCGATGACCTCTGACCAGAATTATCCATCAGCTGATATAAGGTATCCTCCTGTGTAGCTGTTCATTTAGAGCTGTCAACCCATAAACAGACAGAAAATACAGCAGTAGATTTTTCCGTCAACAGAAACCCGCCTGTGCAGCAAGTTCAGGATCCGTAATAAAGCTCAAAGCCATTTCACATTCCAGTCGGTATAAATGTCAAACACCAGAACTCTGTGAAGTCGATCGCTACTCAGCAGGGTAGAAAAAAAAGTAGCCGTAGTACTGATCAGTGGTCACACTGATCTGGCAGACCTCCTCTTACGTTCATTTCCACAAGAGAGTATTTGTTTTATTTTGAGAGTTTTTTTGTTTTTTTGTTAACCACGAGCAGTTAGGGTCGAACTTTAGGTGCAGGTCTAGTCGGTTCTGTGCCGGTCTGGGTCGGTTCACAGGGGATTGGGCATATTTTCTTTCCAGTTACACCTAATTACCATCTATAGATCATTAACGCACAGATTTATACATAAATCGAACACTCATAAAGTAAATAGTGTCCTAGATTATAAATGCCATCCCTCTCCCCCCCCTCCACCACACACCTCCATTTTCCCACAAACAGGAGAAAGTTCGTTAACTGTTGTTCCACTATGTTTTACCGAAGGGATCAACGAAAGGATGACACAAATAAATTGTGCATCAGATGAAAGCTTTAATAGTTTATGCGACTCTGTATGTCACAAGATTCCTCGCTCCGAAAGAGGGGGAGGTTATGATTTAGAAAATAAATAAATCATCCTTCAGGCATTGCTTGTCACAAAGGTCTGCCAAGAGTCTTTCAGTTTAATACTCCATAAAGAAAGTCTGAGGAAGTGATACCTCAGCAGGCAATGCCTTATTCGGGGATCGTACCCAGATCTCTTCGATCATTATCAAAGCACTCTAAATCTTGACCACTAAATATTTTTAAAAAATACTGGCGCTCTATCTATTTTTGAAAATCAAATTAAGCAATGATTTAATTATTGGCATTTTCAAACTTTTTAGGGCATGCAGAGCAAGAACTGTTTCATTGTCAGTGCATTTCTTATACATAAGCATCTTGATATGCAATGGATGAATGATGTTTGCAAACAAATGAAAATCTTTTAGCACATTTATGCTTTCTGTCAGCTGAACATTCACAATGCGTAAATTGTCTACGTTTTGATCTTATTTGGCAGCTAAAGATGTCTGAGAAAGTGCAACAGGTCATTCTGTATTTTGCTTAGTAAGAGATTTGCCCAATTCCATAAGAAAAAACTTCCTTCTTACAGCTAAATTAACTCCTTTTCATTACCAATTTGTCTTTCGATTCCAGTTTGGATTCAGATGTAAGCAAACAATGAAAGCATTTAGAGCACTTACATTCAGCATATTACAGAACAGAACCATCGGCCACCTTCTTGTCATTCGTGTTATAATTTATAATGACATTAACGTCACGCATGACTGTTAGCTTGGCTGTTTCTTTATCTTCTGCATCAGTGGTGTAATGCTTTGTACTCGAAAGAATTGCTACTATACTGGAAAGGAGGGGGGGGGGGGGAGTGGCTCAGTCGGTACAGAGCCAGACTCGTAATCTGCAGTTCCCAGGTTCGAGTCCCGACTGCGTCAGCATTGAGAGTTATCTCTACAAAACTCCTCGTCCAGTTGGGGACATAGTTGGGCTTCAAAAGGCCGCCGTCCGTTGGATGGGATGTTAAACAGTGGCCCCGTGTGCAGGAGAGCCATATCCTGTGCACGTTAAAGAACACGCTGGATGGCCTTTGACGGGAGGCTCTCATCTGTCTCCTAAGAGCTCTCCACTGGGTCATATCCCCCTCCCCAACCTTCTCAGAGCCTTCAGGTAAATTCTTACCCATTGTGGGCAAAAAAGTACGCTCAGAGATAAAACAAGAAAAAAAAATTGCTGTTTTGGGGATAATATGAAACAACTGTAGCAGAGCTATGGGAGTTAAAAAAAAAGAATATAAACTTGATCAAACTGGCATTTGTTAGCGCTCAGTGGTTTATTCTTATTGTTCCCAGTAGTTTTGATTTATTTCTTATTGTTCCTAGTAGTTTTGATTTAGTTCTTATTGTTCCCAGTTAGTTTTGATTTAGTTCTTATTGTTCCCAGTAGTTTTGATTTAGTTCTTATTGTTCCCAGTAGTTTAGATTTAGTTCTTATTGTTCCCAGTAGTTTTGATTTAGTTCTTATTGTTCCCAGTAATTTTGATTCAGTTCTTATTGTTCCCAGTAGTTTTGGTTTAGTTCTTATTGTTCCCAGTAGTTTTGATTTAGTTCTTATTGTTCCCAGTAGTTTTGATTTAGTTCTTATTGTTCCCAGTAGTTTTGATTTAGTTCTTATTGTTCCCAGTAGTTTTGATTTAGTTCTTATTGTTCCCAGTAGTTTTGATTTAGTTCTTATTGTTCCCAGTAGTTTTGATTTAGTTCTTATTGTTCCCAGTAGTTTTGATTTAGTTCTTATTGTTCCCAGTAGTTTTGATTTAGTTCTTATTGTTCCCAGTAATTCTGCTTTAGTTCTTATTGTTCCCAGTAGTTTTGATTTAGTTCTCATTGTTCCCAGTAGTTCCGATTTAGTTCTTATTGTTCCCAGTAGTTCTGATTTAGTTCTTATTGTTCCCAGTAGTTTTGATTTAGTTCTTATTGTTCCCAGTAGTTTTGATTTAGTTCTTATTGTTCCCAGTAGTTTCCCAGTTTTTAAGCTCTCTTGCTGGACTTGGACTTGTGAAAGAAGTTATGAGCAATAAATTCTTCCCACTTTTCTCTTGTCTTTTGACCACATCCGGAACCACTCTCTCGTCTTGGTTCACTTCCCTAGGATGGTTTATTTCCTCCCTTGTATAAACTTGAATGCTGTTCACATAGTAGGGTTTCATTATCGCATACTGCTCACACCTTTATACCATACTTTTCTGTTTTGGATGGTATATATTGACAGAATGGGTACTTCGCTCTGAATGCAATCAGTTGCTGTAATCAACAATGGAAATGCAGAGGTTTACTGTACTTAGAAAAAAATAATTCGTGAAACTAAAAAAAGGAAATGTATTTATAGTTGGTCTCCAGTGACCTCAGTGATATACAGTGTAATAGTAGGAAATATTATAAACAATTTTCGTGCAAAAATGTAACAAATGAATCGAATACAAAGATGATGGTTAAGTGAAAAAGGAAATTATTTTTCGTATTTTTCTTAAGCATATGATGAAGGTATATACATCTCAGCAAAAATGTTTTGTGGTCTCGAATGACCTCACGATATTAGAAGGATTTAAAGTTGGTCCTGACCCCAAGATTGAGATGCCGTTGAAGAGAGCTATGCCTTCTCGACAGGTGCCGAAGAAAGACCTGTGTACTCACCCGTTCTCACGGATATGCCATTATTTATATTAGATTTTCAACAAGGTTCTAGTTATAGGCAATTTTTTTACGTATTACAGACTCAGCTTCAACTAATCTTTCGTCCCACTTACCATTTTTATTATTTGTGTCAGGAATGGCCTAATTGTAGCAACATGTTTACTGACGTAGCGGTTATGAAATTTTCTACAGTTCCAGCAACGAACTTTGTGTGTTGTTGTGTTAGCTCAAACTGAGGCAGTTGTGAGCAGAAACGTCCATCTTAGTACGATATGCCCTTGTATGAGAAGGTTTGTAGAAACTACGAGAAGTTTCCCAGAACCTTCTTCTAGTTTTGTACAGATCTTCTTTCTCATACAATGCCGATATACACAGATAGCCGAGTTTAAAAGGGCTTCCCGGATAAAAGTGGAATGTTAACCGGGAGAGCGGATAAAAACATCGACAAACTTTTGTACATAACACCAGGGGAAAAAATGGCTGATAGGAATTGAAAAACTATCTTATAAAATAAAAAAAAAAACTGATTTGAAAATTCAAAGATGATACTCACTTAAAAAAATGCATTGGGATAAATGTCAAAAATTACACAAACAAGCCAAAAAAAATAATTTATGTTAAAGAAAAGACCATTTTGCTGGCAAAAGCAAATATGTAAGTTCAAAAAATTTCTCGAGTGTTGTGTGACCAGTGGTCTCCAAACTTTTTTGATCACGTACCCCTAAAACAGAAAAAATTTATAGTGCATACCCCTGAATATATATAAGTATATGCACATACGTCAAAATTTCATGGATTGGCAGCCTTAAATAAAATATATATATTTATTTTATTACATATTATTTTTTTATAAACAGTTTACATACATATTAATTTTTCTCATTACAATTTAATGTGAACAACGTGACTGCATTTTTTTAAAAATATCTGAAAATTCTGGTTTGATGCTCTCTGATACTGCGATACGAAGGTCCGGTTCCAAGTTTATTTCGGTACTTGCTTTTAATTCCTGTCATCGCAGAAAATGATACCTCGCAAAGGTACGTAGAACCAAACGGTAGATGTGCATCGGTTGCTGTGCTTACTTAATTGGGATACTCGGTTTTCAGTCCCATCCACCAATTATGAAGAGATTTTTGTTGAAATTCGTATTGTAATGTTGTATTTTCTCTATGTCAATTAACTGTTCTTGAGAAATGATCGGAAGATTATCCATATTTACATTTTCAGCAACATCCATTGAAATTCTTCGCTAGGAAGATCTGTAAATAGGTTACAAAATTCTGTCTCTAAATTTTTTAAATATGTAGATATAAGACTTTTTGTTTGTTCCACATTTACATCATTTTCAGAAACAAAATCACACAAGGATGGAAACATTTCCAAACATCCCTTTTCAAACTTCTCCCTCCACATCACGATTTTCTTTCGAAATGCAGTTACCTTCTCACTCATTGTCAAAATGTTACCTTTCCTTTGAAGAGACAAATTAAGCATGTTTACTTTTTAAAAAATATCAGCTAGGTAGCAATACTATTAACAGCCACTTATCGTCACTGAAAAGGATGGCAAAGTTCAAACACTTATCTTTGTCCAAAATAAAAATGCGTAACTCATCTTGCAGTTCTACAATTCTTTTAAGCACTTTTCCACGCGATAACCAACGAACTTCTGTGTGGTACAGAAGATTTTCGTGGCTACTGCTCATCTCATTACATAGTATTGTAAATATTCTACTATTCAAGGGTCTCCTTTTATAAAATTAACTACGCTGATAACATCCTGCAGCACTCTGTGTATTTCTGACTCCAATTTCTTTGCCGCAATAGCTTGCCTATGGATAATACAGTGAGTGTCTCCACACTTAGCTACAAAGGTTTGCTGTCTGCCTCTTCTACGAGTATCCCATAGTGTCGCCGCTGTCAATTCCTCGTCTATTTGATGTTCATGATCGTGTAATTTAAAAATACAAGTTAATATTTGTTCATCTTTAATTAATTTTCATATTTTTTCTGTCACTTGGCGTACCCCCAAGTATCTATTCGCGTACCCCACTTTGGTGACCACTGGTATAGACAACGGGAATTAAGTCTGCAAAAATTTTAGTCGTAGAGATGAGAGTGTGATGTAGGAGATGTAGAAGTGCAATATACGATGCCAATATTCAACTGGGTATGAAAAGGAATATCATCCCATAATCGAGAATAACGGCATTTAAAACAGCAGAAGAACTCAGAAGAATTTGCGAAATAACACTTTTGGTAATTTTTTATCTAATACACCCAATTCTGTTTTTACACGATTTTGATTTAACACGGCTTAAAAAAAAACAGTTTTCTTTTTCCACGATTTATTTTGATCTAATATGGTTCAGACGGCGCCTTTTTAAAAATCTCCATTTGAATTTAATTCTGAAAAAAATATTTCTATTCGAGAAAGAATTCCTTGAATTTACATTTATAACAAAGATGCCGCTTTTATGGTCACATTTTTTGAAGTAGTTTTAACTTTGAAAATGTACTATAGATACATATTTTGTGCACTAAAATCCCCAAAATAAAACTACATTAACAACTATATGGGGCGGGGGCGGCTCAGTCGGTAGCGCGCCAGGCTCGTAATCTGTAGTTCCCAGGTTCGAGTCCCAGCTGGGTCAGCGTTGAGATTTATCTCCGCAAAATTCCCCCTGCCCACGGTCAGTAGGGGACACCGATGGGCTTGGAAAGGCCGCCGTCCGTCGGATGGGACGTTAAGCCGTGGCCCCGTATGTGGGAGAGCCATACCCTGTGCACGTTAAAGAGCATGCTGGATGGCCTTGACGGGAGGCTACCATCTGTCTTTCAACAGCTGTTCCAGTGGGTCCCCTCCCCCAACCTTCTCTGAACCTTCGGGGTCCATGTGACCTGGCCATTTAGCCCATGGTGCGCAAAAAAGTGCTGCTCAGAGGCAAAACAACCCAACAAGTTTTCTCTATTTTATTCTCTATTTAATGGAAAAATTGTACAAAACCTACTTCATTCGGAATAAAGTGGCAACATTGAGTTCCGAGAATTCCCCTCAATTTTATTTTCAATACATACGTTAGTCTTGGTCTCTCATTTCGTGTCTAAAGTTAGAAGTGTTTAGATGTTTAATAAAAGAAATCGAAAAAAATTTTTTTTGGTGTTTTAAAGTTTTGTGTGCGTAATATAAATTTATTAAATTTTGCCAATAGGCAACTTACAATTTTTCACCATCTGATTTATTAACTACAATTCAAATATTTTTCGTAAGCCTTATCACGATGTAGGATAATTCAACTATAACAAAGCAGAAAAGGAAAGCTATCTCTTTGGATACTAAGATCCAAATTTTAGATTGTCTTGCAACTGGAGAAGGTTCAACATCCATAGGTAAATATTTTAATTTGAACGAAGCTACCGTAAGAACCATCAAGAAAAATGAAGATGCTATTAGAAAATCTGTGCTTTCTGGAACAAAATTGAGCGCTATGTCTCCATCGTACACGAGAGATATTGTAAAAGGGAAGATGGAAAAGGCACTAGTAAATGTGGATAAAAGATAACTCGCAAAAAAAATACCTCTAGACTGAAATGCCATGAAACAGATGGCATTACGAATATATAAACAGATACAAGAAATGGAACCAACCATATCAGCTCAGTTGAACAAAAATTATGAATTTTCTGCAAGTACAGGTTAGCTTGCGGGATTTCTTCAAAGACACGCGTTTCGTAATGTAAAGATAAAAGGTGAAGGATCTGCAGATGAGCCAGCTGCTAAAGAATTTTGTCCAAAATTGGCCCAAATCATCGAAGATGGTGAATACATTCCTGATCAAGTTTGGAATGCAGATGAAACTGGTCTTTTTTGGAAAAAAAATTCCGAGGAGAACCTACGTTGCAAAATCGCAAAAAACAGTTAGTGGCTTTAAAGCAGCTAGGATCGTGTGACCTTTCTATTTTGCAGCAACACTTCAGGAGATCATATGTTAAAACCGCTGCTCATCAATCGACCACGGTCAATGAAAGGTGTAGATCTGAATAAATTGCCAGTGTATTGGATGGCAAACAAAAAAGCCTGGGTTACAAAAGAAATGTTTAATGAATGGCTCCATAAATGTTTTGTCCAGAAGTTAAACGCTATTTCAAGGAAAAAAATCTCGAATTTAAAATTCTATTATTTATAGGCAATGCCCCTGGCCATCCTGTTTTGGAACACCCAAATGTGCAATATTATTTTATGCAATTTAATACATCCTTAATACAACCACAAGACCAGGGTATAATTGCCACATTTAAAACTTACGACGTACACTCCAATACATTTTGGATAAATTAGATAAGTATAAAACACTAACAATTATTGATGTGTGGAAGAAATTTTCTATTTTAGATTGTGTAGCAGATATGCTGGATTGATATTATCAGAATAAAATCAACTTTAAATACATGCTGGAAAGCTATTTGGCCAGAATGTGTAAAAAGCAAAGATCCTGTACCCCCAAATACGACTGAATATCCTAATATCATCACTTTAGCACATGCAGTTGGTGGAGAAGGATTCGATGATTTATCGTTTGCAGATATTGATGAATTGCTTCTTTACAAAGCTCTTAGCGAAGATGAAATAATAGTAATTGTCCTTAAGACTCCTGATGAAAAAGTGATGGTGATGAAGAGGTTCCACTCACTGCAGGTTTAATTAAAGAAGGGCTTCAAATGACTATTAAATTGGAAAGTCATTTTCTTACACATGATCCCATTGTCGAACGAGCTGAGCAGTTTAAACGTGAAGTCATATATGGCGCGTTATCAAGAATTATACAAAGATCTAGTCAAAGCAGGATCTCAACGATTGATTGCAGAGTTCATTGTCAAACTAATCAAACTTTAGAATCACTGGAAACAAGTGATGATTTGGTTCCCCATGCTACAGAGAGCATTTCACCATTGGGGTATGAACACGACGGCCAAAATGCTTTAAGCGATGAAAGTGATTCCAATCTTACGCAAACGAATGCGTATTTTGTCAGAAAGTGACAACGAATAAAATCTAGTTAATAAGCAGATGTAAGTCATATTTTTTCGCACTTTTGTATTCTTGAATTAGTGACATATTATTTTCTTTATGAAGGATAATTATCTTTATATATGTACATATAATTATTATTGTTTCTGGGTTCTTTGTAAAGTGTATTGATAATGTATTTGACAAAGTGTTGTGCATTGTGTTTATTCTCCTCGTGTATTTTTTTATGTTATAATAAATTTGAATTTGAATTATCTTTATAAATTTATAAAACAAAAAATCTGTTTAAATGAATAAAAGTCAAATAAAGATTTAATTAAAAATTTTGATATGATTTGTTTGAAAACATCATATTATTTGTACTGGGTTTTCACGTCTGGAACCAATCTTCTGATGTTTTACATGCACTGTATTTTTTTACACGGTTTGTTCGGGAACTTATCTACCGTATAAAAAAAGAATTGGGTATATTTAGCAATGCATGTTTTCCCGAAATACAGATTTTTTTTATCGCAGTAAAAATATCTGGCAACAATAGAAATGTTGCCAGATATTTTTTTCTAAATTCTGTAATCAACCATAGTGTTCGGATACTTTTTTGATCGACTGTACAATACACTAGTCAAAGAGAATAACCTCTCAGAGAACTTCGAGTTAATCTTTTCCTTTAAAAATAAGCCCATTTATTTTAGCGAACGATTTGTTATAACAGATATTATTTGTGTTTTAATTAATTTTACAAATTCATTCTTACGACTAGCAACGTTTTGTTAAGCGTTCCAACTTCCACAGCTCTTTAACATTAAGCGAAAGTTTTGGAAAACCATGAGCAGTGAGTTCGCACTATGGGACACTTCTACCCCCTGCTTTCCCCCTATGACGTCACTGACCAAACCCCTATGACGTCGCCGGTCACGCCCCCTTATTAATATTGATAATTAATAATTCATAATTAATTAATCCCCCTTATTAAAAATCCCCCTTTTTTAAAATTTTTCCCCCTTATGAAAACTCCCCTTCCGTCCTCTTTTTAACCCCTGTCGCCATCTGGTGACTATAAGTAGTACTATTTTCGGAAAAACCCCTATTTTAGCTCTAATTTCCCGATTTTTGACTACCCCTTTATTAAACATTTCTTCCCCCTTATTAATAAACACTTCCTCCCCCCCCTTTTTTTTTAAACCCGTGGCGCCATCTGGCGACTATGAGGAGTACTATTTTTGGAAAAAACCCTATTTTAACTCTAATTTTCCGATTTTTGACTCCCTCTTTATTAAACATTTCTCCCCCTTATTGAAAAAGAACCCCTTCCTCCTCCCTTTTTAACCCCTGGTGCCATCTGGTGACTATGAGGAGTACTATTTTCGGAAAAACCCCTATTTTAGCTCTAATTTCCCGTTTTTTCAGCCAACCCATCATTAAAGACCCCTGGTTGACCCATCTATATTTTAAGCCCCCCCCCTTAATCTCCGAATAAGTCCCTTACCAACTAAACTTCGGGTGGCAACGATCGGACGATGGAAGCCTCAGAATAATTGCATGGGTGGCAACCTCATGCAGAAAGGGATGATGAAAGTCTCTAAATAATTGCAAAATTTTCGATAGTAGTCACTCACAGAAAATCAACTCCCAAATTTGCATTACCCATTTTTTATTCCTTATTAATGAATCCTTTGTAGGGGGCCTTCGGATCTCAAGTTATCGCGCTCTCCAAGCGATAACTGCTGTTTTTACAAGGTCATCATTACAATTAAAGAATGTAACGGTTACAGGGAGAATAGGATTTGAACTCGTACATTAGAAAAGGGAACAATTGTTAATGTCATAAGAAATGTGTGACGTAATTCAGTGGAAAAACTTAATACGAAAATCTTTAGCATTATTCCGGCGTCCTTTGTTAGGTGATAGTATTAACATCCTTATACGTTCTCACTTCAAATTTTCATATGACATTCGGGAGTTATCACTTAAGTTTCGACTTTCATTTTTTCCAACCGCAGTACTGCGCAGTTTCTGTTGAACGTTGGTGACTTCGATGCAAAGGACGATCTTTCTCACACTAACGATACGGCCGTGAACTAAAAAGCAAACCCATAGACAATAAAGATTTGAATTAAAAAGTCATTAAAACCGTGAATGGACTTATGTGAAACGTAATGTACTGAGCTTGGCAACATTAATATAGATAGGGATCCTCGCTTGTTTTCTCTATACTATCATAAATTGAGAAACCTCGATGCTTGAGAAATTATCAAAGATGAATAGAGCTCTGTAAATTTCTGACCACACAATCTTCTGAGTTCATTCTGCTGTAGATGTCTAATTCTGTCAGGATCACAAGGGATGTTTTACACATTCAAGGACTTTTTCTGACATTCGTTAATCAAAGTGTCTATCTATGCATCAGACTCATCATTACACTGACAAACTACCTATCCAAAGGTTGTGTAAGCATTTAGGATGAGAAATTGAGTCCGCTTCACTGTCATACAATCTCATAACTTAATTTCAGATGAACGTTTCTTCATAGAATCGTAAACTCTCAATATCTATGCATTTCCTCACACACATCTCGCAAGATAATTAAAGTTCAGTCACTGATTCATCTTCCCCATGTGTATATTTACTTTCTAATAAGCCATACTTTAACAACCAAAGTAGGTAAATCGCAAGCATCATCAGATTTTTACTGCTTACATTGAAACTCTCACAACACCCTATTCAGTTCCCCAACTGATACAGCTACAAGTTACGATAGCCAACATCTATCCCATAGACAGTAGGTTAGTTACTTCTAACAAAGCCAAGGTTTGAGATCCATAATAAGACATGAACGTTGTTTACCTACCAAGATCCCGACCTCCTCTCATCCCTTCTTCAGGGTCGTGTGAAAGGTAACCGTTAAGACAATTAGCTGCGTGAAGTTGTATTTATTTTTAAAGCAAAGATACACCGAACTCGCTCTTACAGGCACGAACCTTCCATTTCCTAACGTATGAAAAGGGAAATAGCACGAACAGTCATAGCGATTATAGTATGTTGACGGCTTTAAATATGATTCGAACGAAGGACAATCTGAATAGGCGCCTTTGTCTGGATATTAAAAATCTGAAAACTCACTGTTTCTAAGAAAACAACAATATTTCCATGAAAAGTTGAATCACAGAATCGATCCGCTAGCCTTAACATTGCATTCTCTGACTTCAGCAACCAATAAAACGTAACGTAAGCTCTCTCGGCGGTTATTCCATGGCGATATCTCTTTTCAGAGTTTCCCCTGGTATGTTTGAATAACCGCATAAGTAGGATGAAGGTGGTTAGCTGCAAACACAAGCTTTTCGACAAAGATAGGGTGTTTTACTACACGAGGAAATCTAACACACGCGCACACACATTTTCATGTCTAAGAATCGATTTAGTTATTTTTCCTACATGAGAATATTTCTACACTAGTGTGGAATTCTTAGAACAAGTGGTACTATGTTCGTGTGAAAGTGGTTCTGGCAAGCACACGTTTTTTGATAATGTTATGTATCCTGTTTGGAAATCTGAAAGAACACTGTCTATGGAGCATTACTCCTGTAAGCCAGTACTAATTTCGATTCTGATGGTCCCCATAACTGGTAGACAATACTTTGCGTTTCAAACGGAACTAACGTATAAAGAGTCAAGTCTTTCAAAGGTTATTTCACACTTCAAAATCAATCATCACATTTCAGAAAGAAAGAGAAGATTGAAAATGAAAGGAGAAGTGATTGAGAAGAGAAAGAAAAGCACACTACCAGCATTCTCACATTAAAAGAAAAGTACACTACCAGCATTCTCACATTAAAACAAAACGTAAGCATTCGAAACAGACAGATCTGGTCAACAGAGGGCGCCCTGTGCCGGCTTGAAAGGCAGCAAGAAGGTTGGTAACAACGGTTTAACCATTCATTTTTTAAGTATTAGAGCGTTAATGTTACAATTTCTTACAACAACGTTCATTTCTAGTGAAGATAAAACATTCACTTTTCGTGTAAGCATGTGAATATTACATTTCAGCTGTATGTGAAACAAACATTCAGTGAGAAGAATATTTAAGACTATTTAAAAGCATCAGTGTGAACTCATTGATAAATAAAACGTGTCTCCTTCTTGTGTCTCCTTCTTAATATCCATATACTATTCTTACAAGCACAAAAGATAGAACTTTTGAAGGAAGATGAACCATGTATCAGTTTAAAAAACGATTTTCTGTGTTTTGGACATTTAACCCGCGCCATCTATCGGGTACAGAAATCCTCAAAACTAATACGTCTTTACTAGTAATGGAGGGGAAATATATGAACAGTTCTAGAAAAATCACTGTCCATAACATTTATATTCATGTATTTCATTTTCTTGTTACGAGGAATCTGACGGAAAACATAAGACACGCATGCTCAATATTCAAACGTATTGAAAGATTCTTACTGAAATATGAGTATTCAAAATCAAGAGATGTATGGCACTATACATATTCAACGGATGTCTTTCTAAGTGTAAGTCTGTATGCATACATGAATGCGATGGACTAAGATTTTCTTCATATTGTGTCACATATTTTCTTTCGTCTCTGTATATGTGTTAATTGTATGTGCGTGTGTGCGTATGTTTTCATGTTTGTTTCTATGTTTGTTACTGTGAATCGGATGTGTGTGTGAATGTGTGGGTGTTTCTATGAATCGTGTGTTTAAACATGTTATCACTTGCTTGCTACAGAAAAAGCTAACAATTTACAAACCTCAACAGATGGGCATTATAGCTCTATTAGGAAATCTCATCGAAAAGTCACTAAACAGATAAGTTTACTAAAGAGAAAGATGTACTCTTTTATACAGTTTTTCAGATTCTTTTACCTTTCTCGATTCTGTTAAGTAGAACAATGAAACAGCATTGCAGGAAAAAATCTTTTATTCATACACTAAAAAATTACAATGACGACCCATCAGATATAGAACAGAAATTACTCTTCTACAATTGTGTTTTTAATATCACTATGAATTAGATCTCGACCAATGGCAGGCTATTGTCAGATGGCATCAAAGGTTTTAGGTATAAGTAGTACACTCGATGTCATAGTTTTGCAGTACTGAAGTGTTAACGATGGCTTGTGTTCACCCAGAAAGTGATCTCTCCATGAACGGTTTGCTAATGGAGACTACCAGCTAGGTTCTGACTTGTTGGTGAAGATTTGCAAGGACGTTCCCGAAGTCCACATATGTTTGTTTCAGAATTGCAGTGACATTCCGTTTAGACCTTCGGCTTCGGTTATATTATCCGACGAATAGTGGTATGGACTGACTTCTACACTTGCTTATACGTTTACCTTCGAGTATGAACTGAATGGCATGGTGGTATTCAAGGGTAAAAAAGGGGTGATCATAGAGAAAGGTGTTGTGTGTGACGACGGTACTTCAATGATTTCTTCGGTACATCTCACCATCAAACAATGGATGTGGTTAAAAGATTCCCGCAGCTCCATCACCTGCAGCTTGATGGCTCTGAAGTTCAATAAATTTTCTAATGCCATAAAGGATGTCGAATTAACTACAGACCATACTCCGAGACTGTCTATAATGTTGAACTGCATGATCAGAGAGCAAAGTTAAGTTTCAGAAAAACGTTAAATACACTCGTCAGAAAAGAAATTTTTCGGATTCTACGTACGAACTGTATTGGGTGTGAAGCAGATCATCCAAGTCAGCTTCGTCATTCGTGTGTTGCCATAGCCGATGAATCAGTTGATGCCCATTTCGCAGAAGCAGTGAGAAACATTCATTTAAGCGATATCACTAAACTTTTTGTGGAAGAGGCAGGAGTTGAAGATTCCTACATGTTACACTTTCCTATATTACTAAACGAAGTGTATGACGAACTGGTGCACACCTCTGAATATGTACTAAATAAATGTTAATAGTGTTACTAATTTCTGTTCTATATCTGATGGGTCGTCATTGTAATTTCTTAGTGTATGAATGAAAGATTTTTTCCTGCAATGCTGTTTCATTGTTCTACTTAACAGAATGGAGAAAGGTAAAAGAATCTTAAAAACGGTATACAAGCGTACATCTTTAGTAAACTTATCTGTTTAGCTACTTTTCGATGAGATTTCCTAATAGAGCTATAATGCCAATCTGATTAGGTTTGTAAATTGTTAGCTTCTTCTGTAGCAAGCAAATGATAACATGTTTGAACACACGATTCATAGAAACACCCACACACTCACACACATCCATTCACAGTAACAAACATGAAAGCACACTCACACACGCAACACAACGCATGCACGCACATACAATTAACACCTATACAGAGACGAAAACAAGTGCGTGACACAATATGGAGAAAAACTTAGTCATCGCATGGATGTATGCATACACTTATGTATAACACCATACACCACATAAAAATGAATATACTTTGCATAAGATCAGAGAAACCGTACATACCTAATCATTCATAAACAGACAGCTGTTGTCTTACGTTTACTCGAATCGGATAGTCAACATATTTCTCAATAGATGGCGCTGGTTAAACGTCCAAAACACAGAAAATCGTTTTTTTAAACTGATACATGGTTCATCTTCCTTTGAAAGTTCTATCTTTTGTGCTCGTAAGAATGGTATATAGATATGACGAGACACAAGAAGGAGACACGTTTTATGTATCCATGACTTCACACTGAAGTTTTTAAATATTCTTCTCAAGTGAGTGTTTGGTTTACATACAGCTGAAATGTAATATTCACATGCTTACACAGAAGAGTGAATGTTGCAGACTTGTATCTTCACTAGCTATGAACGTTGTTGCAAGAAATTGCAACATGAACGTCCTAATACTTAAAAAATGAATGGTTAAACCATGGCTACTAACCTTCTTGCTGCTTTTCAAGCCTGCATAAAGCACCCTCTGCATTATCTGTTTTGAGGTGATGAATGCTTATGTTTTCTTTTAATGTGAGAATGCTTTTCTTTTAATGTGAGAATGCTGGGTGTGGTGCTTTTCTTTCGCTTCTCTATCATTTCTCCTTTCATTTTCAATCTTACTTCTGCAATATTGATTGTCTTGATGATTGAGTTTGAAGTATGAAAGACTTTATACGTTAGGTCCTGTAAACGCAAAGTATTATCTATCGGTTCTGGGAACTCGTAGAATCGCGAGGCGTTATGCTTATGGTATGTACAGGAGTAATGCTCCATAGACAGTGTTATTTCCAAACAAGATACATAACATTATCAAAAAACGTGTGTTTGCCCTAACCACTTTCAAACGAACATAGTACCACTTGTTCTAAGAATTCCACACTAGTATAGAAATAGGGAAAAATTACTAAACAGACATCTCTGTGTTAGATTGTAGTGAAACACTCTATCTTTGTCGAAAAACTTGTGTCTGCAGCTAACCACCTTCACCCACACTTATGCACTTATTCAAACATACCGAGGGGGCCGGGAACTCTGAAAAGAGATAGTGCCTTGGAAGAACCATCGAGAGAGCTTACGTTACGTTTTATCGGCAGTTGAAGTCAGTGAATGCAAAGCTAGGTCTCGATTCTGGGGCCCAACTTTTCATGGAAATATTGTTGTTTTCCGTTCGAATCATATTTAATGCAGTCAACATACTATAATCTCTATGACTGTTCTTTCTATTTCCCTTTTCATACATTAGGAAATGGAAGGTTCGTGCATGTAAGAGTGAGTTCGAAATCAGTTTATCTTTGCTTTAAAAATAAATACGACTTTACACAGCTAATTGTCTTAACGGTTACCTTTCACACGACCCTGAAGAAGGGATGAGAGGATGTCGGGATCTTGGCAGGTAAACAACGTTCATGTCTTACTATGGATCTCAAACCTTGGCTTTGTTAGAAGTAACTAACCTACTGTCTATGGGATAGATGTTGGCTATCGTAACTTGTAGCTGTATCGGATGGGGTAAAGTACTGAATAGGGTGTTGTGAGAGTTTCAACGTAGGCAGTAATAATCTGATGATGCTTGCGATTTACCTACTTTGGTCGTTAAAGTATGGCTTATTAGAAAGTAAATATACATATAGGGAAGGTGAATCAGTGACTGAACTTCAATTATCTTGCGAGGTATGTGTGAGGAAATGCATAGATATTGAGAGTTTACGATTCTATGAAGAAACGTGCATCTGAATTTAAGTTATGAGATTGTATGACAGTGAAGCGGACTCAATTTTTCATCCTAAATGATTACACAACCTTTGGATAGGTAGTTTGTCAGTGTAATGATGAGTCTGATGCATAAATAGACACTTTGATTAACGAATGTCAGAAAAAGTCCTTGAATGTGTAAAACATCCCTTGTGATCCTGACAAAATTCGACATCTACAGCAGAATGAACTCAGAAGATTGTGTGGTCAGAACTTTACAGAGCTCTTCATCTTTCATAATTTCTCAAGCATCGAGGTTTCTCAATTTATGATAGTATAGAGAAAACAAGCGAGGATTCCTATCTATATTAATGTTGTCAAGCTCAGTACATTACGTTTTACATAAGTCCATTCATGGTTTTAATGACTTTTTAGTTCAAATCTTTATTGTCTGTGGGGTTCCAGGTTTGTTTTTTAGTGCACGGCCGTATCGTTAGTGTGAGAAAGATCGTCCTTTGCATCGAAGTCACCAGCGTTCCACAGAAACTGCGCATTACTGCAGTTGGAAAAAAAAATAAAAGTTGAAACTTAAGTGATAACTACCCCGAATGTCATTTGAAAATTTGAAGTCAGAACGTATAAGGATGTTAATACTATCACCTAACAAAGGATGCCGGGAATAATGCTAAAGATTTTCGTATTAAGTTTTTCCACTGAATTACGTCACACATTTCTTATGACATTAACAATTGTTCGCTTTTCTAATGTACGAGTTCAAATCCTATTCTCCCTGTACCCGTTACATTCTTTAATTTCAATGATGACCTTGTAAAATCAGCAGTTATCGCTTGGAGAATGCGATAACTTAAGATCTGAAGGCCCCCTACAACTGATTTCCGTTGTTCTGGACATTTCGTCATGTCATTATTTAACTTTCTCATTAGGCTTTTGGACGGAGCGACTGCTCTTCTCAAAATGAGTCGAACCATACTCCTTTAACTCATGTTGGAACTAAAGTTTTTTACGGAAACGTATGAATTCTACTTTTAGCATTCTTACTTTCTATAGCATTCTGCGGCACAATCTTTACCCTGTAAAAGCATGTAACTGATGCTGCAATGTGAATTTCGTCAGCATCTTCACATTTGCCGATAAACGGTGGAAGAGACGATTTTTATAAACTGTGCGAGCACTTGTAGATTAATGATTACTCCCATAGCTAATTTTTCTTCGAGTAGCGTTACTTCCTAGGAAAGAGTTTGCATCATGTACTGAGGATACATCCGTAATAAGTATTTTTAAACCATTTTGCGTAACGGGGGAGTTTTTAATTTCGTAGGACTTTTGTTAAAAACCATCGCGCTCTGCACTCGTCCTCTTGACCCCCCAGACCGATAAGTTGTAAGATCAAATTTATATTGTGCGATTGCTGACATCGATACGTGACCGCTGCCGAGTTGTAAATATTAAAATGCACATTCTTATCGGCACCAAATGTAAACACTGTGGCAGCGTCTGCACTCGTCGTCTTGAACCCATACTGATAAGTGATTGCACCAGGACCGTATGTCGCATGATATGTTGAAAGTACGATTGCACCCATCGATAAGCTACCCTGTCGTATGATTTGAAGGAAGGTCAATTCATACCATGCGATTATTGACACAGATGAAAGATTAGAGACTTCGAAAATTTTTTCACTGCTGAGAGTGATCTGTCAATAACACGTCGTCTGGATGAGGTACCGAACATCTGTTGCGTGTTCTTAAGCGGGTCTTATATGTCACCCCTACAGACCATATTACACCTCAATATCATTTCATAATTACGAATAATTTATTTTTAAATCAGATTTTTCTCCTTTTATTAATTTTTTTACCCAATGGTATTTTCTGAGGGACAGTCTTTTAAACAGTTACTGCGGATAGTCCTTCTTCTAGTGAAGGTCGAACTCGCAAAATACGGGGACCTAGTTCAAGGATTGCATCAACCATCCAGTGAGGGGTTGCCATCCAAAGTTTAGTGGGACTTGGCAAATTTCAGATGAACGTCGACACCAAAGGAGTTTGTTGAAGTTTTAATAGAGTGAACTTTTGATAAGGGGGTTTAATAAAGGGGAGGGGGGGGGGTTAATGAGTGTTTAATTAATAAGGAATAAAAGTGGGTAATACAATTTTGGGAGTTGATTTTCTAAGTTTAGTGGACTTGTAAAAAGGATGGGAGTTTGCGATCAGTGAAGTTTTAATAGAGTGAACGTTTGATAAGGGGGGTTTAATAAAGGGGAGGGGGGTTTAATGAGTGTTTAATTAATAAGGTATAAAAGTGGGTAATACAACTTTGGGAGTTGATTTTCTAAGTTTAGTGGACTTGTAAAAAGGATGGGAGTTTGCAATCAGTGAAGTTTTAATAGAGTGAACTTTTGATAAGGGGGGGTTTAATAAAGGTAAGGGGGGTTTAATGAGTGTTTAATTAATAAGGAATGAAAATGGGTAATACAACTTTGGGAGTTGATTTTCTAAGTTTAGTGGACTTGGAAAAAGGATGGGAGTTTGCGATCAGTGAAGTTTTAATAGAGTGAACTTTTGATAAGGGGGGTTTAATAAAGGGGAGGGGGATTTAATGAGTGTTTAATTAATAAGGAATAAAAGTGGGTAATACAATTTTGGGAGTTGATTTTCTAAGTTTAGTGGACTTGTAAAAAGGATAGGAGTTTGCGATCAGTGAAGTTTGAATAGAGTGAACTTTTGATAAGGGGGGTTTAGTAAAGGGGAGGGGTTTTAATGAGTGTTTAATTAATAAGGAATAAAAGTGGGTAATAAAACTTTGGGAGTTGATTTTCTAAGTTTAGTGGACTTGTAAAAAGGATGGGAGTTTGCGATCAGTGAAGTTTGAATAGAGTAAACTTTTGATAAGGGGGGTTTAATAAAGGGGAGGGGGTTTTAATGAGTGTTTCATTAATGAGGAATAAAAAATGGGTAATACAACTTTGGAGTTGATTTTCTGTGAGTTACTGCTATCAAGAATTTTGCAATTATTTAGAGACTTGCATCATCCCTTTCTGTGTATGGTTGCCACCCATGCAATTATTCTGAGACTTGCATCATCCGATCGTTGCCAGTCGAAGTTTAGTTGGTAAGGGACTTATTCAGAGATTAAGGGGGGGGGGGGGGTTTAAAATATAAGTGGATCAACCAGGGGTCTTTAATGATGGGTTGGCTGAAAAATCGGGAAATTAGAGCTAAAATAGGGGTTTTTCCTAAAAAGTACTCCTCATAATCGCCAGATGGCGCCAGGGGTTAAAAAAGGGGGGGAAGGAAGGGTTTTTTTAATAAGGGAGGATAAATTTTTAATATAGGGGAGTCAAAAATCGGGAAATTAGAGCTAAAATAGGGGTTTTTCTGAAAATAGTACTCCTCATAGTCACCAGATGGCGCCAGGGGTTAATGGGGAGGAAGGTTTTTTAATAAGGGGGAGGAATTTTTAATAAAGGGGTTTTTAATAGGGGGATTAATTATGAATTATTAATTTTGAATATTAATAGGGGGCGTGGCCGGTGATATCATAGGGGAGCGTGGTCGGTGACGTCAAAGGGGGGAAACACGGGGGTAAAAGTGCCCATAGTGCGAACTCACTACTACCGTGTTTTGCAGAAATTACATTTAAAATTAACGAGATAATTTATATCCAGTGGCATTTGCGTGAAAATATTATTTCCAAAATTAGGAAGCTTCAAGTTCAAGTTCTAGTTTATCATCATTAAAAATTCGACATTAAATTTGATCAACCTATAAATAACCCAAAAGCAAAATCTTGACTAGTTGTTTTATAGTACATATTACATTGGCAGTTCAAAAAATAAATTTAAAATCATTTTTAAGGTTGAAAAGAAAAATATCTAATGTAGTTTTCTATTCACATAATATTGAAATGTCCCAAATATCTTTTAATACTCTGTAGGCAAAACTTACTAAATTCCAGTTCCGTGTTATTGTTATCACCAGTAATAATGTTTTACATTTCAAAAATAATTATTCAATTAAACGAATTAATTCGTCTAATTTCACAAATTAAAAGCATCGTTAACCGCATTTTATTAAAGAAGTGCTTGCCACAGAGGTCTGACAGGAACCAATCAGTATAATGCGTCATAGAGAAGACGATCTATGAGGAAGGAGAAACATCAGCAGGAAGACAACACAAAATAGAAACATCCAAACTCGGGGCTCGAACCCAGGTCCTTTTGATAGGTTTCCGCGGAATTAAAATGCCAAGCCATTTTAATTCCGCGGAAACTAATGAGCCACTGAAACAATATTTGCAGATAAATCTCTCTAAAAATACTCCTTCTCATCTTTCTTAGTTTATTCCTACACTCAGTCTCCCTCCTTATAATCTTACATTTATCTCTTTGTCTTCTGTAAATCGTCACAGCCAAGAATTTCCTTATGCCTCTTTTAAATCCCCCTCCAATAATGAATCAGTTACACGCAGCATTGTCACCTCGCATTTTATTTCCTAAGAATCCCCCCCCCCCTTGAAGACTGAAACACTCTCCCTGATTTCCATTCCTCGGAGAAAGAATGAGTAACAGGTAACGCGAACGCTTCGACCTCCATTCGGTTCCCTTCAGATCCACCGCCTCCCATAGAGCTTCAGCCCCAACTGATGTGGGCGCGGCGACGGGACGACCCTGCCAGGAGCGGCGGCAGCCCTCCGTGTCCAGGTGTAGTCGATATGAATATAAAATAATGACACGATGCGATTATATGCAAAGTTGGGGCGCTGTCTTTCATCGCGCGCTAATATCCCGCACGGGGTGACGTTATTCATAATTCACCAAGAATCCGATGCCAATATTCAATTTCGCGGACACGTGATGCCACGTGCCCCGTAATTAATTCTGGTTTGTATGATAATCATCATAATCGTGTGGCAACACTGCGAAAGAAGCGCGTTCTGACAGGCGACAGTTCCTTTGTGTGGGCCCGGATCCGTTGACAGTTTGCCGCCGTAATTGAAGCGCCTGCTGTAATTTCTTCCGTCGCAAGCGCTGTTATTAAATCAAACATGCTTCATCGAAAAGTTTAATAATTCCGCGATTTCACGCTTTTTCCTGCGTCGCTGTGCGCCAGACTATCATGTCCGTGTTCGCCAACTTTCTTTATTTGACTGCGCTAAACCCACTGCACTCTGTCCGCCGCTCCAGAGCTGACATCTCAGAGCTTCTGAAATTCTTTTCCTCTTTTGATTTGAAACAAATGCAGAAATTGATGCCGCTTAAGGAGCTGGTTGCAGCACTTTCATCTGATGGCACGCTGACTGGAAAACCGTTTATTTTGTTTGTTATAAACACAATTGTTATCGTTGCACATTAAATACTATTGTGCAAAGGGAATTTGTATATTTTTCTGAGATTATTTAATTTTATTTGCAACTCTTAAGGCAGAAAATTTTTCGAGTTATAAAAAAAGAAATAAAAATGTTTATTGATTGTTAACATCAATATAATTGATCAATCTGATATTTTGACAATTCACGTGTTTTTGTGATCAATATTTTTTAATTTGAAACTATTCTTAAATTTTGAACAGAAAGAGCACTCTATTAAGATTACCTGATCCGTGCTTAAACACTTTATTTCTACATTCATTTCATTGCTATTATTTTAAAAATATTACTTTTCGCAACTTATTACTATTGAAATAGTTTTTTGTAAATAACGATTCGCTGATGAGTGTGTGGTGGTGATGAGTGGATCCCACTCACCGCACCACCCACTCTTTTGAATGCAAGGGGACCATTCCCCCCATTCAGAACGCGAATAAGGGAAAAAGAGGCAAAAAAATTATTAAACCTACTTATATTTCATGCATTTTGCAAGAATTTTTTTAAAAACCCGAAAAACGAAGAGGGAAATAGTATACTGCTTTTGGAAATCAAGTATCCTCTCCCACTTTACATTTTTTTGGCACGATTGTGTTCCTCGATTTTTTTGATATCCGGGCCCGATTGCATATAATTTAGAATATTTAACATACAGTAATATTTTAAAATTAAATTATTCATGTTTATATTTAAACTTTTTTCTGCCTTTTTTTTTTGCTCTGGGCATGAATAAATTACAATAAATTTTTAAAAGAGTGAGACATTTTTCCATGTTGTGTGAATGGAAACCTATGTTAAAAATTTTTATTTGAAAAAAGGTTTTTTATCTAGTTATATATATCAAGGATATTTGTAACTAGTTATTTTTATTCCTTTTAGAATAGAAAAAACATAATTTTGATGTTACATAAATAAGCAAATTATATGCTTAAATGCTGGAGCGCTTATTTTGTTGGAGCCCTTAGGAAAGTGATTAAGTGGCCTGATGAGAAACACGGCCCTACACCAAACTGTTCTAAGCTGATTTTAATAATATGACTAAACTTAAATGTTGGACTTAACGGTGTTGAAGAGTGAGTGATATTGAATGATTTTTTTCGTCTCTTAAATGGGTGCAAATAATGCCAACGCAAACACTGTTCTCAGCAAAACATTGCCCTATAATTTATTTTGCTAAATCTTCTGATCTTTTCTTCAGGAGGTGATGATCTTACAGAAGCTTATTAATCTACCATATCAATATTTCCTTGATCATTCCTCTTACGAGAGCTCTATCAATGATTTTGTTTTTCTTTTTAAATCGTGCATCTGTAATCACGAAAATCGAAATTTAGAAAGATTTGTGTGAGATCTTCAATCTATCGCTAGGGACATTTTTCAATAAAAAATACATTTCAAAGTTAGGAAGCTTTGACTGTGAGTTTCCAATTCAAAAGTTATCATGTAAAATCATCATACAATTTATTCTACAATTTTCTTTTTAGCAACTGGAGTTTTTTTTATCCTGATATAATATTATTTAATTGTGATCTTATGATTTATTAGCATTCATTACTAAAGTTCCTTCAATACTACTGTTCCTATTTATTCATTCTTTCCCATTCAGAGCAATAGTGAGGTGCAAAGTGAAATTAATACAGCCAAGTCCTCTTAATTATGGATTCCATGGTGATAAAATATTTTCTTTGGAAAAAAAAAAGATTTCAAACGCATTTTCATGGCAAGTGGAAAGAAAAATTAAAGTCTGTCACATGCGTCTTCCATAGAAAAATCACAGACGTCTATTTTTCATCATGACTTCAAGATTCATAATTGGAACTTCTTATAAAATGAGAGATAATTTAAAACTTTCCTTCGTATTACATAAACCGTTGGGTTGGGTTGTTTTACCTCTGAGCGGCACTTTTTTGCACACCATGGGCTAAATGGCCAGGTCACATGGACCCCGAAGGCTCAGAGAAGGTTGGGGGAGGGGACCCACTGGAGCAGCTGTTGGGAGACAGATGGTAGCCTCCCGTCAAGGCCATCCAGCGTGTTCTTTAACGAGCTCAGGGTATGGCTCTCCCGCACACGGGGACACGGCTTAACGTCCCATCCGATGGACGGCGGGCCTTTCCAAGCCCATCGGTGTCGCCTACTGACCGTGGGCAGGGGTGGGGGGGAAATTTGCGGAGATAAATCTCAACGCTGACTCAGCTGGGACTCGAACCTGGGAACTACAGATAACGAGCCTGGCGCGCTACCGACTGAGCCACCCCCGCCCCTCCTTTATTGTTAGTATACGAAATTGAGTCTCAGTAGAAACAGTTTCCATTAAATTGCAAGTAAAGAATATGCAATTAAGGAAGGTTTAAAAATATGCTTTCCTGCACTCCGCAGAATATTATGCGGAACATATCCGCAGAATATTATGCGGAACATATCCGCAGAATATTATGCGGAGTGCATATCGCTGTGTGTATTTTTAAAACTATAATTTTGTAAATGTTATTTCATGTTTCAATATTTACATTACGTTATGCAAAGCTCCTTAATTTTGAAAATAAACTTTTAACGGAAAAAATCGCCGAAGATTTGATTGGTTGGTGGTTTGTTCAGGGTTTTATGGCTCATTGCCAGCTAATTTTGTAATGGGCCAAACAAAAGATTAGAAAAGCTAAATGACGTAGACCCTTAACGAAAAGTTAAAAACGAACAACAAAAAACATACAAATGCCACAAAACTGTAAATCAGCAATTAATAGCATATATAATATCAACAAGAGTAAAAACCTTATTTTCTGATATCAGATAAAAATATAAAAAATCATCAGATGTATTGGAAAATAAAAGCAACCAGGGTAAATTGCCAGGTTGTTTGGATTGGGTTGTTTTACTTCTGAGCGGCACTTTTTTGCACACCATGGGTTAAATTGGCCAGGTCACATGGACCCCGAAGGCTCAGAGAAAATTGGGGGAGGGGACCCACTGTAACAGCTGTTGGGAGACAGATGGTAGCCTCTCGTCAAGGCCATCCAGCGTGTTCTTTAACGTGCATAGGGTATGAATCTCCCGCACACGGGGCCACGGCTTAACGTCCCATCCGACGGATGGCGGCCTTTCCAAGCCCATCGGTGTCCCCTACTGACCGTGGGCAGGGCGAGGAATTTTGCGGAGATAAATCTCAACGCTGACCCAGCTGGGACTCGAACCTGGGAACTACAGATTACGAGCCTGGCGCGCTACCGACTGAGCCACCCCCGCCCCAAATTGCCTGGTGAAAGTGGAGTAAAATATTCCACATACGTAAAAAAACAAAAAAAAAAGAGGTGATAAAAGCGAATCATCAGATAAAACATATCCGATCGTAAGAGGCTCGGACGTAAAATCGTGGAAGGTAAATAAAACACGACATTCAAAAGTAAATGCGGGGCAATTTATTAAAATATGTTTGACAGTTCAAACGGTCTCACAAAACTCACACTTAGGTTCGTCTTCCGTCCGTAGAAGGAACGAATGATCTAAACGGAGCCAAGCAAGTACAGCTTCCTTCTTACGATTCCTCCGAAAACATGACTGCCACGGTTTGACAATAGGCTTGATCTAAAAGAGCTTTTTTGCAAGTTGTTCTGACAAAGATCTTTGCCACTGTGCCCGGAGCTCGATGGAAAATTGCTCCCGGAAGAAGAAGCACCGGCAGCCGAGAGCCGGACAGGGGCATGGCTAACTTGACAGCTTCATCTACCAAGTCACTGCCCCTTGATGCCGATGTGACTGGTACCGAGAAAAGGATGGTCCCTGTAAGTACGAGACGATAGAGCTTCTGGCGGATCTCGGACGGAATTGGGTAAGAGGCCACACTGCGTTCAAACACTGTAACGAGTAAGCGAATCGGTGTAAAGCACACGCCAACAATGATGCTTAGCTGCCATGTGGTCCAAGGCGAGTCTGATAGCTTGTAATTACACAGTGTCTCTCTGTCCATCTGGTCTGCAATGGTACAGCAGATCATGGTCGATCCCATAGACGTGCTGGACTTCGAGACATCTGTGAAGACAGGCAAGAAGTCCAAGTGCTCAACACGATGTCAGGCAAGGCCTTCCCCATCCCGCAAATGGAAAAAATCAAAGGATAGGGTTGGGTTGTTTTACCTCTGAGCGGCACTTTTTTGCACACCATGGGCTAAATGGCCAGGTCACATGGACCCCGAAGGCTCAGAGAAGGTTGGGGGAGGGGATCCACTGGAATAGCTGTTGGGAGACAGATGGTAGCCTCCCGTCAAGGCCATCCAGTGTGTTCTTTAACGTGCACAGGGTATGGCTCTCCCACACACGGGGCCACGGCTTAACGTCCCATCCGACGGACGGCGGCCTTTCCAAGCCCATCGGTGTCCCCTACTGACCGTGGGCAGGGCGGGGAATTTTGCGGAGATAAATCTCAACGCTGACCCAGCTGGGACTCGAACCTGGGAACTACAGATTACGAGCCTGGCGTGCTACCAACTGAGCCACCCCCGCCCCTGAAAAATCACAGGAAGGGGAAACAGTAAGCCACTGTGGAAGTGACTCAGCTGTCGACTGTGCGATGCTATCGAGACTGGTGTTGATGTCTCTGAGATAGCTTTGGACACCCAAACCGAAAGAACAAATAGCAGTCGGGCGAATAGTATAAAGCATCTCCCACTTAGAAAAGAAATGCAGTCCCAAGTCTGATGGCCCAGCCGGGATCGTTATTTAGATGGGTGTTGTATGGACAACTGCTGATGGCGAAGAGATAAAGATGGTTCGTCGACCTCAACATAATGACTTGAACCAATGAGATGCTGAAGACCCCCATGCAAACACTGTGGGCTTGATGGTGGAGTGGGTCCAGCACCTTCACCATTGAATACTGGGTGGAATCGTATACCTGAGATTCGTAGTTCAGTTTCGACTGGACAAGTGCATGCATGATACAGGTGGAGCAAGAAATATTAATCTGCTCCCCAAGAGAGAGAGAGAAAAACTTTGACGACGTTCAATGCCCATGTACACTTGGAACTAAGTTGACATATGTGTGTTAAAAAGGTCAATTTCCTTTTGAAGGTGAGGCCGAGAAACTTGATCTCCACCACAAATGGTGGAGACCAAGTTTCTAAGTACTCAATGGTGAAGACGTTCCTCGTAAGGAAGGTCTTCACCATTGAGAACTTAGAAACTTGGCTTCTCCATCATTTGCTGTGGTGACCACGTAACGAGGTCTCCACCACAGCAAATGATGGAGACCTCCTTACGAAGAGCAGATAGATTTTGCTTCTTTGATCCCGATGGAGGTCCCCTTGTTTTGGGAGGTGTGGCTGTCTGAGGACGGGAAAGTCAGCCTTCCAGTGGTGAAAGTCGAAGGCTGTGTAACAGGAATGGAAACCAGTGTTGTGTCGAGGTCGACACCAAATTCGTTTTCACCTGCTTGAGGATGTGATTTGCTACAGGCGAGAAGGATTCAGTAGGTGGAACATTGACATCAGTTGGCACTGCCACAGAAGTTATTTCAATGATCATGTTTTCAATGACTGCACCAACATAGGAAACCTTGCCAGGTGAGGCAGATGGTGCAACGAGATTTCTCCCCTCAGGATAAGAAGTATTGTTGATGGTTTTGTGGCGTTGTATCTTCTTTTCCTGCTGCCATTTGGGACAGTCACAGGTGAATGCCAATGGTCGCAACTTTAGTTCATACAGCTTGCTTTGTCTGCTGTGCAGTCAGGATCAATGTGATCCTGGCTGCCAGAGTGAGTACAGGTGGGTTTATCCTGTCAAGCTGTGTGGCGTGGCCATACTTTTATACTGGAAACAGCTCAGAGAATTTGGTATATATTGTAATTTCTCACAGTGATGGTATGCTGCAGACGTGGCTAACTTCAAGGAATGAATTAAAAAACAAACGTTTCTTGAACTTCAATAAATGAATGTTAAAATCAGTAACCGGGTGTGTAACAATTTACCATCACGACGTGTCGAAACCCGTGGAAGCATATTCCTTGGGTGAAGAGCTCTGAGAGAATTTTCTCCTCACTGAGATCCCAACCCGAGAGGAATTCAACGATTTGTCGGATGTAACTGCGACAGCCACCCCTTCGATCGCAGTAACCTTAAGGAACGGTTACGAATGTTTTAGACACGCGGACACAACAAGTAAGTCTCTAGATCGTACTCGGATTTTGGCAAACCCGCAAAACCTACCAAACATTATTTTTTTTATGAAAAATGGGGATATGTTCCCAATTGCCTGATCACCCATGGAATGGATGATCAGGAATCGAGTGTTTTGAATGAGAAGATAAAGATGAATGTGAAGCAGTCATCGAAGTTGAGAGTGAATAAAATGGCAGATCTTCAGGACGAAACCTTTTTACAGACGAAGCAGAACATGATTTCATGATTGTTTTAGTGTAATTCAGTGCCCATGGTTCCCAATTCACCACGCCAAGGCTGTACAGGCCCTTTACCCATAAAGCCAGTGAGTCAAGCCTCACAAATATATAAAAGGAAAAATAAAGGAAAAGTGTTTAGGAATTGAAATGTCTTCACAAAATGAAATAAGCGAAACGATAAAAGTGTGAAGAACCGAACTGTTCTCACAAAATAAAAATAAGAGCGAAAGTAAAAAATGTATGGGGAAACTCGTAAACCTGTACCAGGATGAGGGCAAGGTACACACACACAAAATGAAATAAGCGTTCAAACAAAAGTGTGAAGAATCCATCTGCTTTCACAAAATAAAGATAGCAGCAAAAGTTAAAAAAAATTGTATGGGCAAACTCATAAAACTATACCCGGACTTAGGCAAGGTTCACATCGTACTGCATAGTTGATCCTAGCAGGACCAGCCCACCAGCCGATTAATCCTTGGGGAGAGGGGGGGAGTCCTGCTACTTGAAACAGAGGTCAAAGCAGAGTGTAGGAGCGGCCCTCGAAAGAGCTGCCCATCCTCATCACGAAAAGGCTCCCCAATGGCAAGACAGACTAAAGGAGTCCTTTCTAGTGATGAGCTGAAGAGACGACGACTACTTCTAAGCAACCAGGATTCTGTTTCGGGAAACGGCTCACCGTGCACTGCAAACATGTAGGCGTGCGTGTAGGATTCTGTGAAGATACCCGAACCAGCGGAATCTTCACAGTGGTGATCCCTCACAGCGGACAGGAGCTCACATCGAGGGGTCACTAAAGATTAAAATCTCCCTCGAATCTCTATAAATCTCGATTTTCAGAAATATTTGTTTAATAGAGAGTTCACAGATCTTCTACTATGGAATATAAACTAACAGGCTCCTGTCAGACTTTTGTGGCAAGTAGCTACTTGAGGGGATATTTTTATTTTTATTTTATTTTGAAGTCTGAAACGTTTAACAATATATTGTTATTGGATGTATAATATTACATTCTGTTATGTTTAGGATGAATATAACTGCTGTTGCACTCATCCTAAACATATAAAAAAACTGAAGCATTACATTTAGCTCTAAAATTATATTTTTTTAGTAAGAGATATTAGAGTTGAGTTCAGAATAATTTTTTTTGAGCCCAGGCCTGGACAATTTCGACAATTATTGATCGCGAGCTAGAGAAAACATTTCTCTGAGGCATCATCTAATACAGGGCTTCTTTTTCGGCAACCTTTTCGGCAACTTTTCGGCAACTTTTTCACTCGCGACCTCTTTTCGCTCGAGAAATTTTTACGCGACTGGGGTATATAGGTATATAAAATAGATATACAAATTAAATATTTACTAATAATAAATCATAAAGAAATTTATTTTAAAACAATTCTTTGGTATACGTATAATTTTACCATTATTAAAGACGAAAGCAAATTGGCATACTAATGAGATGGATGTGCTTGGTTATTTTTACATAAAGAACTAAATCTAGGCTGAATATTTGACACTGCAGGACGTAGAGCATCTTCAACGTTTTTCAGAGTTGATCGATATTTTGATTTCATAATCGTCAATGCTGAGAACGCCGCTTCGCATAAATAAATAAATATATAATATAATAAATACCCCCCTCAAGCAGCTGCTTGCCACAGAGGTTTGACAGGAGCCTGTCAGTTTATATGCCATAGTAGAAGGTCTGAGAGGATGGCAGGACCTCAGCAGAAAAACGACACAAACAGCCATGACTTACCGGGGCTCGAACCCAGTTCCCTTAGATCAATAGCCAAGCGCGCTAACCACTCGGCCATGGGACGGCTTTTCGCATAAATACGTAGTACAAAATGGGAGAAGTATGTTTAGCGTCATTTCAGATATTGTTGGAAATTCTGCCCTAATCCCAAGCCAAAATTCATTTAACCTTTTTTTAGAAAACTCAAGTTTTAAACCTGTGTCACTTGATAACTCGGCAAATTCTTCTTGAACTTTTAATGGCAGATGACTGACGTTTTTGATTTCAATTGGGTATAATTTATGAACTTATATACTTTTTAACATAAATATGTTAAAAAATTTTCCTTGAAGTGACATGTTCAAATCATTGTTTTTTCGAAAATATTCGACAAAAACACAGTTTTGAAAGCCATAAGTCATTACGAAAAAAATTAATAAAATCTGATTTCTGCTCAGTCAAAACTATAACAACTTCATCTTTCAATTTCAATGTTTGTCTGTTTAAACTTCGCCCTCTTGAGAGCCACCTTACCTCTCTCTTCATGTAGTAATAAGCTTTTTTAATCGGAGTCCATATCTTTGCAAAGGTTTGAAAGCAAACGACTGTTAAGGGCACGGCTTTTAATGAAGTTAATGATTTTGATAGTATCGCGAAGCAGAACATCTAACTCTGGTGATATTGTTTTGGCTACGAGTGCCTCTCGATGGATCATGCAGTGAGTAAAAGTGATATGTTCATCGCCACCAGCTTTAACTTTTGCTACGAATCCAACATTCTCGCCCATCATTGCTCCAGCATCTTCTGTACATACTCCAACGCAATTTTTCCACTGTAAACCTTCATTTGTGAAAAATACATTGACTTTAAGATGTATATCTTCTTCCTCTTGTGTGCCCTTCCAAAGGGCGACAAAACAATAATTGCTTCCTTCATAAACATACCTATGTTACATAAAGTAACAACTGTGCCATGTTACAAATATCAGTTGTTTCATCTAACTGAATTGCAAACTTTGGGCTGCCCTTAAGCCGGGTAATAAGCTGCTGGAATTGGTCTTTACTAATTTCAGAAATTCTTTTGGAAACAATATCATTCGATAGAGGAATTTTATGAATTTCATCCCCATACATTTTCCAATGAACTATTTCTGACATTTTAATAGCAGCAGGTAACACGAGATCTTCTCCTATCTCGTAGGGCTTTTTAGTTTTTGCAATTAAATACGAAGTTTCATAAGATGCAAGCAAATACTTTTCGTTGACAGTAACAAATTTCTCAAATCATTGTTTTTTATTTTTTGAAGATTTTACAAATCGTTCAAAATATTCCTTTGGTTTATTGCAGTACGCTGCATGCTTGGTATTAAGATGTCGTTTCACTTTGGCTAGTTTCATGCTATCTGCAGCCAAAACTTCATTACAAATTAAGCAGAGGTTTTCCCACACCATTATGATTATTAGAAGTAAATCCATATTTGCAAAAATGATTCGACATATTTTCTTTTTCTTGTCAATTTAGGTGTACTACAATCTGGCAGCGAGGACTCTCCAGCATTGTCATCAGTATTTTTAGCTCTTCTGTCTAAATTTAGCCACTTATCCATCATCCAATACAATCCAAAGATATACTACACTGCTCACAAAAATTAGGGGATATTTCAAAATGAATATGAAGCGATAAAAAAAACAAGCATTTGAATTTTTTTTATTAAACAAGAGCATCATAAAAGCAAACGACAAGTCAAAGAAAGTTGTTCGATTATGCAAATGAGATGCAAACTCAATTGTCGTGATTGAGTAACAAGTGACATATTGGTGGGGGTGAACAGAAGCATGTCAAACTGGACGAGAGTGCCACACATTGACTGTTCAGTAGGGTGTACGGTCACCCAAGATTGCCAAAACACACTGACAGCGATGGGACATGGACAGGATCAGAATGTCCAGCAGTTCTTGTGGGATCCTCTGCCACTCTTGCTCCAGGGCACCCTCCAGCTCAAGAAGTGTTGTGGGAGGCATTGGACGGTTTACCAGACGTCTTCCCAGTGCATCCCAAGCATGTTCAATAGGATTCAGGTCTGGAGAACGCGAAGGCCAGTCCATGCGTTCGATTCCTGCCTCCTGAAGCAGGTTGTTGATGAGATGCGCACGGTGGGGCCTTGCATTATCGTCCATGAAAAGAAAGTTGTTTCCAACTGCTCCAGCATAAGGTACCACTATAGGGTGCAGGACCTCATGTCAATATCTGACAGCAGTCAGCGATCCGTTTCTGATGACGTGGAGGTCGGTACGACCACCAATGCTGATGCCAGCCCACACCATGATTCCACCACCACCGAAGGAGTCTCTTTCTCCCATGAAACGTGGATTCTCCCGTGTTCCTCGTTCATGCCAGATAAGGACACGATGATTGTCAGACTGCAGACTGAACCGTGACTCATCAAAGAAGAGGACAGTTGACCATTCATCACGGGTACAATGACGATGCTCATCAGCCCACCTTCTACGGGTTCTACGGTGTTCAGCAGATAACGGAATGCATACCATTGGTCGCCAGGCATGCAGTCCAACACGATGGAACCCATTTCGTATGGTCTGGGTGCATATCCGTCGTCTAGTGGCAGCAAGAAACTGTCCGTGCAGCTCCTTTTCATTGCTACGCCTGTTCCTTCTTGCCAATAAGGTCAAGTAGCGGTCATCTCTTTGTGTTGTGGCAGATGGGCGACCCTGCCCTCGTCTTCTTCGTACTGTGCCAGTCTCTTGAAAGCGATTCCACAGTCTGCTAATCACGCTTTGGGATGTTCCAAGTGCTGTTGCCACTGTCGTCTGTGTTGGACCAGCTTCAAGACGTCCTATGGCTCTCCAGGCTTCGCATTCGGGCAAATCGTGTTGCAGGGGCATTGCAAGGGCTGGGAAATTGCAGGATGTGCACTTTCAAAATCAGGGAACGTGCAGATACTCCAGTACTTTCAGCCTTTTGTATAATGCATTTTCACCAATGAAATAAAAGTTGGTTTTGCATCTCATTTGCATAATCGAACAACTTTCTTTGACTTCTCGTTTGCTTTTCTAATGTACTTGTTTAATAAAAAAAAATCAAATGCTTCTTTTTTTTATCGCTTCGTATTCATCTTCGAAATATCCCCTAATTTTTGTGAGCAGTGTATTTTGATACTTACATGCTGAGGAATGACGGTGGGAAAATATTAAGTCTTTATTTTCCGTAATTAAACTATTATGTTTTTATAAGAGCAGAAAGCTTTATATGTACAGACAAAAAAGTGCTAATCAAAAAATACAATAGTCTCGAATCCGAGCCGAGGTGTTTCTGGCAGCGACGTTGACGTTGCGTGGCACGCAACGTCAACGTTGCGTGACGGCATGCGCAGTTCAATGTGCGCATGTTGTGTGTTAAGAACAAGGCTGCAGCGAAGTCGCGCTGCCAGAAACACCTCGGATTCATTACGCGTTTCATTTTGAATTATTTTTTGGTCGTTGCGCGGTCATAAATCTTTTACTATTGCCAAATTTTTCGCGACCCCCACATTCAGTTATGCGACCCCATATGGGGTCGCGACCCATAGTTTAAGAAGCTATGATCTAATACACAGAGACAATCGGGGTTGACTGACTGAAATCGGTATTGCTAATTCTAACTATGAAGCAGAAATGGCAGAACTCTAAAAATTTGCAGCTAGAGGGAGTCAGAGTCGTAGATCTCGGAAAAAATCCGAAATTTGAATCTAAAAAAATTCGCAATTAAAAAATCCGAAATTTGAAATTCTGATCTACGAAGGCGTGAAAATTGGTATCGGGGGGTAGGGGGGGGGGGGCTAGATGTCAGAAACGTTACCAAATTTCAGATTCGGAGGGTCCGTCGAGGTCAAAAGTCATATTTAGATCTATCGGTGCTAGAGTGCTGAAAACTGATTCCTCGAAGTATTTTGAGGTGTAGAAGTCTGAAATGTTGTGAAATTTTGGATGCGATGGGTCCTTTGAGGTCAAAGGTTATATATAGAGTTACCAGAGTTAGAGGGCTAAGATTTGGTGCCTCGGAGTATTTATATTTCAGTATTTTTGTCAAATTTTGGGTGTGATGGGTCTTTGAGGTCAAAGATCAAAATTTGATATACTGATGCTGGAGAGCTGAAAATTCGTGAAGGGAAGTAAAAATCAGAAATGATAGGAATTTTCACATACGGTATTATATTCAAGGTCAAATGGGTGTAGGAATGAAGGGAAAGAAGTGAAGAGTAGTAAGGCATATATAGAGAAGTGAAGAGTAGTAAGGCATATATAGAGAAGTGAAGAGTAGTCAGACATATATAGAGAAGTGAAGAGTAGTCAGACATATATAGAGAAGTGAAGAGTAGTCAGACATATATAGAGAAGTGAAGAGTAGTAAGGCATATATAGAGAAGTGAAGAGTAGTCAAACATATATAGAGAAGTGAAGAGTAGTAAGGCATATATAGAGAAGTGAAGAGTAGTCAAACATATATAGAGAAGTGAAGAGTAGTAAGGCATATATAGAGAAGTGAAGAGTAGTCAGACATATATAGAGAAGTGAAGAGTAGTAACTCATATATATAGAGAAGTGAAGAGTAGTAAGGCATATATAGAGAAGTGAAGAGTAGTCAGACATATATAGAGAAGTGAAGAGTAGTCAGACATATATAGAGAAGTGAAGAGTAAATATACAGAAGTGAAGAGTAGTCAAACATATATAGAGAAGTGAAGAGTAGTCAAACATATATAGAGAAGTGAAGAGTAGTAAGACATATATAGAGAAGTGAAGAGTAGTAAGACATATATAGAGAAGTGAAGAGTAGTAAGGCATACATAGAGAAGTGAAGAGTAGTAAGACATATATAGAGAAGTGAAGAGTAGTAAGGCATATATAGAGAAGTGAAGAGTAGTAAGGCATATATAGAGAAGTGAAGAGTAGTAAGATATATATAAAGAAGTGAAGAGTAGTAAGGCATATATAGAGAAGTGAAGAGTGGTAAGGCATATATAGAGAAGTGAAGAGTAGTAAGACATATATAGAGAAGTGAAGGTAGTAAGGCATATATAGAGAAGTGAAGAGTAGTAAGGCATATATAGAGAAGTGAAGAGTAGTAAGATATATATAAAGAAGTGAAGAGTAGTAAGGCATATGTAGAGAAGTGAAGAGTAGTAAGGCATATATAGAGAAGTGAAAAGTAGTCAAACATATATAGAGAAGTGAAGAGTAGTCAAACATATATAGAGAAGTGAAGAGTAGTAAGACATATATAGAGAAGTGAAGAGTAGTAAGGCATATATAGAGAAGTGTAGAGTAGTAAGATATATATAGAGAAGTGAAGAGTGGTAAGGCATATGTAGAGAAGTGAAGAGTAGTAAGACATATGTAGAGAAATGAAGAGTAGTAAGGCATAGATAGAGAAGTGAAGAGTAGTAAGACATATATAGAGAAGTGAAGAGTAGTAAGGCATATATAGAGAAGTGAAGAGTAGTAAGATATATATAAAGAAGTGAAGAGTAGTAAGGCATATATAGAGAAGTGAAGAGTAGTAAGGCATATGTAGAGAAGTGAAGAGTAGTAAGATATATATAAAGAAGTGAAGAGTAGTAAGGCATATATAGAGAAGTGAAGAGTAGTAAGGCATATATAGAGAAGTGAAGAGTAGTAAGACATATGTAGAGAAGTGAAGAGTAGTAAGGCATAGATAGAGAAGTGAAGAGTAGTAAGGCATAGATAGAGAAGTGAAGAGTAGTAAGGCATATATAGAGAAGTGAAGAGTAGTAAGGCATATATAGAGAAGTGAAGAGTAGTAAGCATATATAGAGAAGTGAAGAGTAGTCAGACATATATAGAGAAGTGAAGAGTAGTAAGGCATATATAGAGAAGTGAAGAGTAGTAAGGCATATATAGAGAAGTGCATGTCGCTAATCATTTATTCTTATATTATTAATTATGATAATTTTATGACGAAATCAAAATGTTAATGCTATTTGAAACGAAAAGTAATAGAGATACTAATAAAAACTGAATGTTCGTGGATAAATTATTTTAAATCGAAAGAGCCAGTCATTTATTAAAGATAGGGAATACGTTAAAATTAATCAAAAAACGCATGATGCTTACGTTTAATTATTAAAGGCTGATTAAAATGTGGAAATGATAATAAAAATGTTTTATATTTTCACTTTTTTATTTTCTTCACATCTACAAGAAAAATTAGAGATTTAGATTATACCGAATCGTCTGTGCGATTTTAAGCCCAACAAAGATCTGTCGCTAACTCTAAAAGTGTGTTGTAAAAAATAGCATTTATTTCAGTTTACATTTGATATCAAACATTATGATGATGATGCTTCTGCTAAATACTTCAGATTCTATATCTCTTTAAATTTTAAACTAATATTAGTTTTATTTCGAGAGATCTGAGAGAGATTGTTGTGGTTGTTTTTACCTCTGAGCGGCACTTTTTTGCACACAATGGGCTGAATGGCCAGGTCACTTGGACCACGAAGGCTCAGAGAAGGTTGGGGGAGGGGACCCACTGGAACAGCTGTTGGGAGACAGATGGTAGCCTCCGTCAAGGCCATCCAGTGTGATCTTTAACGTGCACAGGGTATGACTCTCCCACACACGGGGCCACGGTTAACGTCCCATCCGACGGACGGTGGCCTTTCCAAGCCCATCGGTGTTCCCTACTGACCGTGGGCAGGGGGGGGGGAATTTTGCGGAGATAAATCTCAACGCTGACCCAGCTGGGACTCGAACCTGGGAACTACAGATTACGAGCCTGGCGCGCTACCGACTGAGCCACCCCCGCCCCTATCTGAGAGAGATCTTCTATTTATCTTCGAGGCCATTTTTCTGCAAAACTTTTGTTTTCAAAGTTAAGGAGTTAATTTAAGTTTCTACAAAAAGCACGGAAGTGCCCAAACACTTTCGATAATATAAGGCACTGGATCTCAAAGGATGTGCCGCGAAATTTCGGATGATATTGCAGATAAAACGAAATTTATAAATCATTTTGGTGCGATTTTCTGCCACTGATTCTATATTTAACTTTTTCCGTTCAATCAAAAACATATCCTTTTTAAACGTTAAAACCAAAATTAACTGGGGCGGGGGTGGCTCAGTCGATAGCGCGTTAGGCTCGTAATCTGTAGTTCCCAGGTTCGAGTCCCAGCTGGGTCAGCGTTGAGATTTATCTCCGCAAAATTCCCCGCCCTGCCCACGGTCAGTAGGGGACACCGATGGGCTTGCAAAGGCCGCCGTCCGTCGGATGGGACGTTAAGCCGTGACCCCGTGTGCGGGAGAGTCATACCCTGTGCACGTTAAAGAACACGCTGGATGGCCTTGACGGGAGGCTACCATCTGTCTCCCAACAGCTGTTCCAGTGGGTCCCCTCCCCCAACCTTCTCTGAGCCTTCGGGGTCCATGTGACCTGGCCATTTAGCCCATGGTGTGCAAAAAAGTGCCACTCTGAGGTAAAACAATCCAATCTGATGAACTATTACGGTTCGCACTTTCCGAATCTCCAACGAACGCCCTCTAACGGTGGAAAATGTTTAAAATGGCAAAATTTCAAATGAGTACTGCAAGCGATATAATTTAAGTGACAATGATTTTTCACCCCTACAGCCGTCCCGTGGCCAAGTGGTTAGCGCACTTGTTTACTAATCTAAGGGACCTGGGTTCGAGCCCCGAGTAAAGCATGGATGTATGTGTCGTTTTTTTGCCAAGGTTCTGCCATCCTCACAGACCTTCTACTATGGCAAATAAAATGACAGACTCCTGTCAGACCTCTGTGGCAAGCAGCTGCTTGAGGGGGTAATTATTTATTTTTATTATATATTTTATTATATTGCGACTGTAGGTGGTCATATTATTTTGATACTAGATCGTGTGGGCTCACTCACGGAAATATTGAGCGTGTGCAGTTATCGTTCACAGCAAACTGGAGCGTGTGCAGTAACTGCACAGGCTCCAGTTTGCTGTGAACGGTAACTGGAGCATGTACAGTTGCTGTACACGCTGCAGATATTTTTCCTGAATTCTGTAATCACGTGACACGAAGGTTGCCAGATCACTAATTTCTAAAAAATCGTTGCCAGATATTTTTTCTGAATTCGGTAATCAAACATAGTGTTCGGATATTTTCTTGAGTGACTGTACCTACAATGTTTATAATATTTATCAATATGTTCTTACTCTATTTTTTTCCATACTTTGCTATTGTGCAGATAACAGTTGTCTTTTCATATGTTCAAAATGTATGTTATGTCAGGAACGAATAAACCAATTTCTCTTACATTAAAAAAAAATGCAGTGTTTTTTTTGGTTTTAAGAGAAAATTGTTTCTTTTTAGAGATATGTTAAAAATTCTTTTGGGTTTGGATAGTGTCGATAAACTTTTACGATTCACACTTTTTGAATATCCGAAAAGTTTAATTGTGACTCTTGACGGTAGGAATCGGGAAACATTTGAAAACTTTTACGAACAGTGCAAACGATCAATTTGAACTAAAAATTTGACATTTTAGTAGTGGAGTGTAATGATCAAGAAATTTGCATTGGCAGCAACAATCGGTCCCTTCACCCCTGGGAAGAGAGCAAAAAGTAACCTTTTTAATTAACAGATTAATGAAGAAATATTTTTGAGTTAAATAGGTACAGTCACTCAAAAAAGTATCCGAACACTACGGTCGATTACAAAAATCAGAAAAAATATCTGGCAACGATTTTTTAGAAATTAGTGATCTGGCAACCTTCGTGTCACATGACTACAGAATTCAGGAAAAATATCTGGAGCGTGTACAGCAACTGTACACGCTCCAGTTACCGTTCACAGCAAACTGGAGCGTGTGCAGTTACTGCACACGCTCCAGTTTGCTGTGAACGGTAACTGCACACACTCAATATTTCCGTGAGTGAGCCCACACGATCTAGTATCAAAATAATATGACCACCTACAGGCTCTCAAAAAAGTATCCGAACACTATGGTTGATTACAGAATTCAGAAAAAATATCTGGCAACGATTTTTTTAGAAATGAGTGATCTGGCAACCTTCGTGTCATGTGATTACAGAATTCAGGAAAAATATCTGGAGCGTGTACAGCAACTGTACACGCTCCAGTTACCGTTCACAGCAAACTGGAGCGTGTGCAGTACTGTACACACTCCAGTTTGCTGTGAACGGTAACTGCACACGCTCAATATTTCCGTGAGTGAGCCCACACGATCTAGTATCAAAATAATATGACCACCTACAGTCGCTCAAAAAATTATCCGAACGCTGTGGTTGATGACAGAATTCAGGAAAAATATCTGGTAAAAGTCACGTGACACAATGGTTGCCATATCACTAATTTCTAAAAAAATCTTTGCCAGATATTTTTCCTGAATTCTGTCATTAACCATAGCGTTCGGATACTTTTTTGAGCGACTGTACTAACGAAATATCATGATTCAAAATTTTAAAATTCACCACTAGGGTTTAATTTACATCGTTAAAGAGCGTTAAAATGTAGAAAACATAAAACTTGAAGTAATATTGCAAATGATATATTTATGCTATATTTGGCCCTTAACCCTAGAAGACAGGAAATCATAAACTTTTTCATTTTAATGGATACACGAGAAATTCCTTTTGCGTTGAAAAGGGCTACTTAATGTATTCATATTTAGATTTTCCAATCGCTTATTAGTACGAATTACTGATGTTAAAAAATGTCCTATTCGCCAGTGACGATATTTCATTCTTTTAGTTTATTTAACATTTTCCCTGACAGCAATCTGCTTCTTGCGGAAGAGAGCTCTCTAAACTAGATGATTCCCCCCTCACCCCCATTTGAGTACAGAACTTAGTACCGCAGTTGTTAGGGAGCTGGCTATTGTTCCAGAAGGTGTCGTGTTAGCTCTAACTGAGGTAGTGCTCAGCAGTGACTTCAGTCTTAGTGAGATTTATCTCCGCAAAATTCCCCCGCCCTGCCCACGGTCAGTAGGGGATACCGATGGGCTTGGAAAGGCCGACGTCCGTCGGATGGGACGTTAAGCCGTGGTCCCGTGTGCGGGAGATACATACCCTGTGCACGTTAAAGAACACGCTGGATGGCCTTGACGGGCCATCCAGCGTGTTCTTTAACGATCTGTCTCCCAACAGCTGTTCCAGTGGGTCCCCTCACCCAACCTTCTCTGAGCCTTCGGGGTCCATGTGACCTGGCCATTTAGCCCATGGTGTGCAAAAAAGTGCCGCTCAGAGGTAAAACAACCCAACCCAACTTTAGTCTTAGTAGGGAATGTCCTTGTAGAAGTCCTATAACAGTTAGGAGTAGCTTCTAGGATTCTTCTCTGTCCTATACATTCAAATGAAAAAAAAAAGAGAACTTTTTATGCAATTTACAGGTTGCAATTTTGTTATTTAAAATAGCACTTTTCTTAAAAAATTTCGTTCAAGCAACTGCTTGCTCTAGAGAACATCTGTGAAGAAAGCAAAATCTAGCAGAAGAACAACACAAGAAAGAAAACTTCCACATCGCATCTGGGGGCCGAACCTGGGTCCTTTTCATCAGTAGCCAAGCACCCTAGTCGCTCGGTTGGCTGAAAATTTGAGAGAAATACTTTATAAAATTAGATGAATCTGGCTTCTTTAGAAGTAATGATCAGCCTGCCTCCTCCTTCTTTCCACTTCCCACTTCCCAAGCCGTGCCTCTACCAGTATTTTGAACACTTCACAGAAATTCGATGACCGTTTAGAACCCTGCTGAGTACAGATACTACGGTTTTCAGGATCGATATTTGACTCCGACTCATTGACTGACCGCTGGCCGGCATCATCATCAGAGAAGGCAGTGCTACATATATCACTAAAGTCCGGCGTAAGAAAAACTCGTTTCTCTCATCTTCGCGGAGAGCATCCTCTTCCCCATCCTTTTCTACCTCCGCCTCGTCTCTTTCGAGTCCATCGTGTCCCACCATCCAGAACATCCGAGAGACACGAGATGGATGACTGCTGGGGGAGCAGCGAGAGCGGGCATCCGATGTGCAGAGAGAGAGAGAGGTCATTTCGATCCCCCGCTGAGCCTTTGGCGCGGGATGCTGAGCATCGCCTCTCCCGCCGTTGGGGCTGTCATTTTGCACTCGCACCATTAACGCCGACCCGGGCAGTCGATCCGCCATTAACGGTCATTTGCTGGGAATTGGCCATTGTCGCTTCCCCTCGCCTCGTTACCCCACAAATTAAATATCGAGTAAAGCTCGCCGTTCACTGTCGCCATATAATAGGCGGTGATCGGAGCAGCTGAGGTGGCTGCCCGGGGATTAATCATGTCGGGGACTCAGGTGAGAAGGTAGGGGGTGGGAGGGAATGAGATGATCGCTGCCGCACGCGCCTGACACCCACCGACCTGCCAGTAATGAACATGACCCCACTTTCCCGCCAGCGAAATTGCATTTTCGCGCCAAAGGTGCCTCGGCATCGCGCCACAAACGAAGCCGTAGTTCCGTCCGAAGTGCCCGTCGCCATAAATCACACTTCTCGTTCGCGTTTCCGTATTCTTTTAATTGATTTCTGCGATGGCGTTAGATGTAGATGGAGAGGGAAAAGGAGTGAAAGAACGTGCCACGAGCGGAGAGGAAATGCGACGGAGTGAGAGAAGAAAAACGAACAGATGTTCGTCTCGAGCATCATGTCCGAGCTGAGATACGTCTGCAAAGAGAATCACTCTTTTGAAGATGGCCGAAACATTAACGACCATCTGAAGACCCTCCTTTTTCATTTTCCATGATAAGGAATGTGATAGCAAAAAGAATTGCTAAGAACGTGATTTTTATAAGAGGTTTATGAATACCAAACATTAAATTATTGATTAAAATAAGTTTTACGAAAATATAATATTACATTTTTGAATTCGATTGTGTTGTTCGATGGGACAGTTTTTTCTTTGTTGAAAACAATGGGGTAAATGACCTCAGCACAAAGACTTTAAGGACTCAGAATATAGTAGGAAGAGAGGATCCAGTGCTCAATATTGTTAGAAGATGGATGAAGCTTCTCATCCTGTGTGTTCGTTAATGAGCAGAATGTATGCCTCTACTACTTAATGCAGATAGTGTATTGGCTGTACGAAAAAAAGAGCTTCGGCTTAACGTCTTTTACGACGGGTAGAGGCCTTTACTGAAACCATCAATGATATTATTGTTGTTGTTCCTCGGGCTGGTGGGCGGGGGTGGCTCAGTCGGTAGCGCGCCAGGCTCGTAATCTGTAGTTCCAGGTTCGAGTCCCAGCTGGGTCAGCGTTGAGATTTATCTCTGCAAAATTTCCCCGCCCTGCCCACGGTCAGTAGGGGACACCGATGGGCTTGGAAAGGCCACCGTCCGTCGGATGGGACCATAAGCCGTGGCCCCGTGTGCGGGAGAGACATACCCTGTGCACGTTAAAGAACACGCTGGATGGCCTTGACGGGAGGCTACCATCTACCTCCCAACAGCTGTTCCAGTGGGTCCCCTCCCCCAACCTTCTCTGAGCCTTCGGGGTCCATGTGACCTGGCCATTTAGCCCATGGTGTGCAAAAAAGTGCCGCTCAGAGGTAAAACAAAAAAAAACTAAAAAATAAAAACTTAAATGATAAACTAATCATATCTAAAGATGATTAGCAGATGGGCATTTCTACTTAGAATCTAGAGCTCCTTTAGAAGTTGGTACCCTATTCGAAAAATTTTATAGCCGGACAAAAATGGGAATGAGGCTTCGAGAGAGGCTTAAGTGAACAGCAGGGGATTGGTAAATGATCTGTGATCGGTTTAAAATGGATAAACGCTCTTTTGTACAGATGACTGAGCTAGACGTGACACCAAATGTATGAGTTACTGATTCTCCTCATGTGTCACATCCACTGCACAAGCTGTTAGAGGGAGGAGTCATGGTGAGGTAAATGTTCACATAACACAGAGTGAGTCCACTGATATGTCTGAAGGATCCACAAAACGCCAGTGCACATTTAATAACGTATCGGATCACGTACATCCTGCTGTCTTGATGTAGATGAATAGTTTCAGAATCATAATGCGACAATCCATAATGCTAAATCTGTCTGTGAGTGATTTGAGAAACATGATAGAGATTTCAGCCATCTTCTCTGGTAAACTCTGTCACCTGATTTGAACCCCTTTGAAAATGCATGAAATGTGGTGCAATGTGTTAATGTTTGAAGACCACTTTTATTTTGTTGTCTCGCAGTGATTTGATTTGAGTTCTGGCATGACATGGTTTTGTGTTTGTTTATGCATGTGCAAGGCCGTATCTATAAAGGAACCAGGACCCTCTACCCTTTCAGAATGTTAGCAAGGGTAAAATTATTAAATTTGTGAATATTTCACTAATTTTTACGACATTTTTTTCTAAAAATCTTCCCCTCCTTTAATTTTTTTTATAGATAGCATGTGTGTTTGCATGTTGCATGAGAAATTAGGACAAATCTAACTGAGCTTCTAGGAAATCTTTGTCCTTTTAAAATATAATTTAAAAAATAAATAAAATTAAGACATAGGTCGCACGCTACAGCACTCTGCCTTGGTGGAACACATATGTCACATCCAACAGGAATGGCTTCATGTTACAGCAGACACCTTCCAAACAGTCATCGAATTTATGTCACGTCGAATTCAAGCTGCTCTGAAGGTGCATGAGGGTCCTGCACAATATTCCGGCAAGATTTTTAATTTTTTGGTCACGCATTATATATGAAATATGGAAGAAAGAAGAATTACGAAAATTAGAAAAATGCTCGATAAGAATTGATTGGGTGTGAGGATGGGGATCACCACGTAATAGAGAGGCCCATCGGCTAGAAAGTGCTCTTTTATTTTCTACTTTTACAAACGGGCTTTAATATTTTTGTAGGGAAGATTCGAAAATCCCTCTTACGCCACTGCAACTCCGAATTCTCCTGATTTCCTCTGCTCTCGTTTTATAACTCCATTATAAAAGAAAATAGTAAACGAGAAAAATAAAATCAATCTGAACTGAATCCTGATGCTATCCAATGAAAAGAGAAATCCAAAATCGTATTCAACTGGCGAATAAGAATCCATTAGTAACAAAAAAAAAAAGAGACCCCTCCCCCTAAAGAAGGATTTCTTATTTACTGCTTTCTTCACAATCACGAGAGTTGGTTTTGTGATTGACCAAATTAAGTTTGATCAAGTGACTGTCAAAATCTGGAAAAAAGTTGCCTTTTGATATATATTTCACGGAGTTTTAATGGGGCAGGGATTGGCTCAATAGGGTAGTGATCCGGGATCGTAATCAGCAGTTCCTAGGTTCGAATACCACCTGTGTTCAGCCTTGAGATTTATCTCCGCTAAATCATGTCTTCTGTCACAAAGGAGGGTGGGTGATGAGGATTGAAAGGCCGCCATCCCTCGAATGGCACCTAAAGCGGGGTTCCTAATCCTAAATTTCCCCACACGGAGCCACGGCTCCGTGTGGGGAAAGCCCATACCTGTGCTCTTTAAAGAACACGCTGAATAGCCTTAAAGGAAGCTCTCAGTCTGTCTCCTAATAGCTATCAAGTGGGTATTCTACTCCAACCTTCTGTGAATATCTGGGGTCCTTGTGACCTGGTCATTGAGCTCATTGTGTGCCCAAAAGCGCCGCTCATAGGTAAAGCAAACAACTCATAGAAATTCAATAAAGAATTACTTGGCTTATAATAGAGTTCCAATAATAGTGGCAGACAGGCAGGAAAAGTCATTCAAAGTGAAGAGTATCTGAAAGCAATTCAGTTTTGGCGAGAGCGAGACCGAACCCATGACCTTCTGATAATATGTCAGGTGCTTTAACCAACTGAGCTATCTCTTCCATTTTACTTTCAGCGAAAGAAATAATACTGGATTATTTCTTTCGCTGGATTGCTTCTTTCGCTATAATACTGGCTTGTCTTGGTATAAAAAATAACATATTTCGTAGAAACAGAACGAGATGTTTTTTTTCATTCATATAAAAAAATTTCATATAAAAAATAACATATTTCGTAGAAACAGAACGAGATGTTTTTTTTCATTGTCGTGTTGGGTTGTTTTACCTCTGAACGGCACTTTTTTGCACACCATGGGCTAAATGGCCAGGTCACATGGACCCCTAAGACTCAGAGAAGGTTGGGGGAGGGGACCCACTGGAACAGCTGTTGGGAGACAGATGGTAGCCTCCCGTCAAGGCCATCCAGGGTGTTCTTTAACGTGCACAGGGTATGGCTCTCTCCCGCACACGGGGCCACGGCTTAAAGTCCCATCCGACGGACGGCGGCCTTTGCAAGCCCATCGGTGTCCCCTACTGACCGTGGGCAGGGCGGGGAATTTTTGCGGACATAAATCTCAACGCTGACCCAGCTGGGACTCGAACCTGGGAACTACAGATTACGAGCCTGGCGCGCTACCGACTGAGCCACTCCCGCCGACTAGTGATTATTTTCCGATGGAATGACAGTCTTAATAATGGCGTTTCTAACAGCAATGTTCATCCCATAGTAAACTTGCAACTATACTCTGTTTCATATAAAGAATGGAGTGAACAAAACCCGAAGATCGAAGCGAGAGTTCAACTAACGGTTAAAATGTGCCACACCCACTGAATTCGACTGTCGATGGATCAGCTTTAACAGCGTGACACATAATTTGGGGCGGGAGTGGCTCAGTCGATAGCGCGCCAGGCTCGTAATCTGTAGTTCCCAGGTTCGAGTCCAAGCTGGGTCAGCGTTGAGATTTATGTCCGCAAAAATTCCCCGCCCTGCCCACGGTCAGTAGGGGACACCGATGGGCTTGCAAAGGCCGCCGTCCGTCGGATGGGACTTTAAGCCGTGGCTCCGTGTGCGGGAGAGAGCCATACCCTGTGCACGTTAAAGAACACCCTGGATGGCCTTGACGGGAGGCTACCATCTGTCTCCCAACAGCTGTTCCAGTGGGTCCCCTCCCCAAACCTTCTCTGAACTTCGGGGTCCATGTGACCTGGCCATTTAGCCCATGGTGTGCAAAAAAGTGCCGCTCAGAGGTAAAACAACCCAACCCACTGAATTCTAGCAAGAACAACTCGCAGATGTTACACTTCGTCACAGAAAATAATTCCACGCCTTGTACGAGACGCAACTACTTTTCTCTAGCATAAATTATTAGTTTATAGAAGTGAGCAATTGAAAATCTGTTTTCAATTTTGGATTATTGTAAAGTACGCGATGAGGCATAATTTATTTCACACCGGTACATTTAAGCTGCCTAATTAGTAAGAATTGATACATTTTCAAGCATAGAATCTTTCTTTTCATTAGCTTTTGTGGTTAAGCGTAATAAGTCACGATTGGACACGAAACTCTTTGAGGGAGACTTACCGCTCCATTCTTTGTGTGAAAAGGAGTATAGCAGGGTTGATTCTTCAGGTTAATACATTGAAGCGCTGAGAATTTGCCTACACACCAACCTAACGGATCAGTTTCCACTGCAGACCTCCTTCTTTCCCATCCTTAAGCAGATGCTGTCTGGAGAGTCCAGCATCTCTGTTGCCTTCGTCAAGCCATCCATCATTTGGAATTGCCCTTCGGCTCCAACAGACGCAACACCCTCCCACCTTCCGCCCCTTTACTGGAGATGACAAGATCCGACAGCTTTAGCTCATTTACGACCTTGCCTATTTATAAAGACTTCGGGTGATTGGTGAAGCTTGAAAAGAAAGAGCAGAAACATAATCTGCTGTGGAAAATATCTTAAGGATTCTATCACTATGGATCCCAATACCTTCTGCATTGAAGGAAAAGCATGCAATGTATAAAAAATGCGGCCATCACGTTCCGTTTGATGTGTAATGAGTTGAATACCCTGACCACATGGACGATAAGCTCACAAGCAGGATTCTGGAAAGAAATTCACTGATCACTTGGTTAGCAGCAAATACGAACTTGTCGTCAAGACAACCTGCGGGGGGTCTAACGTCTTTCGAGTATAGCTCACCAACACCAGGCACCGGATACGGATCAGCAACGCGTGATACCGATATGGTTCCCAAGCGAATAGGAGTGGTTGAGGTAATCGGAAGCGTACCAGGCTCGTTATCTGGTGTTCATAGGTTCGAGTCAGAAATGAGGTGAGCTAAGAATTTTCTCCAATAATCTTCGTTTTGCCATAGGTGAGAAAGGGTATGCCGTTGGGGCTTGGAAAGGCCGCCCTTCGTCGAATGAGACGTTAAGCCGTGTTCAGGAGGGCCATAACTCTATGCACTTTAAAGAACACGCTGAGGACCTTGATGGGAGACTTCCATCTGTCTCCTAACAGTTGGTCACCTTCTCCCATTCCCTGAGCTCTTGAGGTCCTTGTGATCTAGCCATTTAGACACTGTATGCGAAAACAAGCCGTCCCGTGGCCGAGTGGTTAGCACGCTTGGCTACTGATCTAAGGGACCTGGGTTCGAGCCCCGGATTTAGGCATGGATGTGTGTGTCGCTTTTCTGCTGAGGTCCTGCCATCCTCTCAGATCTCCTACTGTGGCATATAAACTGACAGGCTCCTGTCAGACCTCTGTGGCAAGCAGCTGCTTGAGGGGGTATTTATTTATTTTTATTTATGCGAAAACAAGGTGTTGCTCAAAGGTAAAACTGCACACATTTCAGAATATAATGCCGCAGCTCATCGAATATTCCAGACTCTTGAATAAGCTGATCACCCTCATATTGAGGGAAGAAGAATATTTTCTACTGTTTGCTTCGTTATCTTCAAATTTTCATTAACGGTGAAAGATCGTGAAGAAGACCTGACGAGCATGTCATGTACGCAGAAAACTTCACAGAGTGATGTCCACTCCCACAATGAGAACGATGATTTGAAAGATAGCGTTTGAAATGAGAAATGTTGCAAACTATGTCATGAATAAACCGCTCACCCAATTTTTGGTTACCTATTCAAAGAAAAAATATTCGAGAAAATATGGCATTTGGATTCCTTGACCCTTTTAGTGAGAACTACGATACATTATTGCTCGAAGAAAGGCTAGCAACTGAGACACGCTTTAAACAGAAGAAACAATACCTCTTCCTTTCAAGAAGTGATTGTGGCATTAAAAAAGGGTACGCCAGTGTTATTATTAATAACAGATTAATGGCAGTATGGAATGTGTAATGCTCGATCTATATGTCAGCCCCGTCCAATCTTTATCTCATCAAACAATTCTATAATATTAAAGAATTATAATATATAAGAATTGATGTGCAGTGGCCAGATGCAGCAGATATGCTTGGAGAACTAAATTGCACTGTCTGATTGGACCTCTGTAGCTCATGGCTGCTTGGGGATGATGATGATGATGATGATGATGATGATGATGATGATGATGATGATGATGATGATGATGAAATGTGTGTGACGACTCGTCACCATGTTGCATTTGCATACCTCTGTGCGTAGTAACTAAGGGAAAGAATAAAGTTGAAAAGTAGTGAAAGCCGCGATTGGGACGGCCAATAACGCTAGACAGCAACACTCTATGCTACGCTGTTGAGTCTGATCCATCGACAAGCACTCGCAGGCTCTCCAACTTGGTTGCTTATAAGTAACTATAGTGCAGCATATGCAACTGTAGTGTAACCAGGGGTTGTCGAAGTATTCCACATGAACTGACTACTGAACAAGCAAACGTAGTTTCGAAATCTGCAGTAATCTCTTCGCTAATCCACAAGACCTCTGTTTCATCAAGCGAATTGTTACGTGAGATAAAAATAGAGATTTTTTTCAACAATCCAAACACCCGAAAGCAGTGGCTTTGACCCAGGTCAGCCAATACTTCCTGTTCCAAAGAGAGAACGATTCAAAACTTAGGCAATGTTGTGTGTTTAGTAGAATTTTGAGGGCGTAGTACACTTTGAACTGGTTCCAGATGAATGTATCCTCAATGCCGATATTAGTTCAAATGCAGCGCGTGTACTCTGTGATGTTTTACCGCTACCCAGGTAGGGACGAATCTAAAAAATGTCTTAGGGGGGGGGGGAGGGGTATCATTTCTTTACGAATTAAGATGTCCGCTGGCAAAAAAAAAATGGATTTCATAAATTTATTACGTGTTTTGTCCGAAAAACAATCTATTCTTTTTCTTTTGGACAAAAAAAGCAAATTAATAAAATAAGATTACACCCATCTCTTGGTAGATAGGTTTCTTTACACTGCAGTTAGATTCTAAAATATACACTGCTCGACATTGAAAGTGCCCCATCCAGAAGGACATGTCGTACAAACATGCAAAGAAGGGTGAGTGTGCGCAGTTGAGATATTGATATGCAAATGATGATAATCCGGAGCCAATGACGTGTGTGACTCTAGAGATGAAAGGTGCAATGAGAAACAGGGATGGTATTGTGTTTATGCAGGTGGATGTCGCGCGAACCGTTGAGATTAGGTGGTTCCGCTTGGAAATTGTTCAGCGAAGACCGAAAATGCCTGGTACATGCCATCGGCAGATTTATTGCCATTTGGATGCATATGAGAGAGGAAGAATTATGGGCTTATTTGAAGCTGGATGGACTACATGCTGTGTCGCTGCCCATGTTCTTTGGGATGTACGAACTGTTGGACACTGTTGCGAACAGTGGCGAAATGAAGGTTCTAGCGTGTTTCGCAGAGGGAGTGGTACCTTCTTACAGATGTCAGCAAAGCTTGATATGCGCATTGTTCGACTTGCTCGTTCGTCACCACAAAGCACTTCAGGCGATATTCTATAGGCTGTTTCAGCAGCCATGGATGTCCCCATAACTACCCAAATGGTAAAGCGAAGGTTGCATAAAGCATACCTGCGCTCTAGGCAACCGTTACGTCGATTGCCATTGACTGCAAACCATTGCAGTGCTTGTCTGGCTTGATGTCGAAGTCGTGTGAACTGGGATTCTTGAATGGAACACTGTTGTGTTTAGTGATGAATCCCGTTTCTGTCTGGGTGCTGACGATCGATGGGGCCGTGTGTATGGCGACAACCTGGCGAGAGGACGGATCCAGCTTTTGATCGCGACCAGCACACCGCCTGTTGGCCAGGCGTAATGGTATGGGGTGCTATTAGATATGACAGCAGATCACTTCTTGTCTGCATCACGGGAACACTGACAGCTGTATGATACATCAGCGTGGTTCTGCATCCCGTTTTGTTACTATTCCTGGGAGTCATGCAGCAGCCCATTTTCCAGCATGACAATGCCTGTGTCCACACTGCTAAGATCTCCAGACAATGTTTGCAACATGTTCAAGTATTGCCATGGCTAGCATGATCTCCGGATTTATCCCCAATAGAAAATCTATGAGACTACATTGAACGACATGTGCAATCCTCTCACCGGCCGGTGCGGAATCTCGATGAATTATGGGAGCAAGTCGGAACTGTTTGTACCATATCCTGGTTTTCTGGACCATATCCGTCGACTGTATGACTCCATGCCACGCCATATTGCTGCCTGTATTACTGTTCACAGCGGTGAGACCATATACTGAGGTAGTCACATTGTGCTGCACTATCTCAGGGGCGGGGGTGGCTCAGTCGGTAGCGCGCCAGGCTCGTAATCTGTAATTCCCAGGTTCGAGTCCCAGCTGGGTCAGCGTTGAGATTTATCTCCGCAAAATTCCCCCGCCCTGCCCACGGTCAGTAGGGGACACCGATGGGCTTGGAAAGGTCGCCATCCGTCGGATGGGACGTTAAGCCGTGGCCCCGTGTGCGGGAGAGCCATACCCTGTGCACGTTAAAGAACACGCTGGATGGCCTTGACGGGAGGCTACCATCTGTCTCCCAACAGCTGTTCCAGTGGGTCCCCTCCCCCAATTTTCTCTGAGCCTTCGGGGTCCATGTGACCTGACCATTTAGCCCATGGTGTGCAAAAAAGTGCCGCTCAGAGGTTAAACAACCCAACCTTCATATCTGTCATTAGCTCGGTCAGCTTTGCAGCAGTTGTGGTTAGCTTATTGCAAATTTGCTTTAAGTTGCAGTAGCTCTGGGCCTTCCGGTTGTAACTTTTCTGGTATGACTCAGACGTTTGTGCTAAAGGAACTGGTCAACCCAGGCCTACGACAAGAAGAGAACACATGCATTTAGTTTTTAGTTTCCTACGAATTGGAACTTCCTTATTTTTTTTTAGACTTCTGCAGCTTTTAAAATTCCCTGATATAATTTTTTGTTGAGAAAAAAAAATTATATTTGTTAGATTTTGCTTTGCTCTTTGAGATGGCTTTCCCTAAACGGAAGATTTGAAGGAGGAAGAAATTATGACCATTTGAATTGCCATTGATAGTTCAGAGAATGAAGTCAACGAATTCAGATTATCTGAATAAGAGAACGAGGTTTCGATCGGAATCGAACAAGAATAATCCGCTGTAGTGAATGGCGAGCAGGAAGGATGTTTCAACCACACAAAGTCGTGATGGAGGACGAGATTTTAGTGACATTTCATGATCCAATCAAATCATTAATGAATCATTAACCTTGATGCTCATGAAAATAGAAGTGGACCAGTTCATAATCTTTTGGTAGGATTGGAACACTTGGGAATTTTAAAACTACTGCTGATTGAAGACAATATGCGAGAATTGATTATGAACGATACGAACCGATATGTTGACCATCTAAAGCAGACCCACTCAATCTGCGGCTCATAAAACACACACTCATAAATTACTGGGCGGGGGTGGCTCAGTCGGTAGCGCGCCAGGCTCGTAATCTGTAGTTCCCAGGTTCGAGTCCCAGCTGGGTCAGCGTTGAGATTTATCTCCGCAAAAATTCCCCGCCCTGCCCACGGTCAGTAGGGGACACCGATGGGCTTGGAAAGGCCGCCGTCCGTCGGATGGGACATTAAGCCGTGGCCCCGTGTGCGGGAGAGCCATACCCTGTGCACGTTAAAGAACACGCTGGATGGCCTTGACGGGAGGCTACCATCTGTCTCCCAACAGCTGTTCCAGTGGGTCCCCTCCCCCAACCTTCTCTGAGCCTTCGGGGTCCATGCGACCTGGCCATTTAGCCCATGGTGTGCAAAAAAGTGCCGCTCAGAGGTAAAACAACCCAACCCAACCCATAAATTACTGAATCCAGATCATTTCTCTCAATTATTCGTCCAAACATATTTAGATGGACAAAATGATTTTACTAATTCCTAATACTAATTAAAAATATATATTTTTATTTCTAAACAAATATTTTCTTGATTCCTTTAACGTAGTTTTTTTTTTCTAATTATTTTCAAATGTATGTTTTCGTTTGTAAGCTGAGAATTTTACTCTGCTGCTCTTTCTGAATATAGTTAAATTTTTTTAGCGTCTCTTCAATGAGTTTAAGTTGGACGGTTCTGATCTAAAGGGAACAAAATGAATAGCAATCAAAATTGGAACCCTATCGATAAAATTAATGAAATATGCGAAATCTTTAATTATGAAAATTTCAAAACTCCCTCGCTTAAAAAATAATTGTTCTGATAATCCCAATTTGGGAAATTAAATGACCAAATGCATCACGCTTCTCTTTCGTTTCTTTTTTTTTTTGACCCTGGGGTATTTTAACTTGTCTGATCAAAGTTTTGTGCATTCATTGGAATTGTAAATGTGAATCAAATTTTTCATCGTTCTCTATGTGTGTGGATCGCACCGATCGCCTCACCGGATCCGCCACTGTACCCAGCTCGACTTACATCAGGGGTACTCCTCCAACAACGCAAAACCCACATCACATTTCGTACAAAGAAAAACTTCAAGAACTGGCATTTGGGCTTCTTCCTCACCCATCGTATAGTGATGACTCTTTCGCACCATGGCTTATTTTCTTCGATGTAAGTGGTTTGAAACATTTCAGGAAGTCGAAAACGGATTTCGTTAGTTTTTCACTTCCAAAGACCGAGCATGGTATCGAAGAAGAAGTGAAAAAACTGGCCGACAGACGGCAACGATCACACTGAAATTGTTGATTTACACTACAAGTCCTAATAAAAAAGGTTACAGAGAGTTTAATAAACGTAAACAGAATCTGTTAGCCGCTGATGAGAATCTTTGGCTTGATGGCTTGGCTGACAAAGCCGAGGAAGCAGTTAGACAGCACAACAGCAGAGAGCTGTACCAGATAGATAATGTTTTGTGTGGTAGAAAACGGACAGGTATACAGGGATTGAAGGATAAACAAGGTAAGGTTATAGAAGGTGAGGATTCTGTCATGGCTAGGTGGGCTGAGTATTTCAGTGATGTTCTAAACAATGCGGTTAGTTCTACTCCCATTGTTTGCAATGATGATAGATGCATTGGTGGCTTTAATGTTGGCAGTATAACACAATCTGAAGTTATTTTGGCTATTTCTAAACTTAAACTACATAAATCCCCAGAGATAGATGAAATCTGGGAATGTCTCGGTTACCTCATGGATCACTGAAATTTTGAATATCTTTTATGATAAAGGTATGATTCCTAAGGATTTTACCAGAGCTTTCATTATCCCTTTTTTTTAGAAAGGTTATCGCAGTTCTTGTGATAACCAGGTAAAGTGCTTTGCATGATTATGCTTAATAGAATGAAGATTCTGGTTGACAGTCAATTGCGCGATGAACAATGTGAATTCAGAAGTGGTAGGGGATGTGTGGATCAGATATTTTCACTTAGGCAGATTCTTGAGAAATGTTTAGAGTTTCAGAAACCTTTGGTTGCTAGCTTTGTTGATTTCAAAAAGGCTTTCGACTCTGTTGATCGTCATAATTTGTGGTTGATTGTGAGATCATATGGTATACCAGACAAGTTAGTTAACATAATGAAAGCTCTCTATAATAACACTGAGTCGTGTGTGAGAGTTGGTAAGTCTTGTAGCAATTGGTTTAGCATTACTTCTGGTGTTCGACAAGGGTGCATTTTGTCTCCTTTTCTCTTTAGTTCGGTTATTGATTATGTTATGCAAAATTCACTTCAAGTGAAAGATTTTGTCCTTAAATGGACTGGAGATACGAAACTTTTTGATTTAGATTATGCTGATGATTTAGCCCTTTTGGCAAATGATGTTGATGAGATGAACTCTTTCATTCGAACTGTTGGTGAAACTGGTAGTAGAGTAGGTTTGGTTATAAACAGAAAGAAAACTAAAGTGATGAAAATTGGTCAGGCAGGCTGTGATTCAGTTAATCTGAATGGTTGCAGTCTTGAGCAGGTGTCACAGTTTAATTATCTTGGGAGCTATGTAACAGATACTGGTGATGTGCGGCATGAGATTAACAGACGAATAGGGATTACTGCCGGGACTTTTAAGAATCTATGGAGAGTGTGGAGAAATAGGCGTATACACCTAAAGACTAAAATTAGACTGTATAATAGTTTGGTTCTTTCTAGGGTTAGTTATGGTAGTGAAACTTGGACACTTTGTAAACAAGATAACAGGAAACTAGATGCTTTTGATTCTAGATGCTTACGCAGTATCTTGGGTATTAGGTGGTTCAACTTTGTAAGTAATGATGAGGTTAGGCAAAGGAGTTTGCAACCTCCTTTAAGCAGCATATTGTGCAGAGAGAGACTCCCCTGGTTTGGCCATGTTGCCCGTATGGATGATTATAGATTGGCGAATAGGGTTATGAACAGTGTGCCTAGAGGCCTCAGAAGGAAGGGGAGACCTAGGATGCGGTGGGCAGACAATGTTAAACAAGACCTTGTTAGAATTGGTGTGCAGTGGTCAGATGCAGCAGATGTAGCTCAGGACAGATATGCTTGGAGAATTAAACTGCACGGTCTGGTTGGACCTCTGTAGCCCATGGCTGCTTGAGGATGATGATGATGATAAGTTTCGTTCGTTTGCTCTGGACAGAGTTCATCTGCATAATTTTTTTAATTTTTTTTATTTCTTTACAATTATATTTTAATTATTATTCCTCAGGTAGACGATAAAACGCAGAGACTTATGAATGACCCTAGTATATCTGATCAACTTTCTAATGTAAATAATGTTCAGAACTTTATTTTAAGGATTTTCCATTTTCCAATTTTAGCATCTTTTAACGGTGAATATTAAAACTGTTGGAATATTCAGAAACTGAGTATCGCACGCCTTATTAGTGAACTAATCGACGCAAAATGCATTTGCCCTTTATACAGCAACAGAAACAAAAACGAAATGGAATGTGTATAGCGAAGTGATAACGAAGTGCAAAACAATATCTCTGAGTTTATGAGATAATAAGCTGAAAAAGAAAATTTTTTTCAGTTTATTGTTTCATGAGTTCCATGTCTACAGGACATATTCTTTACTACTGATTTATCTCCGAGTTTTTTTTTAAAAAAAGAGCTAAAAAACGATTTTTTGATCAACAATTTGCAAATTATCGTTTGTTGTAGAATTTTAGGCTAGTTTACTCTGGTACGGATTACTGGCACTAGTTCAACTAGCTCCAATAAGTGAAACTTTCGAGCCTTAATTTTTGGTGCACGCATATATCGGTTCGACATTTACTTTGTGCCAATAGTTCGCCAGTCATCGGTGCTATTAATTCATGCCAGTGTAAACTAGAATTAATGGTTTCCACTTGTAAACCAAAGATGTGCACAGTTAATATTGATATACATCTGCTGGAGTTTTACGGAAAGCTTTGTAAAGTTTAAAATATTAATATCTTGATTACGATTTATGTTACAGACATACGCAGTGCGGCAAGGAAGCAATGAGACTGAAATAAAAAAAAACTGTTTAATAACCGTTTCTCTTAAAATATGCTTCAAAGGATAGAATACCATTATTACTTTTTACTCATATAAACTTTGGAAAGATTTGGAAAACGTCTGTTGTGATGGTATTCACGTCTGCCGTCACGTTCTTCTGAATGTCGTCGACTGTATCAAAGAGGTGACCTTTCAATTTCAACTTGGGGAAACAGACAAAAGTTTGCTGCAGCCAGGCAGGGAGAATAAGCTAGGTGACGGAGCACCGTTGCTTTCTGTTTTTTGCAGAGTATGGTACAAACTTCGCACAGATTTTTCTCTTACATAAAACTGTGGCAGTTAGAGAATTTATCGATTCCTTATTCTCATTTAGTTCGTTTAGTTGGGTTGGGTTGTTTTACCTCTGAGCGGCACTTTTTTGCACACCAGGGGCTAAATGGCCAGGTCGCATGGATCCCGGTTGGGGGAGGGGACCCACTGGAACAGCTGTTGGGAGACAGATGGTAGCCTCCCGTCAAGGCCATCCAGCGTGTTCTTTAACGTGCACAGGGTATGGCTCTCCGCACACGGGGCCACGGCTTAACGTCCCATCCGACGGACGGCGGCCTTTCCAAGCCATCGGTGTCCCCTACTGACCGTGGGCAGGGCGTGGAATTTTTGGGGAGATAAATCTCAACGCTGACCCAGCTGGGACTCGAACCTAGGAACTACAGATTACGAGCCTGGCGCGCTACCGACTGAGCCACCCCCGCCCCAGTTCGTTTAGTTCTGAGTTTCAATCGACGGTCTCTTGCAAGTAAAATCTACAGTCTTGTCCACCAATTCTGGGTCGGAGGTCGTTTTCGGTCGGCCACTTCGAGGGTCATCAGCATCCTCTCTGCCCTTTGGGAAACACTTAAACCATCGAAATGTTTGTGCTCTGGACAGAACCTCATCTCCTTAAGCTGTTCGCAACACTTCGCGTGTTTCAGTAGAGCTTTTACCTAGCTTTTATACAACACTTGATGTTGACATGTTGTTCCACTGAAGGATTGTTGATAGTGTAGTAATACATGCAGGGCCGCCGCCCGGAGCGAAATTGGACTCTGCCACCTCTTTCTACAAGTCCAATTTTCGCTATTAATGATTAATTTAGCTAAATTTAATGACATTTTAAAAAGTAATTGAAAAATTATCCGTTGAAAAATAGGCTGTACTTATATTTTTTATTTGAAAATTTACTTCAGCTATGGCGTTAGTTTATTTGTAAATTTGCCCCCCCCCCCCTCATCCCAAAAAAGGAAAAAAAAATGCCGTCCGGTGCGTTCGCAACGTAACACGTACGGTAGCGCTGCACCTGAATACACGTTTGTAGGACTACCAAGAGCTCACTTCCGTGCGTTTATAGAAGACTCTCGTGGAACAATACTCGTGCTGCATATTTTTATGTCTCGTTACTTTCTTGCCGCACTGTGTAGAATACAGGGTGTCCAACAAATAGTGGTGGAATTTCGAGAAGCTCTATTCCCAGATAGCCGTCCCATGGCTGAGTGGTTAGCGCGCTTGGCTACTAATCTAAGGGACCTGGGTTCGAATCCCGGGTAAGGCATGGACGTTTGTGTCGTTTTTTCTGCTGAGGTCCTGCCATCCTCTCAGACCTTCTACTATGGCATATAAACTGACAGGCTCCTGTCAGACCTCGTGGCAAGCAGCTGCTTGAGGGGGTATGTATTTATTTATTATATTCCCAGATACATAAAAGGCATTACGTTGAATGCCGTACATGTATATAAATAAATAAATAAATACTCCCTCAAGCAGCAGCTGCCATAGTAGAAGGTCTGAGAGGATGGCAGGACCTCAGCAGAAAAACGACACAAACAGCCATGCCTTAACCGGGGCTCGAACCCAGGTCCCTTAGATCAGAAGCCAAGCGTCCCCTATTTAAACAGTGTCATGGGCTGCGTGCCACCAGACAAGACGGTGCACCGCCACATTTCTCAAGGTATGTTACGGACGTTCTTATTGTAACATTTCCTGACAGATAAATTGGCAGGGGTAGTTCGATTCTACGGCCACCGAGGTGCCCGATTTGACACGCCTTGGATTTTATTGTGAGACTTTGTAGATAATTAGATTTACATGCGCAAAATAATACGAGACCTAAATCATTTGAAAGGCGTAGTAAGAGAATCAACTGAGCATTGGATTGGATTGTTTTACCTCTGAGCGGCACTTTTTTGCACACCATGGGCGAAATGGCCAGGCCACAAGGACCCCGAAGGCTCAGAGAAGATTGGGGGAGGGGACCCACTGGAACAGCTGTTGGGAGACAGATGGTAGCCTCCCGTCAAGGCCATCCAGCGTGTTCTTTAACGTGCACAGGGTATGGCTCTCCCGCACACGGGACCACGGCCTAACGTCCCATCCGACGGACGGCGGCCTTTTCAAGCCCATCGGTGTCTCCTGCTGACCGTGGGCAAGGCAGGGAAATTTTGCGGAGAAAAATCTCAACGCTGACCCAGCTGGGACTCGAACCTGGGTACGAGCCTGGCGCGCTACCGACTGAGCCACCCCCGCGCCCAATCAACTGAGCAAGTAACAAGAGATATGCTGCAGCGTGTTTGGGAAGAAGTAGAATAACAATTAGACATACATATGCAAAGTTACGAACAATGCACATGTGAATATTCACTAATATGTTCAAAACTATTTGGGGTACACTTTCAATTAAAATATCACTTTCTGGAATTTGTATATTATTTCCCTTCCTATTGTTTCTCGAAACCCCATCATTATTTTTCGGACACCGTGTATTTTATAGCGGCATTTAGACATTTGTCAGCCAATGATTTAGTGTTAGTGGAAACTGAGACTGCGCAGTTAAAGTTTTGAAGGTTTTCATATATCAGAGGTTGATTGACAGGTGATTCAATATACTTTGTAAACTGTCAAAACGTGAACTGCTTATTCTGTTTCCATTTCCACTATGCCAATATTGGCAATTCCCTTATCACATTAAATGTTTTGTACACGCCATCGGGAATCTTTGGTGATATCTTCTAGTTTTACTGTTTAATAAAAACAAATGCATCATTATGGCGCAATATCGAACCAATGGCATTAAAGTTTCAAATACATAGTTTTATTTCGTTTCAATACATATTTATTTAACAAATTTATAACTTACAGATTCTGCGCTTGTCTTGTGCACAATGAAAGGAAGACTCATCTACTGAATTGTTTAGTTGGGAGGAATGGCAACTTCCTCACCCACGACGCAGAGTTCAGAGTTCGTGGATTGCTCAGAGTGTCATGTGACCAGCCTCTGTATCTGCCTACTCGGCGCACACAGATGAATCTTCTCGATCAGCATATGTGGATAGGATTTGTTTCCTTGCTCTTTCTGCAAGTGAATATATTTGGCCACTTTAGAAGAGGTGATGTCGTCCATGCTGCAAGAGAATGGGCTTTGCGTTGGAGAATATTTATGTAAGCATTTGTAGGTCACATTGGTTGCAAAGTGCTATAGATGTCAAAGCTGCAATTTCAAAGCCAATCTTTAAGTTAAATTATCTTTAAGAAATTCTGAAGTGAGTTTCATTTTATGATCTTAAAATTTCGCTTCACCTCCCTTTATCCTTTCCACTCGCTACATGCAAGACTCGCTACCGCAAAATTATTTCTGTTTCATGAAACTGTTAAATAAATACATCTTGGGAAATTTCTTCCCCATTTGAGAAAGTGCAATATATTTACAATTAATAAAATAAATCTTTTCAGTTTCTGTTTTAGTATTTTAATACTTTTTTATTTTTTAATATTTTTAATTTCCTTTTGAAAAAAATATGATTATTTGGGCCCAAATAAAAATAATATCGTTTTACAAATATATTGTTAGATATAAAAGATTAATTCCTGATTGAAAAGGTTAAGAAAAAAACATTTTGGAGTAATCATTCTCCAGTTTGAGCAAAGCATCTCCCTAGTGTATTGTAACGAAACGAGAACCCGCGAAGCTCAGCAATCGTGGCGTTATCAAATAAAACTCAAGGCTTGTGTAGTTCAAACTTGAAATAGGAGACTGAGTCAGGGCTGGGTTGTTTTACCTCTGAGCGGCACTTATTTTGCACACCATGGGCTAAATGGCCAGGCCACATGGACCCCGAGGCTCAGAGAAGGTTGGGGGAGGAGACCTACTGGAACAGCTCTTGAGAGACAGATGGTAGCCTCCCGTCAAGGCCATCCAGCGTGTTCTTTAACGTGCATAGGGTATGGATCTCCCGCATACAAGGCCACGGCTTAACGTCCCATCCGACGGACGGCGGCCTTTCCAAGCCCATCGGTGTCCACTACTGACCGTGGGCAGGGCGGGGAATTTTGCGGAGATAAATCTCAACGCTGACCCAGCGAGCCTGTCGCGCTACCGACTGAGCCACCCCCGCCCCAAGAGAGACTGAGTCAGAGTTTAACTATCAAGCGTGGAGGAGGAATGTCTACTTGGAATAAACTAGATTAGTGATAGCCAGAATCTATGTTTGATTTTGTCAAACAACCCACCATGTACTATGGCACTTTTTAATCATCACAATATCTAAATTGAAACTTCAAAAGTACTAAACGTTTCTGCGTTATTCTTTATATAATCCGTATTTTGAATTCAGTGTTGATGAGATCGTAACACATATCAATATTCTTCAACGGAATTGCATCGAGACAATGGAGGTATGCAAATTGAGTTCGTTGGTGCTATTAAACAGGCAGGTGATCCAACCTCAGAGATTTGTGAAGATCATCCCAAAATAAGCGTGGGAAAGAAATTGTTCATGAATGATATTATCAAGAGGAATTAAAACAAACTGAAGTGTGCATCTAAGAGAGGTCTGATGAAGAGACAGATTGTAACCTACATATCAGTTTCAGTTATGTGTGAGAATATGGAGGAAAACCTGAATATTGGCGAGGATAGAAAATATTAATATTAACAGTAAAGCCGGAAACAGTAACAGTTTTCAATGATCCCTAGTGAATTTTACCGGTGGTGCAGAGTAAAATGCTTCCGTGGGAGGTGAGGGAAAGTAGGAGGAGAGGAGGGGATCATACGAGGAGTGGAGGGGATCATACGAGGAGTGGAGGGGATCATATGAGGAATCAGTCACCCATAGCAGAAAGGAAATTGAAATCTGTTTCACCTACCTATCACGGACCGAGTTATGCGAAATGTTCTGTCCAAACTGATCCAATGGAAACTTTGGGATCTTTCACCATAATTGGTGAGAAAAAAGTTCTGATCTATGGACAAGACGAAAACTTACGATTGCCGACTCGATGTTTTTGACTTTGAATAAAATTGAAAATTATCTATTGCATCTTTCAGCACATAAAATTTTACTCCCTTTTCATTTTGGGGATATTTTATTACTTTGCATATTATTACGAATTTGCGGTTAAATATTGATCAGACATCTTATATTATTAGTCTGTACATTAAGTTTAAAAAATTAAATAGCAGAATAACTAACTGTAAAATATTTCGAAAATTTTGTCTTTGATAAAAGGAGGAACGTTTTGAGAGTTGATTAAGCACATAGTAGACTTTGGGGAAATATATTCTCTGGGAATTAGAATAAGAAGTGATATATTAATTGGGATAGCGGTAAGGGAGTAGCAAGTATTAAGCAGGTACCTTTTGCATTGCCTTTGCAACCAAAGTGCTCGTTCAGTTCACACAAGTCCACCCCTATCTGGCGGTTGATTTCTCCAACTGTTGATGCTGACTCCTAATCGCCATCCTGTTCACATGCACGGGAATGGGCACGACGATCTTCGGTGCATTGGGATTGCTCGTTGCCCTTCCCGCCGTCAGTCCCGCTTTCACCCGCTTCCATTTCGCTCTTCGGTTCTGGAACCAGATTTTCACTTGGACTTCGCTGAGCTTGAGGGAGTGTGCGATCTGTGACCGCTCCGTCAGCGACAGGTACTTCTTCGAGTGGAATTCTTTCTCCAGTTCAAGGAGCTGCTCGCTGGTGAAGGCAGTCCGCCGTCGCCGGGATTTGCCCGTCGTGTTACTGCCGTCCCGCGCCGTCGATGCTGGCCGGGTGATGCCGCGAGAGCACGCATTCTCTTTGGCCGGCTTGGCCGGAGGTGATCGGGATAAGTCTTCGCGATCCGACTCGCTCGTCCTCGGTGATTGGGATGGCGGGGGAGATTGAGACAGATGTCCTGTGGGAATGAAAAAAGAGGAACATCATAAGCATTATGGGATGAGAAAGAAGAGAATTAATGCAATTCAGTGACCTTTCAGAAATATGACACAAATATACAAATAAAGTTTCATTCGTCAACGGATAATAATATTTATACAAATTTCTTATTAGGCATTATGCACAGTACGTCTTGAAAAGTAAACAGACTAATTTTGTACATTCATAAAAATGCAGTTTGATACTCTAGAGCAGTGATTCTCAAAGGGTATGCAGCGAAATTTCGGATGATATTGGAGATAAAAGAAAATTTATAAAAAATATGAAACGTACACCGAAGAGCCAAACATTATGACCAGCGCGTCTTTATGCAAATCAAGGCAATTGCAGGTAAACGATGGCGCATGTGAAGGTCATGAAACGGTATAAATGACACCTGATACTGAGTTCTATTAATCAGTGATATTCTTGTTCTTCAGATGAGAAAGGCAGCGGTTGGGTTGTTTTACCTCTGAGCGGCACTTTTTTGCACACCATGGGCTAAATGGCCAGGTCACATGGACCCCAAAGGCTCAGAGAAGGTTGGGGGAGGGGACCCACTGGAACAGCTGTTGACGGGAGACAGATGGTAGCCTCCCGTCAAGGCCATCCAGTTTGTCCTTTAATGTGCACAGGGTATGGCTCTTCCGTACACGGGGCCACGGCTTAATGTCCCATCCGACGGACGGCGGCCTTTCCAAGCCCATCGGTGTCCCCTACTGACCGTGGGCAGGGCGGGGAATTTTGCGGAGATAAATCTCAACGCTGACCCAGCTGGGACTCGAACCTGGGAACTACAGATTACGAGCCTGGCGCGCTACCGACTGAGCCACCCCCGCCCCACGAAAGGCAGCGGATTTAAGGGAATTTGACAAAGGCTAAATTGTAATGGCCAGACGACTGGGTCAGAGCATTTCCGAGATGGCAAGGCTTGTAGTGTGCTCACGGCCAGCCGTGATTAGTAACTTCAATTAGTGGTCCAAGGAGGGAAAAACCGCGAAACACCGGCAAGGTGTGGGACAACCATCTAGAGGTCAACGAAGGTTATCAGGTATGGTATGAACCAACAGAAGGGATATTGAGGCGCAACTCGTTCATAATTGAATGCTGGTGACGGGAGTAATGTGTCAAAATACATACATCGAACCCTGTTGAAAATAGGGCTAGGTAGTCGCAGGCCACTCCGAGTGCCCATGCTAACCTCGGTTCACCATCCAAAGCACCTAATGGGCACACGAGCATCAAAACTAGACCTTGAATGATTGGAAGAAGATCGTCTGATCCGATGAATCCCGTTTTCTATTGCACTGTGGACAGCCGGGTACGTGTGCTTCATTTACCTGGGGAAGTGTTGGCAACAGGATGCACCGTGGGACGAAAACAAGCCGGTGGAGGAAGTGTAATGCTTTGAGCAATGTTCTGCTGGGAAACCCTGGGTTCAGTCATTTATGTGCAGGAAACTATGGCGTCTGTCACCTACCTAAACATCATTGCAGACCAGGTACATCCTTTCATGGCAACGGAATACCACTGTAGTAATGATTTCTTTCTGCAGGATAATCGCCATACCACATTGCCCAGATTGTTTGAGAATGGTTTGCGGAACACGAGGAAGACTTCCAGGTATTGTCCTGGCCTCTAAATTCCCCAGACGTCAATCCAATCGAGCATCTGTGGTTTGTGTTGGAACAGCATGTCCGATCTGCGGCGGCTCAACCATGTAAATTGCAAGAGTTAAAGGATCTGCTGGCAATGTGTTGGTACAGTCACTCAAAAAAGTATCCGAACATTACGGCTGATTGCAGAATTCAGAAAAAATATCTGGCAATGATTTATTTTTTTAGAAATTAGTGATCTGGCAACCTTCATATCACGTGACATGAAGGTTGCCAGATCACTAATTTCTAAAAAAATCGTTGCCAGATATTTTTCTGAATTCTGCAATCAACCGTAGTGTTCGGATATTTTTTGAGCGACTGTACCAGATACCACAATACACCTTTAGAAATCTTGTAGCGACCATGCCTAGCCGGGTAAGAGCTCTTTTGGCGACACGTGGAGGACCAACATCATATTAAGTAGGTGGTCAATGTTTTGGCTCTTTGGTGTATATTCGTTTTACTTTCTTCCACTAATTCTTCATTTAACTTTTTCCGTTTATTCAAAAACTTATCCGTATTAAATCTACAGACTAAATATTAACACAAAATATACCCATAACTGCCGTCCCGTGGCCGAGTGGTTAGCGCGCTTGGCCAGTGATCTAAGGGACCCGAGTAAGGCATGGATGTATCTGTCGTTTTTCTGCTGAGGGCCTGTCATCCTCTCAGATCTTCTACTATGGGATATAAACTGACAGGCTGCTGTCAGACCTCTGTGGCAAGCAGCTGCTTGAGGGGGTATTTATTTTATACCCATAACGCGTACGACTATCCTTAATATACGTCAGAATTCGAACAGAATAGATCTGCGTTTACAAACGACTCCACAGCGATGGCTATTATTGAGGGCAAAACTAGGCAAGCACGAATCTCTTATAATGTTAACAACTGAATTTTTTAGTGCGTCGCGAGTGTTCGTGGCAAAGAAAAAATAGTGTGCCGTGAGCAAAACAAGTTGGAGAATCACTCAATGGTGCTCAAGCGTTTTCGGCATCTGTCCGAATACTAAATATTATGTTTGTTGTGGGGACAATAGTTTGGAGTGGGGTGCATTAAAAAGGACAGAAAAATACTTTGAAAAGAAAATGAATAAATACCCCCTCAAGCAGCTGTGTGCCATAGAGGTCTGATAGGAGCCTGCTATTTGGATACTTTCATTCATAAACGATAATACGTTGATAATACGTTTATAATCCTATAAACCATATAGAAGTCAAAATTTTAACCACTCAGCTTTGTTTATTATATTTTACCTATCATTTGCATAGGTGCAAAATAATAAGAAAAAAAATGAAATATTAATAAAAAGTTGAATACAGAAGCTGAAAAAGTCGAATGAGCTGCTGAACATTTGGCTTCAATTACGTTGTAGAGAGTTAAACGATATTATTCAAATTTTCATCTTTCATCTTGTTAAAACACCATTTATTTTAGGAGCGCCAGATTAAAAAAAATATATTTTATATTATCCAGTTTTCTCACGGGCCGGATAAAATTATTAAATGGGCCAGAGTTTGTGTTCTTGGGTTGGGTTGTTCTACCTCTGAGTGGCACATTTATTCGCACAATGTATTTAAATAATTACTGATGATATAATTTACGATGTACCCTACTGACCTATGCAAGGACGGGGAGTTTTGCACAATGGGCTAAATGGCAAGGTGACAAGGACCCCGAAGGTTCAAAGAAGGTTGCGGAGAGGGGATCCACTGGACAGCTGTTGGGAGACAGATGGTAGCCTCCAATTAAGGCCATCTAGTGTGTTCTTTAGCGTGCACAGGGTATGGCTCTCCCAAACACGGGAGGAACGACATATTCACGATGACGGCCTTTCCAAGCCTATCGATGTACCCTCCTGACCTAGGGCAGGAGGAGGAGTTTTGTGGAAATAAACCTCAACGCTTGCCCAGCTGACATTGAAACCAGGGAACTACAGATTACGAGTCTAGCGCGTTATCGACTGAACACCCTCCTCCCCCTGTTCTGTACGTCTTCTCTAGAGGAATCAATCACGAGGAATTTGCCCCATAAGAAAATATATATATATATAAATGCCCAATTTTATTTCCAAGTGATGGAAGAATTGTTCCATACAATTCAATGGGTCAGAACAGATTTTCATGAAAACAAGAACTAGTTTTTGCTGTACGACAAATGTCCTGCGGCCCCCCCACTCCCGCCTATTCGCCAGATGGCTCCAGCTGACTTCTCTCTCTTCCCAAGTTCAGAATAGAGATTAAAAGAAACGATTTCGCACCATAAGTGTCGTAGCGTTGTGTTGGGTTGTTTTACTTCTGAGCGGCACTTTTTCGCACACCATGGGCTAAGTGGCCAGGTCACATGGATCCGGAAGGCTCAAAGAAGGTTGAGGGAGGGTACCCACTAGACCAGCTGTTAGGAGACAGGTGGTAGCCTCCCGTCAAAGCCATCCAGTGTGCTTTTTAACGTGCACAAGGTATGACTCTCCCATACACGGGGCCAGGGCTTAACGTCCCATCCGACGGACGGCGGCCTTTCCAAGCCCATCTGTGTACCCTACTGATCGTGGGCAGGGCGGGGAATTTTGCGGAGATAAATCTCAACGATGACCCAGCTGGGACTCGAACCTGGGAACTGCAGATTACGAGCCTGGCGGGCTAGCGACTGAGCCAACCGCACCCCTCAGTGTCGTAGCTACCATGGTTCCATTAATTCAGTTGAACCATAGAGTCCGGTGCTGGACAGGGTCCATGCTTCTTTTAGAAGCGTTTCAACCAAATGTAAGGTGATATTTACGTGTACACTCTACTGTTAAATTAACAGAAAAATAAAGAAATGCATTTCTATTTCATTAAAAATAATCCTCTTGATATTTTCTGAAATATGAAAACAAAAATTAAAGAGGGGAAAGGGGGGGGGCGACAAAGAAGTCTCGAAACAGGACCCGGCGTTACCTTGCTAAGCCAATGTATACCATCCAAAACATCCAAAAGAATGTGACTGACCATTTCAACTTTGAAATAATTTTAAGTGTAGATTTGGATTAATTTGGGTGATTTTCATAATAAATTCTGATTCTGAATATTTGCTTTTGTTTTAGAATTATTGTCTCATTTCTTTTCAGATTTTTGGGTTGTTTTGACTCTGAACGACACATTTTTGTACACCATGGGCTAAATGGCCAGGTCACAAGGACCCCGAGGACTCAGATAAGGTTGGGGACCCACTGGATAGATGCTGGGAGACAGAGATAGGCTCCCGTCGAGGCCATCCAGCGTGTTCTTTAATGTGGGCAGGGTGTGGCCTCTCGCGTACTGGGCCACGGCTTTACGTTCCATCCGACGGACGGAGGGTTTCCAAACACATCGGTGTCCCTTATTGGCCATGGGCAGAGAGGGTAGTTATGCGGAGATAAATGTCAATGCTAGCCCAGCTGGGACTCGAACCTGGGAACTGCAGATTACGAGCCTTGCGCGTTACCCGCCCCAGTTTTCAGAGGAACTGCGTATATGCATTATGTATTAAGTCGGCTTATTGCAACAGTTAAATTAACTCAGCAGTGAATTAATAATAAAATACATTGTTCATTTTATTTTTGATTAAAAATTTGCACTAATATGAAGATACTAATAACTAAAAGATCACCTCGAGAATTGGCTAATATGGTAAGCTCGTTTCAAAGAGAATGAAAGTTTCATTATCCAAATTTTTGCACCGTTTAACACTATTTTTTTTAAGAAAATAGATTTTTATTCATAAGAGTAAAGAATACAAATACATTTAGCATTTGTCCTACAAAGCTAAATAGCTTTCTGCAGGAAAATGAATAAATTAAATTAAACATAGATCATTCAGCCACGAAAACGGTGTACAGTCGCTCAAAAAAGTATCCGAACGCTATGGTTGCATACAAAATTCAGAAAAAAAATCTGACAACGTTTTTTTAGAAATTAATGATCTGGCAACCTTCGTGTACGGTACACGAAGGTTGCCAGATCATTAATTTCTAAAAAAAACGTTGCCAGATTTTTTTTCTGAATTTTGTATGCAACCATAGCGTTCGGATACTTTTTTGACCGACTGTACATCAAATAAATTCACAAAACTCAACACATAATATTCAGCAAATTAGAAATTCCCAAAATATTTTCTCAATTCGATTTTCAGTCTACTAAAAGAATCTATATTTAGTATTTCCTTTGGGATAGCATTAAATATAAAGTGGTACTTGATATTCAGAGGTACGTTTTCCGTAATTATTTCGAAAAGTTGGCGTTATGTAATACCCTTGGTTTTGAAGTATTGTATTTTTATTGTGTTGAATTTTTAGATTGTAAGTTTCGTCAAATTTTTTTAATTATTAAATTATATTTATATAAATTACTGTAGGATAAAAGGTTTAAACATTTTAATCTATCTGTTGAGGTTTTATATTTTTTTTTGCAAATGAAACGGAATAATATTTTTAGTTATTATAGATTGCAGCTTTTCTATTTTTTATATGTTAGTTAAGTTAGTTGTTCCATGCACAATTATTTCATAATTTAAAATCGATTCGCATATTGCTGTATAAAATAACACGCAGGTTTCCATATTTAGTACGTATTTCAATTTTCAAATTTTTATCGCTGATATTCTCAAACTTTCTCATATGTGGGATATATGGGCATTCTACCTAAAATATTCATGAAAAATGATTCCTAAGTATTTAAGCTTGCTCAACAAGTGGACAACTACATAATGATTCACAACTAGAAGCATTTTTTTACAATTTACTAATAGATGATTGGGAAAGTGCAAATAGTAATATTTTATTAATGTCTATAGAACACGAAACACAATTTCTCATTTACAAATGCGTTTTCTATTAATTATCAGTCTCGTTTATTACGCGAATCACAGGAAAAGCATGGGGAGGGGGTGGCTCGGTCGGTAGCCCGCCAGGCTCGCAATCTGTAGTTCCCAGGTTCTAGTCCCAGCTGGGTCAGCGTTGAGACTTATCTCCGCAAAACTCCCCGCCCTGCCCACGGTCAGTAGGGGGACATCGATGGGCTTGGAAAGGCCGCCGTCCGTCGGATGGGACTCTAAGCCGTGGCACCGTGTGCGGGAGAGCCATACCCTGTGCACGTTAAAGAACACGCTGGATGGCCTTGACGGGAGGCTACCATCTGTCTCCCAACAGCTATTCCAGTGGGTCCCCTTTCCCAACCTTCTCTGAGCCTCGGGGTACATGTGGCCTGGCCATTTAGCCCATTGTGTGCAAAAAAAGTGCCGCTCAGAGATAAAACAATCCAACACAGGAAAAGCAATTTACGTCCCAGACACTCACAAGGAAAAACGCTTTAATCTTCTGGAAATAAAAAAAGAAGCATCCATCTCTCGGATGAATAGCCACGACGCTAAAAACGGGGGCTACAAATTAATCAGAGGAAGATGATGCTATCTTCATTTGCATAAAGAACAACGGGCGAAATTCGACTTCTGTTGTAGAATTAAATTCAAGGTAGTGATATCCAAACATTGTAATCAGGCCAGGTACCAGAAAAAAAAGGAAGAGAAAAATCGACCAGGAAATATTTTTAAAAAAAAGGGAGGAGGGAAAGAGACCAGACTGGATTTTCATTGCAGTATCTCTCTCTCCATCTTGCAGGTCTTAAAATTTTCTTGAAAAATGCATGAAATTTAAATAAGTATAATAAATTTTTGCATCTATTACCCTTACAAACATTCTTAAAATAAACTTGCTGTTTGAAACGTGTAGTGAGGATTGGACCGATTGGAATAAATGGTTTCGATTCCTTCAAAAAAACATGCAAAAGAAGACATAATTTCTGTCATAAAATGATCACAAATACGTGTCTTAAATGCTGCACAAAATTTATCCCTACAACTCTAATATACCTGAGCTTTTGGAACCATCTTCTCTGAGACTGACTTATGTTTTGGACTCGAGTGGAGTGTCGAAAGCATTACTTCCTTTTTTATATTCCCTCTCTGCGAATCTCATCCTCTGACTACATCTTTTCCATGACAATTCCTTCCGCGATTGCTTGCAGTGCACTTACAGCTGGAGACATTGCAAATTACAAAATTAATAATAAATTGAAATTATCACCTTTTCCGTCATAATATATGACCACAATGATATTTAAAAAAAAATCGGTTTCAGCAGTTCAACTGGTCTTGATTTTACAATAAAAACTTTCAAATGAAGTACAACACGGACAAGGTTTCATTACACATTTCCCCGTTTGGGTAGGCCGCCGTCCGTCGGACGGGACGTTAAGCCGTGGCCCCGTGTGCGGGAGAGCCATACCCTGTGCACGTTAAGGAACACGCTGGATGGCCTTGACGGGAGGCTACCGTCTGTCTCCCAATAGTTGTTCCAGTGGGTCCCCTCCCCCAACCTTCTCTGAGCCTTCGGGGTCCATGTGACCTGACCATTTAGCCCATGGTGTACAAAAAAGTGCCGCTCAGAGGTAAAACAACCCAACCCCGTTGGGGGTGTCATTAGGATCATTTGACAGTCGAAGTAAACACAAGACGGCCTTGTGTCCTATGTGTAAAGCAGAGAAAAAAAAAACTAACAAGAATTGTGTGTGCTAAATGTAAAATTTGCTCTTTGAAAAATTTTGTTTTGCACTGCTTCATCAATATTCGTGTTTTGTATTTCCTACATTCATTCCAATAAATAATTCAACAAAACATTAATGTATACATCAACTCTTGATTATTCTTGTCTGATCAACTGGTTTTCGTATTAACCATGGTACAAAATAATAATAGACTGTAGATATGTAACTTTTTGAGGGCACTGAAGGTGTAAAATGAAAACATTCATTCTCTTTGGAAACGAACATCCCATATTCCAGCGATATGTTATTTTTCTCAGTCTGCTAATCTCCTACTTCTCGCCTTCCTAACGGCTACCAAAGGACTCATTGACTATGCAGAATCACATACGGGAGCTAAAGCGGTATCCGAATTATTTACTAAGTTTCTATTTTTAAGGAAGGAAATCGTTTATCAGCAGCAAATGCAAATATTGATGAGCAGTTAGTGTGCATTTCTGTCTGCAATCACCCGTTGACACCCACCCGTTAAGAAAGCGACCTTGTCACGTACGCAGCCCCGCTAGTTGCGACATGCATGTCACGCGACTTGATGAAAGGTCGAACTCGCAAAATATGGGTAATTATTTTCAAGAATTGCATCAGCCATTCTGATCGTTGCCACCGAAAAAGTTTAGTGGACTTGGAAAATTTCAGATGAGGGTAGAAGTCAAGGGACGGGAGTTTGTGATATTTTTAAAAACAGAGATTTTTTTTTTCCAAGTTTTCCTTTTATTAATTTTATTTTTACCCAATGGCATTTTTTCATTTTCTGCGGGACAGTCTTTCAAAACAGTAACTGCGGGATAGTCCTTAAAAGGAGGGCTGTTAATGAGGGAGACGGAACTTTTGATAAGAGTTTTAATTAATGTTGGGTTTTTAAGAAAGGAGGAATGAGAGGACTCTTTGATCATTAACGAGTTTATCGAAGATGATCGTCGAAGGGATGGTAAAACCATCGGTAAATCGTGGTTCCCTTGTGATTCACAGTTTAATATTTTTTTAATTTCGCATGACTTTTCTTAAAACCATCTGTCAATAAAACGTGGTTCGTGGTGATATATCGAACGCGTGTTCTAAAGCGGGACTTTTATGTTACCCATACAGGTCACCAGACCATATTACCCTCAATATTTTTCATAATGACGAATAATTTGTTTTTAAATCAGATTTTCTTTTTCGTCGTTTTCCTTTTTATAAATTTTTTTTTTAATTTTTTTTTTATTTATTTTTTTAATTTTCCTTTTATAATTTTTTTTCCCCCAATGGCATTTTCAGCGGGACAGTCTTTTAAAACAGTTACTGCAGGATAGTCCTTCTTCTAGTCACGGAGTTAAAAGAAATAAGTGTTACTGAAACGGACTTAAAATACGACGATTATAAAAGTACGTATATTAATATGAAAGGACTATCTGGGGTAATTATAAGAAATACATAGATTATAAAAAAAAAAACAAAGGTTAATTTACGCAGAAAAAAGCTAGTTATAAAGAAAAAAATACGAAGGTTGTAGAAAAACTTAGAATAATAAAAAAAACCTACGTTAATAAAAATATCTGAAATATAAAACCCACTTTTTAAACTGTAATAAAGAAAAACGTAATTTACAACGACGGGTTATACCCCGTTTGGGACACATCTAAGCCATATCATCAAGTAACAAGGCACAGTCGAGTGCGATAATGCTCCAGCTATCGACACCAAGGTAGCGGGTTCAAATCACTGCGTCGGAAGGAATTTTTCTCTAAATTCAGGAGACCCTCTAAAGTATACACTAGATGAATAATAAAGGAGGAGTCAAATATGAATTATGAATAAGGGGGCATCATATCACGCGACCGGTTGCGCTATATCACATGACAGTTGCGACATATGGGCCAAAGTGGCCTCGCACTTGGGGCCGGTGACGTCATAGGGGAAAGCACTGTGCAAAAGGGGGGACTATAATGGGAACAAACTACTAAGCCGTCACGAAAATTCTCGTGTATTAATGGCTATAAGCTTTACATCATCAAGTGATGTCAGCAGAAGTAGCGTTGACTGAAATTGGAAAGAAAAATGGACGACACATTCTTAGCTATGATACATCGATCAGTAAACAAACCTTAAAGTATCTCTGGGCATGGCTTACGTTATATTAAGCGTAAAGTGATATGTTTTGAGCTCTCTGGCACCGATATTTTCTCCGCTAGCCCTGCCCACGGTGAGAAAGGCCTCACCAATAAGATGGGACTTTAAGTCGTGACTCCCATGAAAGCCATGTTCTGTGAACTCTAAAGAAAAAGTTGCTTAATCTAGACGAGAGACTTCCATTTGTGTCCTGAGATATATCCAGTGAATCCCTATCCTCTACTAATTATAATCTTTGTTATCTCCATGGATTATTTGTTTTGAATTTTTTTGCTGCACGTTTTGTACGCCATGTACTAAATGGCCAAGTCACAAGGACCCCGAGGGCTCAGAGAAGGTTACGGGAAGAGAACCCACTGGATAGTTGCTGGGAGACAGATGGAAATCTCTCATCCACACCATCCAGCATGTTTCACGTGCATAATGTATGGCTCCTCCGCACTCTGATCCATGGCTTAAAATCCCATCCGACGGACGGCGGCCTTTCCAAGCCCATCAACGTCCCATACTGACCGATGACAGGTGGAGAGTTTTGCGGAAATAAATCTTAACGATGCCCAGGTGGGACTCGAACCTGGGAACTGTAAATTGCAAGCCTAGATCAACTGAGCCTAACCTTCCCCCCTCCCTCTAGGGGTCTCTTCTGTGACCTGGCCATTCAGACCGTACTTTCAAAATGTGCGCTAAAAATGGTAAATTAAACCAATCCGACATCATTCGGATTTGTAAAACAATCGATGTTTTTAAGCTAAAAATTTGAACAAAAATGTGGGTGAGACGATGTTGAATGAGGTTAATAAAGTGTATGCAAAAGCCTACTGCCTTTGAATTTAGGTGGGAATATTTTAAAATTTTTTAAATCTGTATGCATATGAAAATATTTTTGCTAATATTATGTGGCTACGTCTTGCGTAGACGCCATGATGGAGGCGAATGGAAGACAATTTTCCTTTCCTTTGGCACATCTGAAAACATTTTTTGAATTTATAGGAAAAATTTCTTTATTTTTACTTGGATGGAACATGAACTCACTACACCCTGAAAATATGTACCAAAACATTGCTCTAAAATAAATCCTTCATAAGAGTTAATTATAATTTCATAGTAATCATTACTTCATTGGTGATCACTAGATAAGTATTGTACTTATCATATTATGAAGGGGATACGATTAAGGTTGTAGCCAATCCCACAGTGCTGAAAATAAAGTTTTACCCAAGCGTAAATATTGCTTGTACTTGAGAATATGGGTGTGGGATTGTCTCTCTCTATAGAACGCGAGGCTCGCAATCTGCTGTTCCAAGATTCGAGTCTCAACTGTGCCTAACCTTCCTAAAACTAAAAAAAACTGCCTAACCTTCCGTAAAGGAGAGCCATAGCCCGTGCACGTTAAAGAATACACTGGAGGGTCTTGATGTGAGGATTTCGTTTGTTTCCTAACAACTATTCAGTGGATCTCCTTTCCCTACCTTCTCTGAGCTCTCGTAACCTGGCCATTTAGCCCACTGTGTGCAAAAAAAGTGCTGCCCAAAGGTAAAAAAAACCCAAAACCCCGCTACTCCCAGCTTATACAATCTATCTCATATAAGTATGTATGCTTACCTAAGATCGTAATCAAGTTTGTGATCAATCTCTCAGAGTTAACTCAATAAGAAAATGTACCCGTTGAATATTAACTCTAATCACTATGTCGTAAATCCTAGTTTCATAAAGTTTTCGAGAAAAAAAGTCGGATACCGTTTTTTTTATGTATACGATTTAAAACAGATAGCAAGCTGTATAGGATCTTGTCAAAGGAACGGGGAAATTCTTCCATTCACATATCCGCAAGTTTGACACTAAGAACCGTTACGTTGCGTTTTGAAGCTACGTAGCGAAAGGTAACAGTTTTGAAGCTTTGTTCATTCATTTCTTTGGCGTAGTGAGTGTACTTATCTATCTGATCGCAATAACGCATAAATTTACACAACAGCGAGTGAAAAATGGAGACGATACGACATGGCCACTACTTGTGGCTACCAGAGAGACAAGTTTTGCCTACGTATGCTGATTGTCATGAATTTATGGATTAGAAAAGAACAGAAATAAAAAGTCACACATTTATTATTCTGTGTGAATAATAAATGTGTGTAAGTCATACATTTATTATTCACACATTTACTCTTCACATTTTTATACTATTTATTATTTATTATTTAAATAATAAATATTATAATTATTTATTATTTCATATTAATATATATTAATATGAAATTAATGCACTTCGCAAAAAAAAGGTATATATTTTACAGATTTTATGCAATTCGAAGGAAAGTTCGAAGAAATTTTATGCTCACCCTTTATTATGTATGGGTTTACTTACATAATACAGGGTGTGCATTAGTTGTAATTTTTGCTTAGTTGTTAATTATGGCTTAAGTAGTTGAAGCGGAGTTTTTAAAGTGAACCTTGCAAAATTCAACAGTATTCATTCTAAGATTCTTAAACCTAATAGAATTATATCGAGCACTTGTAGTACAGGATTCAATTTCTCACGACACACCTGCAGTGGATTACCAGTCTTGGTTTACTTGAAAAACATTGAAGTCATGAGGGTTTTATGGAAACCTCCTTTGCTGACTTCTGCTTTCAGTTCGTTGTTTATGTTGTTATGCTCTGGACGGTTTGACTCATTGAGCGAGTTGGCAATATTAAGCACATCCTCAAAAATTAAAACTACTAAATCCCAACTGCATACTAAAACGCTTAAAATCTTTAAAAAAAGAGTTAAAATACTCTCCAACACAGTTCATGTAGCTACGTGGTAATCGTTGCTCTACTTTTTTTTTATATGAGCCACTTAAGCTCTCCTCAAGGGTTTTAATATTGTAATTACAGCTAATATTGTGTCTATTAAATCGAGTTGTTTTACCTCTGAGTGACAGTTTTGCACACAATGGGCTAAATGGTCAGGTTCAAGGAGACTGATGGCTCAGAGAAGGTTGGGGGAGGGGACCCACTGGAACAGCTGTTAGGAGACAGATGGTGGCTTCCCACCATGGCCATCCAGCATGTTCTTAAACCTTTTCACTATCATATTAGCCCAAGCTGCAGGTAGGGCGTAGTGAAGAGGAGAGAATAGCATTTGTTCCGAGGGTTCATTTAAAATCTCAGCCATTTTGGGCCAGTATGGTAGTGAAAGGACTAAAGTGCATATCTCTGTGGCACAAGGTGTCGGATAACATTTTGCAGATAATATAGATAAGCCATTGCAGTGTTTGCAGAGATTGATTTTACAAATCAGTTATAATTATCAGATGCAGTTGCGTTATAAAAATCAGTAAAACCTAAAACAGTGCCAGCAAGATTAGTCAACAGTGTCCATTCTAAGATTGTTAAATCTAATCAAATTATATCGAGTACTTGTAGTACAGGATTCAGTTTCTCACGGCACACCTGCAGTGGATTAACTACATCGAGGCACACGTATACTGAATTCAATTTCTCATGGCACACCTAACAGTGGATTAACTGGTTTTGAAAAAGGCACACGTAGCACCTAATTCAATTTCTCACGGCATACCTAACAGTGGATTACCTATATTGAGGAACACGTAGTACTGAATTCAATTTCTCACGGCACACCTACAGTGGATTAACTACATCGAGGCACACGTATACTGAATTCAATTTCTCATGGCACACCTAACAGTGGATTAACTGGTTTTGAAAAAAGCACACGTAGTACCTAATTCAATTTCTCACGGCACACCTACAGTGGATTAACTACATCGAGGCACACGTATACTGAATTCAATTTCTCATGGCACATCTAACAGTGGATTAACTGGTTTTGAAAAAGGCACACGTAGTACCTAATTCAATTTCTCACGGCATACCTAACAGTGGATTACCTATATTGAGGAACACGTAGTACTGAATTCAATTTCTCACGGCACACCTGCAGTGGATTAACTACATCGAGGCACACGTATACTGAACTAAATTTCTCATGGCACACCTAACAGTGGATTAACTGGTTTTGAAAAAGGCACACGTAATACCTAATTCAATTTCTCACGGCATACCTAACAGTGGATTACCTATATTGAGGAACACGTAGTACTGAATTCAATTTCTCACGGCACACCTGCAGTGGATTAACTACATCGAGGCACACGTATACTGAACTAAATTTCTCATGGCACACCAAACAGTGGATTAACTGGTTTTGAAAAAGGCACACGTAGTACCTAATTCAATTTCTCACGGCATACCTAGCAGTGGATTACCTATATTGAGGAACACGTAGTACTGAATTCAATTTCTCACGGCACACCTGCAGTGGATTAACTACATCGAGGCACACGTATACTAAATTCAATTTCTCATGGCACACCTAACAGTGGATTAACTGGTTTTGAAAAAGGCACACGTAGTACCTAATTCAATTTCTCACGGCATACCTAACAGTGGATTACCTATATTGAGGAACACGTAGTACTGAATTCAATTTCTCACGGCACACCTGCAGTGGATTAACTACATCGAGGCACACGTATACTGAACTAAATTTCTCATGGCACACCTAACAGTGGATTAACTGGTTTTGAAAAAGGCACACGTAGTACCTAATTCAATTTCTCACGGCATACCTAACAGTGGATTACCTATATTGAGGAACACGTAGTACTGAATTCAATTTCTCATGGCACACCTGCAGTAGATTAACTACATCGAGGCACACGTATACTGAATTCAATTTCTCACGTCACACCTAGAAGTGGATTCACATTATCATGGAAACACGTAATAGTGGATTTACTTTATCGCGGAACATCAAAAGTTCAAATTATAACTCTACTATTGACAGCATTGAACCATTCTTATTTCAAAATTCACTCCCCTTCGCAGAACACCACAGTCTCGCTTCACACCGCTTGGAAACTTCTTCATTAATGTTTATAAAATTCAACAACTGAAACATAATGGTATCATCGCACAATAATAAATGTAAATAAATTCAAAAATTAAAAGTTACCTATCTTCCTATAATGCGCCCTGAAAGATAGAAAATAAACCTAAAGCATATCGAGAGCGCATCAGTTATTGAAGTCGTATTCACTTCAAAGTAAGATTACCGGGCACCGGTAATCTTATTGAGCAGGCCAAACAGCGTCTTATCTTTCTTTGAAATGGAAACGAATTCAATAACTGATTACTCTTTCAGTATAATACATTAGTTTTATTTACATCTTTTAAGGAGCATTATAGGAAGAGATGCATTTTTTCCCCAAATTCCAAATAAAAATCCAAATTTTACTTTCCTGTAAACAATTACATAATATATAGTGAAAAGCTCACAAGAGTATTCTCGTTCGTGAATTTTCAGTATTGAAAATTGATATATTTATAAATATAGGAACTATATTGGAAATTAGAGACTTAAAAGACAGATATACTTAGATAGATAAGAAATAGTGGCCAGTCAAATCCGAGTTGGGACAAGAGTGTTGTTGTTTAACAATAATTTAAAAAAAGTATTAAAGTTAAAATAATTTTTATATTAAAGTTGTTCTTACCTACGTAAGTATATTTGAATTTTAAGCCTTTAACTTCCAATATATTTTCTTAATAAAAGATAATAAATAAATACCCCCTCAATCAGCTGCTTGCAACAGAGGTCTGACAGGAGCCTGTCAGTTTATATGCCATAGTAGAAGGTCTGAGAGGATGGCAGGACCTCAGCAGAAAAACGACACAAACAGCCATGCCTTACTCGGGGCTCGAACCCAGGTCCCTTAGATCAGAAGCTAAGCAGGATAACCACGCGGCCACAAGACGGCATATTTTCTTACTAATGTAAAAAAATATTCTATGTCATCAAGGTTTTAAATATATAATTTTAATTTTTTGCAGAATAAATGATAATTTCTAATCGTTTTGATTTCAGATAGAGGAGAGAATTTTTAGAGCTAAAAATAAATAATAACATCTTAGTATTTCTTTATGCAATTTTGGTGTTCTGTAATTAATATTGCAATTTGACTTTAACTAATACTGATTTGTAGAAGCAAGTATATTTTTTCATTTCTAAAATAAAAGTATTTGACAATTTCGAAAATATAATAATGTCTTAGTGGTAAAATTTCCATATGTCAAATATTGGTAATGTATGCTGCATATAAGAACTATTACTCATTAAACTAATAAATCGTTCCTGAAGAATGAATAATTGTTTAAAGTTATAACATAAATATACTTCTCCAGGATTTTATTCCATAGGTTAATCTGGAACGTATTAGTGTAATATGATATATTCATAAATTTAGGTGATACTATATTTTTTACTGAATATAACTGAGCCAAACAATAAAACATTTTCTTTTTAATCCATGATGCATGTTCTTTCTAAGTTAGACAAGCGTCAAACCAAATACCTAAGCACCTGACAGATGATACTATGGGTATTTCAGGACAATTACATTCTTCATTATTTTGACAGTATAATTCATGAAATATTAATTTAATATTTTAATATACTTGAGATTAAGTTATTTTTCTTTAATTAGAAGAATATAGCTTTTTGTTTTATTTAAATTATTGTTTAATAAATCCGGTTACGAATTATTTTTAAATCAGAATTTGCATCTGAAAACATATCACGATAATTGATACTAGTATATATTAAACAGGTGTCACCTGCAAATAATGTAATTTGCCTTTTAATCCAATTAAATTTATATCGTTTATGTATATTATAAACAGTAAAGACCCTAAAACGGATCCTTGGGGAATACCATATTCAATTTGTCTCCAATTGCTATATGCATCTCCTATTTTAATGCACTGTACTCTGTTACTTAGGTAACTAATAACCACTTCACTGATAATCCTCTAACTCCAGCAGCCTGTAATTTTGTTATTTTTTTTTGTCTACAGTATCAAAAGCTTTATATCTAGAAATATTGTCAATGCATGATGACAATTATTTATAAATTTATGTATTTTATTTGTTATATTCAATAATGCGTCATCACTACTTAGTTTCTTTTTAAAACCAAATTGATTTTCACTAAAAAGATTTCTTTTCTAAATATTCATATAATTTTATTTTTACAATTTTTTCAAATATTTTAGACAGTAATGAAAAGTAAAACAATTGGCCTATAATTTCCTAAGTCAGTTTCATTTCCTTCTTTGAAAATAGGAATAATTATTGTTTGCTTTAATATAACAAGGAATGTCCCTTGTTCAATAGATCAATAATCTTACCAGAAATTTCATTAATTTTTCATCTAATAATTGTAATAAATTACTCGTAATCCTATCAAAACTTGGAGATTTGTTTTTAAGTAATAGCCTTTTCTGAGTTTTAGTTTTTAAGATCGTTATGGGTCATGGAAAAAAAGAATTTTTCAAACAGTAATTTTTTTTCTTAACTCCGCAATCAAAATCTGATATTAAATTTTCACTTAGTTTTTTAGGAATACAGTAGACTCTTCCTTACCTGTCTCGGCTCAACCGGCCCCCGCTTTAACTGGTCGTTCGCAGCCGCTTGTTTTGTTTATTTGTTTCAGCTCCAAGAAGCGGAAGCAAGTCGCCGCGTGTTTTGTTTATAATACAGTACATATTTGCTTCAGTTCCTCTTTTGAATATTACAATGTACTCCTGTAAGCTGTGCGTATACAGGAGTTTGTGATCTATTAATTGTTGTGTGGTGCAAAATGAGTGGGTGCAAATGTAAGCGGAATGTCGTTGCGATGGAGGGGCGTGGGTGGCTCAGTCGGTAGCGCGCCAGGCTCGTAATCTGTAGTTTCCAGGTTCGAGTCCCAGCTGGGTTCAGCGTTGAGATTTATCTCCGCAAAACTCCCCTCCCTGCCCACGGTCAGTAGGGGACACAGATGGGCTTGGAAAGGCCGCCGTCCGTCGGATGGGACGTTAAGCCGTGACCCCTGTGCGGGAGAGCCATACCCTGTGCAGGTTAAAGAACACGCTGGATGGCCTTGACGGGAGGCTACCATCTGTCTCCCAACAGCTGTTCCAGTGGGTTCCCTCCCCCAACCTTCTCTGATCCTTCGGGGTCCATGTGACCTGGCCATTTAGCCCATTGTGTGCAAAAAGTGCCGCTCAGAAGTAAAACAATCCAACCCAACTCGCTGCGTGGAGATGAAATTAAAAGCGTTAGAAAGTATTGACAAAGGTGATTCAGTAACGCATATTTGAGATGAACTAGGTGTTGGTAAAAGCATGGTAAATGACTGGAGAAGAATAAAAAATACTAAAAGATTTTTGTACTGAAGTCGAGTCTGAAAAAATGCTTTCTTTCTCTGTGCACTCTTAAAAAGCAGAAAAATGAAATTGTCGATGATGCACTTTGGTTATGGTTCATGCAAGAACGTCCAAAAGGAACGCCAATCATGAAAGAAAAAATATATTAATCCTTCATTCTAAAATCGGTAATGGTTGAGTTTTTTCAGCAAGCGAGGGATGGCTTTCTCGCTGGAAAAAGGCATGGTGTTCATTACCTTGGTGTTTGTGGTGATAAATTGTCAGCTAATCCTTTAGCATTAAAGGAATTTTCAGAAAACTTTTAGTGCTTATTGAAGAAGAAGACCTATGCGCAGAACAAATTTACAATGTAAATGAGACTGGGATAAATTTTAAACTTCTAACGAAAACGTTTGTGACAGCGCAAGAAACCTCAGCATCAGGATTTAAAACAAGCAAAGAAAAAATCGCTGTGTGTACAAATGCTGCAGGTATGAACGAACTTCCTTCTTTTGTATTTGGGAGATCAGCAAAACCCCGATCATTCAAGCATTTAAATTTAGCTGTTCTGCCAGTTTGCTACAAAGCTCGAGTCTGCTTGAATAGACTCGTATTTGTTTAAAGAGGGGTTCTTTACAAAATTTGTTCCAAAAGTGAAAAACCACTTGACAAGTCTTAAAATGCCTGTAAAGGTCTTACTTTAATATATCGATTGATATATTAAAGCAAACAATAATTATTCCTACTTTCACACCCAAGCAAACTCATTTCTGACAACATAAAAGCCATGTTTTTGCCACCTAATGTAGCATATTTAGTGCAACCAATTGATCAAGGAGTGCTTGTAAGTTTAAAAAGTCGATACAGGAGAAAGCTTCTTTCAGAATTTCTTCAGCGAACCGAAAATGACGGAATAGGACTTTTAAATGCTTTGAAAACCGTAAATATCAAGGATGTGATCTATATGTTGGCAAGAGCTTTTGAAGAAATGCCTCGTACAACGTTTGCGAAGTCATGGAGAAAACTTCAACCCGAAGTTGAAAACTGTGTAGAAAGTACCAAAGACGACAACACGAATGAGCCTGCACCTGCCGAAGGTATGATGGATAATGACAATATTTTGCTGCTTAATGACTTAAAACTGCTTCCTGGATGTGACACACTTGAAGAAGATGACATTGAAAAATGGTTAAATGGTGATGAACAGTTGGAAAATGAAACACTGAATGATGACGAAATTATCAATGCAGCTGCCAAGAAGGGAATGGAGAAGAAGCGGCGAATGAAGAAGAGGAAGAAGGGAAATTTAGCCGAATTGAAGGAAAAGAAGCTTTTGATGTTGCAGTAAAATACATTGAACAACAACCGGCCTCATCTGAGATTGATGTGATGTTTATTGAAAAATGGCAAGACTTTCCAGGTAAAAAAGTGTTAAGTTAAAAAAAAAAGAAATCACAGACTTTTTTCAAGTGAGTGTGAATAAATTGTTAATATTGTACAACAAATTGTTAATCAAAATACAGTACAGTTAGTATTTTTGTCATTTGCCGTTTTCATTTATTTTCTGACACAATTTTTGGATTAACCGGCCTTTCGTTCATCCGGCCAGGGGTACCGTCGGATAATAGACTCCCTCGTACTTGTCTTATCTTACTCGATAAAATAATAAATCTTTACTCGATAAAATAATAAATCTTTACTCGATAAAATAAGATAATACTTGTCTATCTTTACTCGATAAAATAATACTTGTCTATCTTTACTCGATAAAATAAGATAATACTTCTATCTTTGCTCGATAAAATAAGATAATACTTGTCTATCTTTACTCGATAAAATAAGATAATACTTGTCTATCTTTACTCGATAAAATAATACTTGTCTATCTTTACTCGATAAAATAAGATAATACTTCTATCTTTGCTCGATAAAATAAGATAATACTTGTCTATCTTTACTCGATAAAATAAGATAATACTTGTCTATCTTTACTCGATAAAATAAGATAATACTTGTCTATCTTTACTCGATAAAAGACTCCCTTGTACAGTCGCTCAAAAAAGTATCCGAACATTATGGTTGATTACAGAATTCAGAAAAAATATCTGGCAGCGAAATTTTTTAGAAATTGGTGATCTGGTAAACTTCGTGTCACGTGACACGAAGGTTGCCAGATCACCAATTTCTAAAAAAATCGCTGACAGATATTCTTTCTGAATTCTGTAATCAACCATAGTGTTCGGATACTTTTTTGAGCGACTGTACTTGTCGGTATAATAGACTCCCTCTTATCCGTCTTGTAAGGGACGGATAAGAGGGAGTCTATTATACTTACAAAAACGCATTAAATAATATACAAATATATGTGGTTCATCATTATACCTAATCATTTCGTTATTATATTTAATTAGCGTTGGAAAATTTCCTCTTTTTTCCCTCTACACCATTTTTATCGTTTATTACTTTCAACTGCTTTTTTAAGTTACTATTTGCATTTCATAATTATTTTCGTAATATAGCATTTTTGTTTCTCTAATTTTAGTAGTTACAAAATTTCTAAATACAGAAAAGAAATTCCTTAAAAATACATTCGTACAATACTTTTCATTTCTTTATGTAATTTGTTTCTATAGTCAATTAACCGTAACAATTCATTAATAACCGTACCATTATTATAATGGATTAGTAATCCATGGATTTAATTTACTAATTTTTTACCTATCTTCCTATTGCTTTTGTCTTTGACCTTTGTCGGTTGGTCGGTTTGTGGATTTGACAAAAGGTTGTTCCACCATATCTTTCGAATGCGATGGAGAAACTTAATGATTTATGTGCGAAAATGAAAGCTTGTGACGCGGGGAGTGTCATAGACTATAAAAAATTGACCTTCCGTGATATCTTCCCCCCCCCCCCCGCCTATACGAGGGAAAATGTAAAAACTATTCTTAGCTATGTCTCCAGAACGCGAAGGCCGAAAGTAACAAGCTATATGTCGAATGAAAGCTTCTGATGCAGGGAATGTCGTAAGACATGAAAATTTTTAGGACAACGTACGTTCTTCCCCCCCCCCCCTAAAAAAGGGTAACAATATGAAAAAGATTGTTCTTCTATATCTTCTGAACGCGAGTGCGGAAAGTAACGAGCTATGTGTCGAATAAAAGCTTGTGACGCGGGGAGTGTCATAGGCTATACAAAATGACCCCCATGCTTTCTCCCCCCCAAAAAAACGGGAAATCTGAAAGTCGTTCTACTATATCATCGGTACGCGAGGGCCTTCATTTACGAGTTAGTTGTAAAATGAAAGTTCGTATAATGACGGTCGTAAACTATTTCGAATTTCACCCCCATTATTCTACCCCGATAAAATGTGGATGGGCGGATTTCCTCGGGGGTCGGCTTCAACGAGTCGTTAAGTTTGTGATGTCTCTAATCTCGTGGTCTACCTCAAACGTGACTCCAAAAGAGGGATAAATGTGCTCGATGTTTATGAACCGTATATCAAAGTTTTGAAAGAGAAGTGATTTTAGTGACAATAAGAAATATATGCAAATTAAAAAATTTAAAAAATACCTGTCTTCCTATATGTCCGTAAAAAGTAGAAAATATCCCTAAAGCATATCTATGGTGCAATCCGTCACTGAGTTCGTATTCGCTTTCGAGTAGGGCGCCGATTGATCTACTCGACAAGATTGCCGACGCCCTATATTCCTTTGAAGTGAATGCGAACTCAGTGACTGATTGCACCATCGATACGCTTTAGGTTTATTTTATACTTTTTAGGGCCCTATAGGAAGATAGGTATTTTTTTAAATTTTTTAATTTATAAATAATATTTAGTTTTGATTATTTTAGTCTCATTTATTATCCATTGCAATGTATCATTTAAGTTTTCAAATGATGTGTTTATAGATCCTTCAACAAATATTGAATTTCAATCTAACCTTGCACTCATTTCTTTAAATTTATAAAAATCCACAATTTTTATTGCATTGTTTTCTATTTTTTGTTGTATTTTATTCTTTAGGTTAATCTTAATCAAGCAGTGACTGTAATACCAATGTCTTCAACAAATATGCCGCAGTTTTTAACTAGTTTACTTTTGATAAATAATGATTTTTTTTCAAGTGGAACTATCATCTCTAATTCCACTAGGTTGGTCTAATATATTTTTAAAACCATTTTCAGTCAACATTCCCAGATATTCATCACCAGATATTATCATTTAGCAAATTAATATTAATATAACCTATATATAATATATTGTTTAATTATTTGAATTTAAAACAGTATTTAATTCAGTACTATAACATTGAATATTTCTTGATGGTGATCTTTAGTTATATAGCTAATAGTTAATAGTCAACGTTATTTAATACAGAACACAATATAACAGCATTTGCAGTATTCATTTGAAAGCAGTGTTGGATAGCGGTTATATCATATTGAATATAAATTAATATGCCTCCAGCTCCACCGTCATCCCTACAGTATGAAAAACATTTGAAATCATTTATATTGTATTGATGTACTTCATATGAATATATCGAAATTTCTGTTAATACAATAATTTGAGGGTTTTGGCACAAGGTTTCGAAACATATCAAAAATTCGATAAAAAGGTGCTCTAGCAAGCACTACATAGGTTAAACTGTAATATAGAAAAAAAATTATTTTTTTAATATCTTAGTTATGCAAAGTTTTAAATTTTACACAATTTTTATTCATTTTTAATATAAAAGTTGAATATTAGCTAGATCCTGTATTATTTTGACCCGTATTATTTGAACTTCGTGTACGTACACGAAGGTTGCCAGATCACTAATTTCTAAAAAAATCGTTGCGAGATATTTTTTCTGAATTCTGTAATCAACCATATTGTTCGGATATTTTTTGAGCGACTGTAGGTGGTCATATTATTTTGATACTAGATCGTGTGACCTCACTCACGGAAATATTGAGCGTGTGCAGTTACCGTTCACAGCAAACTGGAGCGTGTGCAGTAACTGCACACGCTCCAGTTTGCTGTGAACGGTAACTGGAGCGTGTACAGTTGCTGTACACGCTCCAGGTATTTTTCCTGAATTCTGTAATCACGTGACACGAAGGTTGCCAGATCACTAATTTCTAAAAAAATCGTTGCCAGATATTTTTTCTGAATTCTGTAATCAACCATAGTGTTCGGATATTTATTTGAGCGACTGTACGTTTATTGGTCGTGGTTTATTCTTATTTCTTGATTGCACTATATGTACAACTTGTATTTCTTTACTTCTGATAGAGATCTTTAATTCCTCACCAATTTTTTTTTAGTTTTTCTAAGAGATTTTCATTTGGTGTTTTATTCAATATTCATATTTCTTGAGAATTGTTGTAAATCCATTACATCAGAATACTTCTAATGAATTAATTTTGTTTGTAAATATTTCTTTTTCTTTGATTACATTAGTAACAGATCCAAAAATTTTTTTATAATTATATTGAAACTATAAATTTTATTTGAAAAAAATTCTGCTTTAATTTTTTTAAATTTATTTATATTTTTTCTTTGTCACAAAAAACACAAATGTTCCGAAAACTTTCATTTGACATACACTGAGATGGGAGTTGATTAGGTCCACCTACTTAGTAGCGTTTTGGTGCCTCATTTGGCCTTGAGAACAGCCCGAATTCGTCGGGGCACGGAACTTATAAGATGTTAGATGCATTGTGCAGGAATGTTGTACCATGCGGAAATGACCATGTGGCGCAGTTGATGCAAAATGGACGACGGCACAGTCTCGCTGCGAACAGCCCTTACACCATATCCCAAGGATGCTCTATAGGGTTTAGATCTGGGGATTGTGCGGGCCAATGAAGCAAGGAAAACTTGTCGACATGTTCCTGGAACCATTCGGTGACGATATGTGCCTTCTGAGCAGGTGCATTATCATGGTGAACGAGTCCAACCGAGGGAGAATAACTGCAGACATAGAGGGATGAACTTGATCAGCAACATTATTCAAATACTCCGTGACGTTCGGATGTCCGTCGATGGGTATCAGGTGCTCTAATGTGTGCCACGATAACATTCCCCACACCATCTCACCGCCACCACCAGCCCGTACTGTTGACACCAGACAAGATGGATCCATGGTTTTCATGTTGCTTGCACCAAATTCCGATCCTGCCATTAACCTGATGCAAAAGGAACCTTGATTCGTTCAAAAAGGCTACCTTTTTCCAGTCAAAAACCAAAGAAGATATTGCAGAACAGTCTTTTTCAATTTCCTTTTTTTAACGAAGGGGGGAAGGGGTGATAAAGTATGAGGGGTAAATATTTTATAGCCTATGACACTCCCGCATCACAATCTTTCATTTGGCCCATAGATCATTAAATTTGTCCCTCGTGTTCGAAATATATGGTGGAACAAATGTATTGTCATTCACACAAACTGACAAGCCAACAAACCAAGAAATGACGAGAGAAAAGCAAAAGCAAGACAGGTAAAAAGAGAATCTCTTTTTACTCCTCTGGCACTTTTAAAAGATTTCATGAAGATGAAAAAGCTCAATTAATTTGTTTCACTCTGATTTGAAGATAAATTTGATGAGAAATTAGTGGACGGTCCAGTGTCGATGCTCCTGTGCTTACGGAGATGCGCTTTCGTGCTCTTCGCTGACATCGGTACTCGACATGGTCGGCGGCTGTTATAGCCACATTCGAAACACGGTCCGATACGTGGTCCCTTCGCAGATGTGGTGTTCTTTAACGTGCACAGGGTATGGCTCTCCCGCACACGGGGCCACGGCTTAACGTCACATCCTACGGACGGCGGTCTTTCCAAGCCCATTGGTGTCCCTTACTGACCGTGGGCAAGGCGGGGAATTTTGCGGAGATAAATCTCAACACTGACCCAGCTGGGACTCGAACCTGGGAACTACAGATTACGAGCCTGGCGCGCTACCGACTGAGCCATCCCCGCCCCCTTTTTCTGGGGGAGGGAGGAATCGTGTTTGAGGTAGCCCATGACTTTGAAGTCGTCACAAGGTTTAAGTGAGATGTAACTCGTTAAAGTTGACCCTCAAGAAATTTTCGTTCCCTTTTGGAGGGAGGGCAGATAGGCGGAAGGCAATATTCGAAGCAATTTACAATGATCTCATATGAACTTTCATTCGATACCTAACTCGTAACTGTACGCTTTCGTGTGCAGAAAATATAATAGAAGAATTATTTTCCAACTATAGCCCTCGTGGTCCTTGTAACGTGGCCATTTAGTCCATTGTATGCAAAAAATATGCCACTCAGAGGTAAAAAACAACCAACAACTCAAAGCCAGTAATCTTTGTGGAGATGGAAGCAATTTCAACAATGAGCAATACATAACATATATTTATAAAGTTACGAATTTTCATAGCATTCAAACTAAAACTCCATGGTTTGTTTACTAGGAATTCTGAATGAACAAAACTGAAACTTAATTTCTCTAAGCTTTAGTAAAAATTACCTGGGTTCGAGCCCCGGGTAAGACATTGTTGTATGTGTCGTTTTTCTGCTGAGGTCCTGCCATCTTCACAGACCTTCTACTATGGCATATAAACTGACAGGCTCCTGTCAGACCTCTGTGGCAAGCAGCTGCTTGAGGGGGTATTTATTTATTTATTATTATTACTTCAAATCTGTATACGTGCAGTGGAGAATAATCGAACTGCGAGCCAATGGTTCCACGATTTAATAAAAATTCCTCAAGCAGCTGCTTGACATATAGGTCTGACAGGAGCCTGTTAGTATAACACACCACAGGGAACATCTGTGAAGAAGGAAAGACCTCAGCAAAAGGACCACACAAATATTCATGTTTTACTCGGGGCTAAACCTAGGTCCCTTTAATCAGTAGCGAAGCACACTAACCACTTTGGTGTTTCTATAATATGATCTGCATACAAATATTTACAATTATTACTATCTAAATTTTTGATTCATAAAGCTGAATTGAAGCAGAAACTTAAAAATGTCTCTTTTTTCAAAATATTTTGTCATGTTTTTTTTAACGTAATCAACATACTCATATATTCTTGACTACTAGTTTCAACATACGATTTTCCTTGGATCTTCGAAATTTTCTTGCTTACAAAATTATAACTGTTATATATTTTACATTCGTATTATATGTGGGGCGGGGTGGCTCAGTCGGTAGCGCGCCAGCCTCGTAATCTGAAATTCCCAAGTTCGAGTCCCAGCTGGGTCAGCGTTGAGATTTATCTCCGCAAGACTCCCCGCCCTGCCCACGGTCAGTAGGGGGACATCGATGGGCTTGGAGAGGCCGCCGTCCATCGGTTGGACGTTAAGCTGTGGCCCCGTGTGCGGGAGAGCCATACTCTGTGTACGTTAAAGAACTCACTGGATAGCCTTGATGGGAGGCTACCATCTGTCTCCCAACAGCTGTTCCAGTGGGTCCCCTCCCCCAACCTTCTCTGAGCCTTCGGGGTCCTGGTGACCTGGCCATTTAGCCCATGGTGTGCAAAAAAGTGTCGCTCAGAGGTAAAACAACCCAACCCGTATTATATGTATTTATAGTATTCATATTTGGGTGGAATAAACCTCATTTTGTCGATTTTTTTTTAATTTTATGAAACCAATAAAAAAAAATGAACTTTTACACTTGTTTTAGTAATAATCCTGCCCATCTTCCCCTATGGTCGTGTGAGGATGAGGATGGCTAAGTTGATAGCGCGCCAGGCTCTTAATGTGCAATTCCCAAGTTCGAATCCCGCCTGGGCCAACATTGAGAGTTATCTCCGCAAAACTCCCCGCCCTGCTCTCGGTCAGTAAGGTAAACACCTATGGGCTTGGAAAGGCCGCTGTCTGTCGGCTGAGACGTTAAGCCGTGGCCCTGTGTACTGGAGAGTCATACCCAGTGCATATTATAGAACAAGCCGGATGACCCTGACGGTAGTTTACCATATGTCTCCTGACAGCTGTTCCAGTGGGTACTCTCTTCTAATCTCTGAGCTCCCCGTGACCTGGCCATTTATCCCATTGTGTGCAAAAAAAGTGCCGCTCAGAGGTAAAACAACCCAACCTTATGGTTGCGATGAATTTTTCCCGCATGCTCTATGGTATAAATGAATTTGCTCTGTATACTCTATGATATCGATGACTTTGTCCCGTATGCTGATTCATGTGGTATCGATGTATTTGTCATATTGGATGTTTGGTATCAATGAATTTGTCCGTATACTCCATGATATCAATGAATCTGCTCTACGTTCCCCCATATCTATGAATTTGTCCAGTTAACTTTATGGTATTGTCCAGTAACTTTATGGTAAGCTCGAGTATCGATGTATCGGAACTCGATCATACAGAACAAACCATGAAAGTATCGATGATTTGTTCCGTATGATCTATGGTATCGATGAATTTGTCCTCTCAGCTCTTTGGTATTGATGAATTTGTCCTCTCAGCCCTTTGGTATCGATGAATTTGTCCTCTCAGCTCTTTGGTATTGATGAATTTGTCCTCTCAGCCCTTTGGTATCGATGAATTTGTCCTCTCAGCTCTTTGGTATTGATGAATTTGTCCTCTCAGCTCTTTGGTATTGATGAATTTGTCCTCTCAGCTCTTTGGTATTGATGAATTTGTCCCGTAAGCTCTTTTGCATCGATGATTTGTCCAGTATGCTCTGTGGTATCAATGCATTTGTCCCGTAAGCTCTTTGGTATCGAAGTTTTTTTTCCAATTATGCTCTTTGGTATTGATGAATTTGTCCTGTAAAGCTCTATGGTATTCATGATAGGCACAAGAACACTCTATGGTATCTCTACTACTCTATGGTACACTCTACACTCTATGGTATCATGAATACCATAGAGTGATAACACACTCTATGGTATTCATGATAAGCTCTATGGTATTCATGATTTCAGGTTTAGACTCAGTTATTTCAGGTTATTTCCATTTAAGACCCCCAAGTTTACAGTATATTGTTTTAGGCTTTGAAAAGTTGTCATCCTAAAAAAAATTGATTTTTACATGTGTAATTGTTCACACGAACATGACAGCTCTGTCCTTCCGCAAAGAATCATTTGGTTTGAATTAGCAATGTTCGGCCACTTTAAGACTTCGTCTGTTTAAATAAGAATATAGGTTGGCAAATCAAAATTCATTTTGTGTTTTGATATGTAGGTAAGATAAAAAGAACAATTACATTCAGTTTAGGTTAGTTATGAAAATATTTAAAAAAAAAGTTTTAAAAAATCCAGTATAATAAAAGAATAAATAATTTTTTTAAATAAAAAATATTTTTTAATAAATAAAAATTAATAATATCATATTGCCTCTGATGAAAACGTTTCCAAAAAGAACGAAGTTTTTCATTTTCCACTGTTTGCGCCCTCTAACAGTGAAAATTATAGCCAATCAGAACTTGATTTACACCTCACCTGCCCCTAGGCACAAGATGCGTTGGTGCTCCCTTATTTACGGAAGATGTGAATTTTCTATAAAAACTACATTTTTACTCTTACAACCATGAATCAAAAGGAATTATGCAATGGAAGTGGATGTGAGAATTTTGATCACAAGTAAATATACAGCTTTATTGCAAAATAATGTAAAAATTAATGTACTAAGTTTATATCATATATATAATAATATTTATAATATTTAGTATGTATGTAGTAGTATTTAGAAATCAAATTATATATTCTTGAATTTAACATTTTTATTCCGTGCTTTAATTTTAGCTCTGGGAATGAAAAAGTTACTATGAATTATCAAACTGTTACAGTTCAATAAAATCATAAATCAGCTGTATTTAGCAGTTGCATTTCTGCTGGAAGTACTTCATGTGTCATAACTTTAATAATTTTCTCTGTATTGTATTGAGATCAAACTAATAATTTAATTTTTATTATCATTTGTTTTCTTTTTAAAGTTTCAAATTATAAAATTATTTTCTAAATTATTTACCTTCGTTTCAATTAAAACCAACAAATCAATACTTTTTTTTGCAATTATCGAAACTTATTTTTAATGCATCCCAATACTTTCCTTTACTTCTGATAGTCACATGAACAATTCTTAATTTATTTTCTTGACTAAATCTACTATAACTATTTTTGAACCAACGGTCTACTTCTAACCCTGAAGCTACTTAAAAAAATGTCACTGTTGTCATTAAAAATCTTCAAAATTCACATCCAACATAGCAATGAAATAAATTCTCTAACACCATATTCTACATTGATTGCATTGAATTGATTTCTTAGTGGAGTCTGTAATTCCAACCTAAGTGGTAGTAATTGGAATTAACAAATTGAAGATATTGTACAAGAATTCTAAATTATCATATTATGTATAAGAATGTTTGAGGCATGCCCAGATCTTGAAAAAAATCGAGGGGAGAGCAAGAAACAATAGAGCAGAAAAAATGTAAAACTAAAAGAGTGGCTGCAAGAGACTGGATTTCCAATGCAGTATAACATTTCGCTGTCCCTTATAGAGGTCTTTTAAAAATTTTCTTGAAAAATGCATGAAATATTGATCATTTTAATATTTTTTTCTCTATTACCTTTGCACGCATTCTGAAAGGGTAATTGAGGGGGGGGGAGCATGGATCCGGCTGTGATTTGAGGTATAGGCAACTGTAATTATCAAATTATGATAATTATTAAGACTTGTTTCTTTATAAAATGAAGATATATGGTTTTTATCAGATACCTGAAGTCAGATAGGTTGTGGTTTAATTATTTTCGAAGGTTGTGGCTGCACCTTTGATCAGATGTCTCAGTTTAATTATCTTGGGAGCTATGTAACAGATATTGGTGATGTGCATTATGAGATAAACAGAAGAATAGGAATCTCTGCTGTGACCTTTAAGAATCTATGGAGAATGGGGAAAAATAGGTGTATACGCATAAAGACAAAAAACTAAAGACTCCCTTATTATAACAACAATAGATTTATTGTACGCCTAACGCTTTGGGGCCGTCCCGTGGCGGAGTGGTTAGCGCGCTTGACTACTGACCTAAGGGACCTGGGTTCGAGCCCAGGGTAAGGTATGGACGTTTGTGTTGTTTTTCTGTTGAGGTACTGCCATCCTCACAGACCATCTACTATGGCATATAAACTAACAAGCTCCTGTCAGACCTCTGTGGCAAGCAGCTACTTGAGGGTTTTTATTTATTTATTATCTCTCTGGAACTCTAGATTACGGTTCTCAACGTGGAGTACACGGTAAAATTTTTTGGGGTACACAGTGAGAGCTCAAAAGTCGCTATATCTAGGAACAAAGTAAAAATAGTCATTGTTATACTATAATACTATAACTATAGTTTTATCTATCTATACAAGTGGTACGACAGTTAAATACACATTTCCAGGGGGTACGTGAAGCATAAAATGTTGAGAAACACTGATATATATCTTTTATTTTATTCTCATTGTTATACTATACCTATAGTTTAATCTACCTATACAAGGAGTACGCGAATTACATACACATTTCCAGGGGGTACGTGAAGCATAAAAGGTTGAGAACCACTGATACATATGTTGTATTTTATTCCCATTTTTATACTATAACTATAGTTTTATCTATCTATACAAGGGGTACGCCAGTTACATACACATTTCCAGGGGGTACGTGAAGCATAAAAGGTTGAGAACCACTGATATATATGTTGTATTTTATTCCCATTTCTATACTATAATTATAGTTTTATCTATCTATACAAGGGGTACGCCAGTTACATACACATTTCCAGGGGGTACGTGAAGCATAAAAGGTTGAGAAACATTGATATATATGTTGTATTTTATTCCCATTTTTAATCTATAACTATAGTTTATCTATCTATACAAGGAGTACACCAGTTACATACATATTTGCAGGGGGTACGTGAAGCATAAAAGGTTGAGAACCACTGATATATATATGTTGTATTTTATTCCCATTTTTAATATATAACTGTAGTTTTATCTGTCTCTACAAGGGGTACGCCAGTTACATACACATTTGCAGGGGGTACGTGAAGCATAAAAGGTTGAGAACCACTGATATATATGTTTTATTTTATTCTCATTGTTATAAAATAACTATAGATTTATCTATCTATACAAGGAGTACGCCAGTTACATACACATTTCCAGGGGTACGTGAAGCATAAAAGGTTGAGAACCACTGATATATATGTTATATTTTATTCCCATTGTTATACTATAACTATAGTTTTATCTATCTATACAAGGAGTACGCCAGTTACATACACATTTCCAGGGGGTACGTGAAGCATAAAAGTTTGAGAACCACTGATATATATATGTTGTATTTTATTCCCATTTTTATACTATAACTATAGTTTTATCTATCTATACAAGGGGTACGCCAGTTACATACACATTTCCAGGGGGTACGTGAAGCATAAAAGGATCAGAACCACTGATATATATATGTTGTATTTTATTCCCATTTTTATACTATAACTATAGTTTTATCTATCTATACAAGGGGTACGCCAGTTACATGCACATTTCCAGGGGGTACCTGAAGCATAAAAGTTTGAGAACCACTGATATATATATATATGTTGTATTTTATTCCCATTTTTATACTATAACTATAGTTTTATCTATGTATACAAGGGGTACGCCAGTTACATACACATTTCCAGGGGGTACGTGAAGCATAAAAGGTTGAGAACCACTGATATATATGTTGTATTTTATTCCCATTTTTATACTATAACTATAGTTTTATCTATCTATACAAGGAGTACACCAGTTACATACACATTTCCAGGGGGTACGTGAAGCATAAAAGGTTGAGAACCACTGATATATATGTTGTATTTTATTCCCATTTTTATACTATAACTATAGTTTTATCTATCTATACAAGGAGTACACCAGTTACATACACATTTCCAGGGGGTACGTGAAGCATAAAAGGTTGAGAACCACTGATATATATGTTGTATTTTATTCCCATTTTTATACTATAACTATAGTTTTATCTATCTATACAAGGGGTACGCCAGTTACATAAACATTTCCAGGGGGTACGTGAAGCATAAAATGTTGAGAACCACTGATATATATGTTGTATTTTATTCCCATTTTTATACTATAACTATAGTTTATCTATCTATACAAGGAGTACACCAGTTACATACACATTTGCAGGGGGTACGTGAAGCATAAAAGGTTGAGAACCACTGATATATATGTTGCATTTTAATCCCATTTTTATACTATAACTGTAGTTTTATCTGTCTCTACAAGGGGTACGCCAGTTACATACACATTTCCAGGGGGTACGTGAAGCATAAAAGGTTGAGAACCACTGATATATATGTTGTATTTTATTCCCATTTTTATACTATAACTATAGTTTTATCTATCTATACAAGGAGTACACCAGTTACATACACATTTCCAGGGGGTACGTGAAGCATAAAAGGTTGAGAACCACTGATATATATGTTGTATTTTATTCCCATTTTTATACTATAACTATAGTTTTATCTATCTATACAAGGGGTACGCCAGTTACATAAACATTTCCAGGGGGTACGTGAAGCATAAAAGGTTGAGAACCACTGATATATATGTTGTATTTTATTCCCATTTTTATACTATAACTATAGTTTTATCAATCTATACAAGGGGTACACCAGTTACATACACATTTCCAAGGGGTACGTGAAGCATAAAAGGTTGAGAACTACTGATATATATGTTGTATTTTATTCCCATTTTTATACTATAACTATAGTTTATCTATCTATACAAGGAGTACACCAGTTACATACACATTTGCAGGGGGTACGTGAAGCATAAAAGGTTGAGAACCACTGATATATATGTTGTATTTTAATCCCATTTTTATACTATAACTGTAGTTTTATCTGTCTCTACAAGGGGTACGCCAGTTACATACACATTTCCAGGGGGTACGTGAAGCATAAAAGGTTGAGAACCACTGATATATATGTTTTATTTTATTCTGATTGTTATAATATAACTATAGATTTATCTATCTATACAAGGAGTACGCCAGTTACATACACATTTCCAGGGGTAAGTGAAGCATAAAAGGTTGAGAACCACTGATATATATGTTATATTTTATTCCCATTGTTACACTATAACTATAGTTTTATCTATCTATACAAGGAGTACGCCAGTTACATACACATTTCCAGGGGGTACGTGAAGCATAAAAGTTTGAGAACCACTGATATATATATGTTGTATTTTATTCCCATTTTTATACTATAACTATAGTTTTATCTATCTATACAAGGGGTACGCCAGTTACATACACATTTCCAGGGGGTACGTGAAGCATAAAAGGATGAGAACCACTGATATATATGTTGTATTTTATTCCCATTTTTATACTATAACTATAGTTTTATATATCTATACAAGGGGTACGCCAGTTACATACACATTTCCAGGGGGTACCTGAAACATAAAAGTTTGAGAACCACTGATATATATATATATGTTTTATTTTATTCCCATTGTTATACTATAACTATAGTTTTATCTATCTATACAATGGGTACGCCAGTTACATACACATTTCCAGGGGGTACGTGAAGCATAAAAGGTTGAGAACCACTGATATATATGTTGTATTTTATTCCCATTGTTATACTATAGCTATAGTTTTATCTATCTATATCAGGGGTACGCCAGCTACGTACACATTTCCAGGGGGTACGTGAAGCATAAAAGGTTGAGAACCACTGATATATATGTTGTATTTTATTCCCATTTTTATACTATAACTATAGTTTTATCTATCTATACAAGGGGTACACCAGTTACATACACATTTGCAGGGGGTACGTGAAGCATAAAAGGTTGAGAACCACTGATATATATGTTGTATTTTATTCCCATTTTTATACTATAACTATAGTTTTATCTATCTATACAAGGGGTACGCCAGTTACATACACATTTCCAGGGGGTACGTGAAGCATAACAGGTTGAGAACCACTGATACATATGTTTTTATTTTATTCCCATTGTTATACTATAACTATAGTTTTATATATCTATACAAGGGGTACGCCAGTTACATACACATTTCCAGGGGGTACGTGAAGCATAAAAGGTTGAGAACCACTGATATATATGTTGTATTTGATTCCCATTTTTATACTATAACTATAGTTTTATCTATCTATACAAGGAGTACACCAGTTACATACACATTTCCAGGGGGTACGTGAAGCATAAAAGGTTGAGAACCACTGATATATATGTTGTATTTTATTCCCATTTTTATACTATAACTATAGTTTTATCTATCTATACAAGGGGTACGCCAGTTACATAAACATTTCCAGGGGGTACGTGAAGCATAAAAGGTTGAGAACCACTGATATATATGTTGTATTTTATTCCAATTTTTATAATATAACTATAGTTTAATCTATCTATACAAGGGGTACACCAGTTACATACACATTTCCAAGGGGTACGTGAAGCATAAAAGGTTGAGAACCACTGATATATATATATATATGTTGTATTTTATTCCCATTTTTATACTATAACTATAGTTTTATCTATGTATACAAGGGGTACGCCAGTTACATACACATTTCCAGCGGGTACGTGAAGCATAAAAGGTTGAGAACCACTGATATATATGTTTTTATTTTATTCCCATTGTTATACTATAACTATAGTTTTATCTATGTATACAAGGGGTACGCCAGTTACATACACATTTCCAGGGGGGACGTGAAGCATAAAAGGTTGAAAACCACGGATATATATGTTTTATTTTATTCCCATTGTTAGACTATAACTACAGTTTTGTCTATCTATACAAGGAGTACGCCAGTTATCTATACAAGGGGTACGTGAAGCATAAAAGGTTGAGAACCACTGATATATATGTTGTATTTTATTCCCATTTTTATACTATAACTATAGTTTTATCTATCTATACAAGGGGTACGCCAGTTACATAAACATTTCCAGGGGGTACGTGAAGCATAAAAGGTTGAGAACCACTGATATATATGTTGTATTTTATTCCCATTTTTATACTATAACTATAGTTTTATCTATCTATACAAGGGGTACGCCAGTTACATACACATTTCCAGGGGGTACGTGAAGCATAAAAGGATGAGAACCACTGATATATATATGTTGTATTTTATTCCCATTTTTATACTATAACTATAGTTTTATCTATCTATACAAGGGGTACGCCAGTTACATACACATTTCCAGGGGGTACCTGAAGCATAAAAGTTTGAGAACCACTGATATATATATATATATATGTTGTATATTATTCCCATTTTTATACTATAACTATAGTTTTATCTATCTATACAAGGGGTACGCCAGTTACATACACATTTCCAGAGGGTACTGAAGCATAAAAGGTTGAGAACCACTGATATTAAGTTTTATTTTATTCCCATTGTTATAGTATAACTATAGTTTTATCTATCTATACAAGGGGTACGCCAAATACATAGACATTTCCAGGGGGTACGTGAAGCATAAAAGGTTGAGAACCAATGAAATATATGTTTTATTTTATTCCCATTTTTATACTATAACTATAGTTTTATCTATCTATACAAAGAGTACACCAGTTACATACACATTTCCAGGGGGACGTGAAGCATAAAAGGTTGAGAACCACTGATATATATGTTGTATTTTATTCACATTTTTATACTATAACTATAGTTTTATCTATCTATACAAGGAGTACGCCAGTTACATACACATTTCCAGTGGGTACCTGAAGCATAAAAGTTTGAGAACCACTGATATATATATATATATTGTATTTTTTTCCCATTTTTATACTATAACTATAGTTTTATCTATGTATACAAGGGGTACGCCAGTTACATACACATTTCCAGGGGGTACGTGAAGCATAAAAAGTTGAGATCCACTGATATATATGTTGTATTTTATTCCCATTGTTATACTATAGCTATAGTTTTATCTATCTATACAAGGGGTACGCCAGTTACATACACATTTCCAGGGGGTACGTGAAGCATAAAAGGTTGAGAACCACTGATATTATATTTTATTTTATTCCCATTGTTATAGTACGACTATAGTTTTATCTATGTATACAAGGGGTACGCCAGTTACATACACATTTCCAGGGGATACGTGAAGTATAAAAGGTTGAGAACCACTGATATATATATGTTTTTATTTTATTCCCATTGTTATACTATAACTATAGTTTTATCTATCTATACAAGGGGTAAGCCAGTTACATACACATTTCCAGGGGGTACGTGAAGCATAAAAGGTTGGGAACCACTGATATATATGTTGTATTTTATTCCCATTGTTATACTATAGCTATAGTTTTATCTATCTATACAAGGGGTACGCCAGTTACATACACATTTCCAGGGGGTATGTGAAGCATAAAAGGTTGAGAACCACTGATATTATGTTTTATTTTATTCCCATTGTTATACTATAACAAATAGTTTTATCTATCTATACAAGGAGTACGCCAGTTACATACACATTTCCAGGGGGTACGTGAAGCATAAAAGGTTGAGAACCACTGATATTATGTTTTATTTTATTCCCATTTTTATACTATAACAATAGTTTTATCGATCTATACAAGGGCTACGCCAGTTACATACACATTTCCAGGGGGTACGTGAAGCATAACAAGTTGAGAACCACTGATATATATGTTTTATTTTATTCCCATTGTTATACTATAACTATAGTTTTATCTATCTATACAAGGGCTACGCTAGTTACATACACATTTCCAGGGGGTACGTGAAGCATAAAAGGTTGAGAACCACTGATATTATGTTTTATTTTATTCCCATTGTTATACTATAACTATAGTTTTATCTATCTATACAAGGGGTACGCAAGTTACATACACATTTCCAGGGGGTACGTGAAGCATACCAGGTTGAGAACCACTGATATATATGTTTTATTTTATTCCCATTGTTATACTATAACTATAGTTTTATCTATCTATACAAGGGGTACGCCAGTTACATACACATTTCCAGTGGGTACCTGAAGCATAAAAGTTTGAGAACCACTAATATATATATATATATGTTGCATTTTATTCCCATTTTTATACTATAACTATTGTTTTATCTATGTATACAAGGGGTACGCTAGTTACATACACATTTCCAGGGGGTACGTGAAGCATAAAAGGTTGAGAACCACTGATATTATGTTTTATTTTATTACCATTTTTATACTATAACAATAGTTTTATCTATCTATACAAGGGGTACGCCAGTTACATACACATTTCCAGGGGGTATGTGAAGCATAAAAGGTTGAGAACCACTGATATTATGTTTTATTTTATTCCCATTGTTATACTATAACTATAGTTTTATCTATCTATACAAGGGGTACGCAAGTTACATACACATTTCCAGGGGGTATGTGAAGCATAAAAGTTTGAGAACCACTGATATTATATTTTATTTTATTCCCATTTTTATACTATAACAAATAGTTTTATCTATCTATACAAGGAGTACGCCAGTTACATACACATTTGCAGGGGGTACGTGAAGCATAAAAGGTTGAGAACCACTGATATATATGTTGTATTTTATTCCCATTTTTATACTATAACTGTAGTTTTATCTGTCTCTACAAGGGGTACGCCAGTTACATAAACATTTCCAGGGGGTACGTGAAGCATAAAAGGTTGAGAACCACTGATATTATGTTTTATTTTTTTCCCATTGTTATACTATAACAATAGTTTTATCGATCTATACAAGGGCTACGCCAGTTACATACACATTTCCAGGGGGTACGTGAAGCATAAAAGGTTGTGAACCACTGATATAAATGTTTTATTTTATTCCCATTGTTATAGTATAACTATAGTTTTATCTATCTATACAAGGGGTACGCCAGTTACATACACATTTCCAGGGCGTACGTGAAGCATAAAAGGTTGAGAACCACTGATATTATGTTTTATTTTATTCCCATTTTTATACTATAACAATAGTTTTATCGATCTATACAAGGGCTACGCCAGTTACATACACATTTCCAGGGGGTACGTGAAGCATAAAAGGTTGAGAACCACTGATATTATGTTTTATTTTATTCCCATTTTTATACTATAACAATAGTTTTATCGATCTATACAAGGGCTACGCCAGTTACATACACATTTCCAGGGGGTACGTGAAGCATAAAAGGTTGAGAACCACTGATATATATGTTGTATTTTATTCCCATTGTTATACTATAGCTATAGTTTTATCTATCTATACAAGGGGTACGCCAGTTACATACACATTTCCAGGGGGTACGTGAAGCATGAAAGGTTGAGAACCACTGATATTATATTTTATTTTATTCCCATTGTTATAGTATAACTATAGTTTTATCTATCTATACAAGGGGTACGCCAGTTACATACACATTTCCAGGGGGTACGTGAAGCATAAAAGGTTGAGAACCACTGATATTACGTTTTATTTTATTCCTATTTTTATACTATAACAAATAGTTTTATCTATCTATACAAGGGGTACGCCAGTTACATACACATTTCCAGTGGGTACCTGAAGCATAAAAGTTTGAGAACCACTGATATATATATATATATGTTGCATTTTATTCCCATTTTTATACTATAACTATTGTTTTATCTATGTATACAAGGGGTACGCCAGTTACATACACATTTCCAGGGGGTACGTGAAGCATAAAATGTTGAGAATCACTGATATATATGTTTTCATTTTATTCCCATTGTTATACTATAACTATAGTTTTATCTATCTATACAAGGGTTACGCCAGTTACATACACATTTCCAGGGGGTACCTGAAGCATAAAAGGTTGAGAACCACTGATATATATGTTGCATTTTATTCCCATTGTTATACTATAGCTATGGTTTTATCTATCTATACAAGGGGTACGCCAGTTACATACACATTTCCAGGGGGTACGTGAAGCATAAAAGGTTGACAACCACTGATATTATGTTTTATTTTATTCCCATTGTTATAGTATAACTATAGTTTTATCTATCTATACAAGGGGTACGCCAGTTACATACACATTTCCAGGGGGTACGTGAAGCATAAAAGGTTGAGAACCACTGATATATATGTTGTATTTTATTCCCATTGTTATACTATAGCTATAGTTTTATCTATCTATACAAGGGGTACGCCAGTTACATACACTTTTCCAGGGGGTACGTGAAGCATAAAAGGTTGAGAACCACTGATATATATGTTGTATTTTATTCCCATTTTTATACTATAACTATAGTTTTATCTATCTATACAATGGGTACGCCAGTTACATACACATTTCCAGGGGGTACGTGAAGCAAAAAGTTTGAGAACCACTCATATATATGTTGTATTTTATTCCCATTGTTATACTATAGCTATAGATTTATTATTCTATACAAGGGGGAAGCCAGTTACATACACATTTCCAGGGGGTACGTGAAGCATAAAAGGTTGAGAACCACTGATATTATGTTTTATTTTATTCCCATTGTTATAGTATAACTATAGTTTTATCTATCTATTCAAGGGGTACGCCAATTACATACACATTTCCAGGGGGTACGTGAAGCATACCAGGTTGAGAACCACTGATATATATGTTTTATTTTATTCCCATTGTTATACTATAACTATAGTTTTATCTATGTATACAAGTGGTACGCCAGTTACATACACATTTCCAGGGGGTACGTGAAGCATAAAAGTTTGAGAACCACTGATATATATGTTTTTATTTTATTCCCATTGTTATACTATAACTATAATTTTATCTATCTATTCAAGGGGTACGCCAGTTACATACACATTTCCAGGGGGTACGTGAAGCATAAAAGGTTGAGAACCACTGACATATATGTTTTATTTTATTCCCATTGTTATACTATAACTATAGTTTTATCTATCTATACAAGGGGTACGCCAGTTACATACACATTTCCAGGGGGTATGTGAAGCATAAAAGGTTGAGAACCACTGATATTATGTTTTATTTTATTACCATTTTTATACTATAACAATAGTTTTATCTATCTATACAAGGGGTACGCCAGTTACATACACATTTCCAGGGGGTACGTGAAGCATAAAAGGTTGAGAACCACTGACATATATGTTTTATTTTATTCCCATTGTTATACTATAACTATAGTTTTATCTATCTATACAAGGGGTACGCAAGTTACATATACATTTCCAGGGGGTATGTGAAGCATAAAAGGTTGAGAACCACTGATATTATGTTTTATTTTATTCCCATTGTTATACTATAACTATAGTTTTATCTATCTATTCAAGGGGTACGCCAGTTACATACACATTTCCAGGGGGTACGTGAAGCATAAAAGGTTGAGAACCACTGATATTATGTTTTATTTTATTACCATTTTTATACTATAACAATAGTTTTATCTATCTATACAAGGGGTACGCCAGTTACATACACATTTCCAGGGGGTATGTGAAGCATAAAAGGTTGAGAACCACTGATATTATGTTTTATTTTATTCCCATTGTTATACTATAACTATAGTTTTATCTATCTATACAAGGGGTACGCAAGTTACATACACATTTCCAGGGGGTATGTGAAGCATAAAAGGTTGAGAACCACTGATATTATGTTTTATTTTATTCCCATTGTTATACTATAACTATAGTTTTATCTATCTATACAAGGGCTACGCCAGTTACATACACATTTCCAGGGGGTATGTGAAGCATAAAAGGTTGAGAACCACTGATATTATGTTTTATTTTATTCCCATTGTTATACTATAACTATAGTTTTATCTATCTATACAAGGGGTACGCAAGTTACATACACATTTCCAGGGGGTACGTGAAGAATAAAAGGTTGAGAACCACTGATATATATGTTTTATTTTATTCCCATTGTTATACTATAACTATAGTTTTATCTATCTATACAAGGGGTACGCCAGTTACATACACATTTCCAGGGGGTATGTGAAGCATAAAAGGTTGAGAACCACTGATATTATGTTTTATTTTATTCCCATTGTAATACTCTAACTATAGTTTTATCTATCTATACAAGGGGTACGCCAGTTACATACACATTTCCAGGGGGTATGTGAAGCATAAAAGGTTGAGAACCACTGATATTATGTTTTATTTTATTCCCATTGTTATACTATAACTATAGTTTTATCTATCTATACAAGGGCTACGCCAGTTACATACACATTTCCAGGGGGTATGTGAAGCATAAAAGGTTGAGAACCACTGATATTATGTTTTATTTTATTCCCATTGTTATACTATAACTATAGTTTTATCTATCTATACAAGGGGTACGCAAGTTACATACACATTTCCAGGGGGTACGTGAAACATAAAAGGTTGAGAACCACTGATATTATGTTTTATTTTATTCCCATTTTTATACTATAACAATAGTTTTATCGATCTATACAAGGGCTACGCCAGTTACATACACATTTCCAGGGGGTACGTGAAGCATAACAAGTTGAGAACCACTGATATATATATATATATGTTGTATTTTATTCCCATTTTTATACTATAACTATAGTTTTATCTATGTATACAAGGGGTAAGCCAGTTACATACACATTTCCAGGGGGTACGTGAAGCATAAAAGGTTGAGAACCACTGATATATATGTTTTTATTTTATTCCCATTGTTATACTATAACTATAGTTTTATCTATCTACACAAGGGGTACGCCAGTTACATACACATTTCCAGGGGGTACGTGAAGCATAAAAGGTTGAGAACCACTATTTTATATGTTGTATTTTATTCCTATTTTTAAACTATAACTATAGTTTTATCTGTCTATAAAAGGGGTACGCCAGTTACATACACATTTCCAGGGGGTACATGAAGCATAAAAGGTTGAGAACCACTGATATATATGTTTTATTTTATTCCCATTGTTATACTATAACTATTGTTTTGTCTATCTATACAAGGAGAATGCCAGTTACATACATATTTCCATGGGGTACGTGAAGCATAAAATGTTGAGAACCACTGATATTATGTTTTATTTTATTCCCATTTTTGCAGTATAACTATAGTTTTATCTATTTATACAAGGGGTACGCCAGTTCCATAGACATTTCCAGGGGGTACGTGAAGCATAAAAGGTTGAGAACCACTGATATATATATTGTATTTTATTCCCATTTTTAAACTATAACTATAGTTTTATCTGTCTATACAAGGGGTACGCCAGTTACATACACATTTCCAGGGGGTACCTGAAGCATAAAAGTTTGAGAACCACTGATTTATATATATATATGTTGTATTTTATTCCCATTTTAATACTATAACTATAGTTTTATCTATCTATACAAGGGTACGCCAGTTACATACACATTTCCATGGGGTACGTGAAGTATAACAGGTTGAGAACCACTGATATATATGTTTTATTTTATTCCCATTGTTATACTATAACTATAGTTTTATCTATCTATACAAGGGGTACGCCAGTTACATACACATTTCCAGGGGGTACGTGAAGCATAAAAGGTTGAGAACCACTGATATTATGTTTTATTTTATTCCCATTGTTATACTATAACTAGTTTTATCTATCTATACAAGGGGTACGCCAATTACATAGACATTTCCAGGGGGTACGTGAAGCATAAAAGGTTGAGAACCACTGATATATATGTTGTATTTTATTCCCATTTTTATACTATAACTATAGTTTTATCTATCTATACAAGGGGTACGCCAGTTACATAGACATTTCCAGGGGGTACGTGAAGCATAAAAGGTTGAGAACCACTGATATATATGTTGTATTTATTCCCATTTTTATACTATAACTATAGTTTTATCTATCTATACAAGGGGTACGCCAATTACATAGACATTTCCAGGGGGTACATGAAGCATAAAAGGTTGAGAACCACTGATATATATGTTGTATTTATTCCCATTTTTATACTATAACTGTAGTTTTATCTATCTATACAAGGAGTACGCCAATTACTTACACCTTTCCAGAGGGTACGTGAAGCATAAACGGTTGAGAACCACTGATAAATATGTTTTATTTTATTCCCGTTGTTATAATATAGCTATAGTTTTATCTATCTATACAAGGGAGAAGCCAGTTACATACACATTTCCAGGGGGTACGTGAAGCATAAAAGGTTGAGAACCACTGATATATATGTTGTATTTTATTCCCATTTTTATACTATAACTATAGTTTTATCTATCTATACAAGGGGTACACTAGTTACATACACATTTCCAGGGGGTACGTGAAGCATAAAAGGTTGAGAACCACTGATATATATGTTGTATTTTATTCCCTTTTTTATACTCTAACTATAGTTTTATCTATCTATACAAGAGGTACGCGAGTTACATACACATTTCCAGGGGGTACGTGAAGCATAAAAGTTTGAGAACCACTGATATATATGTTTTATTTTATTCCCATTGTTATACTATAACTATAGTTTTATCTATCTATACAAGGAGTACGCTAGTTACATAGACTTTTCCAGGGGGTACGTGAAGCATAAAAGTTTGAGAACCACCGATATTATGTTTTATTTAATTCCCATTGTTATAGTATAACTATAGTTTTATCTATCTATACAAGGGGTACGCCAATTAGATATACATTTCCAGGGGTACGTGAAGCATAAAAGGTTCAGGACCACTGATATATATGTTTTATTTTATTCCCATTGTTATACTATAACTATAGTTTTATCTATCTATACGAGGGGTACGCCAGTTACATACACATTTCCAGGGGGTACGTGAAGCATAAAAGGTTGAGAACCACTGATATTATGTTTTATATAAAATAAAACTGGCGTATCCCATTTATATAGTATAACTATATATATATAGTATATATATATATATAGTATATACTACTATATATATATAGTATATATATATGATAACTGGCGTATCCCATTTTTATAGTGTAACTATAATTTTATCTATCTATACAAGGGGTACGCCAATTACATACACATTTCCAGAGGGTATGTGAAGCATAAAAGGTTGAGAACCACTGCTCTACATATCTCTTCACTCTTACTATTCCTAAATTGAGAGCAGATTAGGAATCAAAGACGATATATTCGGTAGCGTAAAACCTATAACCGCAATATTAAGTTTTCTATTTAGTGTGTCTAACAAAATGAAATTTATTTAGAAATGCCTAATAGTGTTGTTATGCCACCTTTTTTTTAAATTACAATAACCTATAATGTTTGCAGCAACATTGGAGTGTTGCCTTATGGCTGCAGTTTTTTCCATAAATTTGTGGAAATTTAAAATTTGCATATGCAAAACGAAAAATAAACTGAATTACGTGAAAAAAGTCAACATGTGAATGTTGTGCAAAAGACTGAGTTTAAGCGTTTGACAAGAGAAAATGTGGTAACACCTTCTGGTAATGAACTCATATGTCTGAACCTTGTGATCATTAGTAAAGGAAATGAAGTGCCGCACACCATCTCACAAATTGTCTTGTAAGCTTTACCGTTAATTGCCACAAGGCAGTCTCATAGTAAAAATTTTCATTGACGCCTTTACATTAAGAGATCTACACTTCCCTACCAAAATATTAAATAATTCCCATGTACTGCCAATGGGAATTTAATTTCAAAGCTCTAGAACTTCTAAAAAAATGCATTTTATGGAAAAATGTGATTGAAGAAAAAATAAAGAATATAATCAAACCTTTTAAACCTCGAATTTCAACAATATTCATTCAGTATTCAGATTATTTACCTTATAGGTTGTAATATTACAGTTAATGTTCATTTCACAGAGGTCATTAATATAAATATTAAACAATAGGGGACTAAGAACAGAGCCCTGCGGAATGCCATATTTAGTTTGTTTAGGATTGCTGAGGCAGTTATTAAAGAGTTATGAATGTTAAAATATTTAACAATAAATTGTCTTGTTTTAAAAAATTCATTCATAATTTTCTAACATTGAAATAATCATTATGCTTTTAATTTTAAAATTAACCCTTTCAGGACCATAAGGTTTCTAAGAGTAAATATTAGTATGTAACTGTTTATTTTAGTTTGTTTAGACGTAAAATAAATAAAAATCGTAAGAAAAATACATAACAATGTGTAGTTTTTTTGGAATTTTATGGGAAATATTTTTCGCAATGGACTATAAAGGTAACACAAATTATAGTTAGGCTTATTATGCAATGTCTTTTATTTATTGGTTTATTAGAACAAAATGTTAACTAAAATAATACAAAATTATGAAATAAAATTACTATACAAAATGATGTGCTAATTATGATATTCTGCGAAGCAATTTCTTTTGGTAGTGAGGCAAAGATGGACATTGCACATAGTACATATATTATGCGTCCTGACAGTTCTGTTTTTGTTTTCTAAACGTTCCCGTTTACGTAATTGCGTTCGGCATACGTTCTATTTTGACATTCTGTATAAAAAATGCAGATAAGGTTATAATTAAATACGATAATCACCAATTTTAAAATGGGGAAAAATGTTTCCCTTAGTCGTAAAAGGGTTAACAAACTTCTAAAATGTATATATATTTTATCAAGTGGTTTGAAACAATTAATCAATCAATCAATCAATCAATCTGATTTCATCATCATATACAATTTATAACACAGAAAAATATGAGTGAACCCAAAAACCACATGGTTTGTCTGGGCCACTAAAGGAAATTAATACAAAAATCAATAACGACTTACTACAAATATTACAAACAATACGTGCCATTTTTCCGATATATGTACAATACATTTTTATTTTACCCTTGATTATTTAACATAGGTGCAACATCTTCCAAAGAAAAGAGAAAGTTTTTTAAATTATGTTTGAACATATTAAAATTTTTTTCACTTCTAATTTCAAGAGGTAACTGATTGAAGAATTTAGGTGCGATATACGAATAATGCTTATGAGCAATTTCTTTTTTGGTCAAAGGAACTGAGTATTTTGGACCTTTCTGAAGTTGTATAAATCCGGCTAAATGTGAAAATTAAAGCAATTTTGCTTAAAAAACATCATCACTCTAAAAAAAATATATGTCTAATAGGTAGAATTTTTAGCACAGAGTAACAACTGAAACTGCTTAAAATATCGGTGTCATTTTTTGCAATTAATTTATTAATGTTGTTTTGCAGAGACACCAGAGGTTTAAAACACGAGGCATAAGTTCCACCCCAACAAACTATACCGTATTGAAATGCAGCTTCTATCCATGAGAAGTACAATGTTCGCAGCATATTAAGATTAACTTTGCATTTCAAGTGGTGTAATTTGAGTAGTTTGTAACGTGCTTTACCTGTGATGTAGTCAATGTGTTTCTTCCATTTTAGATTATTATATATGAAAATACCTAAATATTTAATGCAACCTGTTCTATGTCATCACAACGGCAATCAATATGTTTATAGCAATGAGGTGAATGCAGTTTAATGGCAAAAGTATTTAGAGCATTTTGGTTATTTTTCAACTTGTAGAAAACAAATTTAGTTTCATTCTTATTAATTGAGAGTTTATCATTTTCGAAACACATATACATTTCTCAAGAACATTATTGACATTGGACAGTAAATCTGTAATAGTTTGGTTACTAAACGTTAATGCAGTGTCATCTGCAAAAGTAGTAATATTATAATTAATATTCATTTCACAGAGGACATTAATATAAATATTAAACAATAAGGGACAAGGAACACAGCACTGCGGAATGCCATATTTAGTTTGTTTTGGATTGCTGAGGCAGTTTTTTATTTTAACTAATTGGGTTTTATTTGTTAAGTAACCAATAAACCATTCTAGAGCAATCCCTCTCATACCCAAATGCTCCAGTTTTTCAAAAGCAATGAATGTGTTACGGTGTCAAAAGCTTTTTCTAGATCTGGAAAAACTGATAGAGTTAAATTTCCTTGGTCAATTGATTAAAAATGAAATTAGTAAATGACAATAACGCGTGATCAGTGCCCTTACCCTCAGTGAAGCCAAACTGATTCGACAAAAAGAAATTCATTTTATTTAAATAACTCAATATTCTGAATTTTACTAGTTTTTCATACATTTTGAAAAAAAAAGGCAAAAGCGTGATCGGTCTACAGTTTGAAAGGCAGTTTTTATTTCCCTTCATGTAAATCGGAAGTACAATAGAGGTTTTGAGATCGTCTGGAAAAAACCCAGTTTGAAAAGAAAGGTTAAAGATGTAGACTAAGTCAGTGGTTCTCAATCTTTTATGCTTCACTGGAAGTATGTGTGTAAACTGGCGTACCCCTTGTATAGATAGATAAAACTATAGTTATAGTATAACAATTTGAATAAAATAAAACATATATATATAACATCACAGTCGTATCAGAATATGACCACCTACAATACATATACTATGGTAGGTGGTCATATTATTCTGATACGACTGTGTATGTCTAGCGACTTTTGAGCTCTCACGGCATACCCCAAAAATTTCTACCGCATACCCAACGTTGAGAACCCTTAGACTAAAGGATGAATAATGAGACTTTTGCACTTTTTTACTGTAGTTACTAAAATTTCATCGATCCCTGGGCATTTGCCTTTTATTAGATTTGTAATGGTCTTATCTAATACTGCCGTCCCATGGCAGAGTGGTTAGCGCGCTTGGCTACTGATCTAAGGGACCTGCGTTCGAGCCCCGGGTAAGGCATGGATGTATGTGTCGTTTTTCTGCTGAGGTCCTGCCATCCTCTCAGACCTTCTGCTATGGCATATATAACTGACATATACTCTGTGGCTTATTGTAATCTTATAATCTTTCTGAGGGGCATGTAACCTTGTCTGAGGGCAAGCAGCTGCTTGAGGGGGTGTTATTTTTATCTAATTCTTCCATGTAATATTTGTTTTTGGCCTCCTTAGTTTTAGACCTTAAGTTATTCCTATGTTTTTGGAATTGCTTCTCATGGTCCTCGTTATATGGGTATTTCTTTAAATTTTTATATAGCTTATCTCTATGCTTTAATCATATCGCAGATTTCATTTGTGATAACAGGCTTTTTCAGTTTCTGAATGTTTCTTTTTCCATAGGAAGATGAATCCTTAATTACTTTACACAAAATCTCTGAAACATTTTTCTACGTATTATTAAAGTTAGTTTCCTGTGTCATCCCCTCCCATTTATAATCTTTTAATTTATTATTTATTAGTTCATAATTAATTCTGAGCATGTAATCTTTAATATCATTTCTTTTGTCAAAAGTTTTATTTTCCTTATGTCTAATTTTAACTACTATGGGGTAATGATCTGTAATCGGCATTTTAAATACTGCAGCTTGTACATTAATTCTATTGTAATTTTAACCAGTACATGGTCCAAACAAGACTGGCTATTATGAACCTCTCTGGTAGCAATATCTATCATTAACTCATATCCATACATAGCAGTCAGATTTAGATATTCATTAACAAGGTTGAAAGTATTTGGTACTTATTATTCAAGTTTAAATTTCTGTGAAAGATTTTTGATTTGCCACATCGTACGACATTCCTGTTGAGAAATATTCTAGGTTCCTTGTATCTTTAATTACTGAACAGATATCTTTGAAAATCCAAATTTAAATTGATTTGATTTTGATATTTAATTTATCTTCAGTCACATTTCTCCATTAAATGGATATTTCAAAAGTTACAGCTCGAAGTTGGATTTCCATTGACATATTATTGAAATTCTCGAATATTTTGGTAGGGGCAGTCTAGAATAAGCAACACAATGCGCATACTCCTAAAGTGCACGATTACCTCAATGCAAATCCGTTCAACCCGTGGTTCTTGGGTTGCACACAGCTCATTAAACAATAATCAGTGTAGTGAATTTTGGTCATTTCTCCCAATTTTTTGACCAAACATTTTAAACTACATAACTATAGGATTTTGCCAATTCATAGCACTTATTAAAACAGGTATATTTCTTTTTAATCTAGATATTTTTGATTCCTTAAAAATACAGTTTTTTCCTAATTCATTACTCATTGGAAAGGCATGTTTTTTCTTTTTAAGCAGAGAATTTTTTAGCAGCTCTTTAAGAATATAATAAGTTTTCCTAGTGGCTCTTCACTAAGTTTAGGTTGAACGGGCCTGCCTTAATGCATAGAAGTTAAACTCTACATACATACCAGAATTTGTTAAATTCCATACATACATACATAAGTACATACCAGAATTAAATTCCATACATACATACATGCATACGTACATACATACTATTAAAATCTTAATCACTCTCCAAGCTGTTTTATTATTGTTCCAGTCGTTCAAAATAGCATTTTGATCGGTGAATACAGGATAGTAGGGATGTTATTCACTTCTCGAAATGTTTGAAGTAAGTCCTTTCCTGTTGCACGGTGCTCTAAATACCATTGTGTGATCCGTGCAGCAGGAAAGGACTTCAAAATATTTCGACAAGAAGTGAATAGCATCCCTGCTATCCTGTATTCACTGATCAAAATGCTATTTTGATCTACTGGAAAAATAATAAAACATCTTGGATAGCGATTAAGATTTTGATTTAACTCAGCTGTGTTTAATCTGTTATACATACATACATACATACCAGAATTAAATTCCATACATACATACCAGAATTAAATTCCATACATACATACCAGAACTAGTTAAACTCTATACATGCATCCATAATGCACACATATATGTATGTATGCATTATGACGCTGCTATCAAAATTTTTGAATGTCCCATAAAAATGGGTCGGAGTTTTCCATCGGTAGCACGACAGGTTCGTAAGCTGTTGTTCCCAGGGTTCGAGTTACAAGTATATTACTGTTGAAATTTATTATCGCTAAACCTCCTCTGTGTCTTCGGTAAGAATGAGAGGCATCGATGAGCTTGGAAAGCCGGCCCTTCCTTCGGACGTAAGCCGTTTCGGACATAAAGTTTGGTTCCGCTGCAGGAGAGCCCTGTGCACGTTAAAGAACATGCGGGAAAACCTTAACGAGAGGCTTCTATCTGTCTCCTAACAGCTGTTAAGTGGATCCCATTCCCAACCTTCCCTTGAGGTCCTTATGACTTGACCATTTTGTGTGCAAAAAAAGGGCTTCTCAGAGGTAAAACAATTAAAAAAGTTATACCTCTTCTCCTGAGAAGGAGATAATGAAGTTTTTTCGACACTAATCATTTGTTGGAGGTGGAAAGATAAAGTTGTGTTGGGTTGTTTTGCCTCTGAACGGCACTTTTTTGCGCACCATGGGCTAAATGGCCAGGTCACATGGACCCCGAAGGCTCAGAGAAGGTTGGGGGAGGGGACCCACTGGAAGAGCTGTTGGGAGATAGATGGTAGCCTCCCGTCAAGGCCATCCAGCGTGTTCTTTAACGTGCACAGGGTATGGCTCTCCCACTCACGGGGTCACGGCTTAACGTCCCATCCGACGGATGGCGGCCTTTCCAAGCCCATCGGTGTCCCCCGACTGACCGTTGGCAGGGCGGGGAGTTTTGCAGAGATAAATCTCAACACTGATCCAGCTGGGACTCGAATCTGGGAACTACAGATTACGAGCATGGCGCGCTATCGACTGAGCCATCCCCGCCCCTAGGAAAGGAAAAGAACGATAAAATTCTCATTTGTAAAGAAGAAGTTAATGCAAGTTTTCATTATGCACGCGATTCCTTTTTTTCTGCAATAGTATCAAAATTCAAGCCTGTGAGACACAATATGTTGCACACAATAGGTAATTACGGAATGCATTTATTTCACTCTCTGCAAAATCGGCTCATTTTACAAAATCGTCGTCCGAGAGTCGATGGGAAAACTCCTGCAAACCTTTTCTTCACCGATAGCAACAGTTGTTGAATGAGGTAATCTTTGGAACATAAGGCGGCCTTCAAACGACCCAGACAGCAAACTGAGCTCAATCTTAATGTGGGAAAGCGCTTCAATTCCCATCCGATTCTGTCTCATAGGTTGACTCTCGAACTCCGAACTTTTTGCCTCTCACATGACGAACGACGCTTGCAATGGGAACATCGTCAATGAATTGGGAATGAGGAACTCAAAGGAATTTTCGCCGATGGTCGTCTTCCCTTGCGATTATGAGTCGAAGTAATGAGGATGGCGTTTGTGATTACGGAAGGTTGGGTTGGGTTGTTTTACCTCTGAGCGCCACTTTTTTGCACACCATGGGCTAAATGGCCAGGTCACATGGACCCCGAAGGCTCAGAGAAGGTTGGGGGAGGGGACCCACTGGAACAGCTGTTGTGAGACAGATGGTAGCCTCCCGTCAAGGCCATCCAGCGTGTTCTTTAACGTGCACAGGGTATGGCTCTCCCGCACACGGGGCCACGGCTTAACGTCCCATCCGACGGACGGCGGCCTTTCCAAGCCCATCGGAGTCTCCTACTGAACGTCTGCAGGGCGGGGAATTTTGCGGAGATAAATATTACGGAAGGAAAATATTTAAATCATTTTTCAGTCAGTCAGATTTCAGAGAAATGATTTCATTCTAAAAACGTGTATTTACTAGGTATTTGGATTTTAACTAGAAGGATAACACATCGCCTGTGTCGAATGATCGCTTCAAAACAGATTTTTTTTTTTTAATTTTCCGCCTCTAGCATTATCTGATAGTAGAAATTGGAAACAATGGATGGTTGAGAAAATGAAAGTACGAGGTTGAGTGAAATGAAAACCTTAAAAATGAGAAAAAAAAAATTGAAAACCTATGATGTGCAGCTGTGGTACAGTCACTCAAAAAAAATATCTGGCAACGATATTTTTAGAAATTAGTGATCTGGCAACCTTCGTGTCACTTGATTACAGAATTCAGGAAAAATATCTGGAGCGTGTACAGTTGCTGTACACGCAGTTACCGTTCACAGCAAACTGGAGCGTGTGCAGTTACTGCAGACGCTCCAGTTTGCTGTGAACGGTAACTGCACACGCTCAATATTTCCGTGAGTGAGCCCACACGATCTAGTATCAAAATAATGTGACCACCTACAGTCGCTCAAAAAAGTATTCGAACACTGGGGTTGATTACAGAATTCAGAAAAAATATCTGGCAACGATATTTTTAGAAATTAGTGATCTGGCAACCTTCGTGTCACGTGACACGAAGGTTGCCAGATATTTTTTCTGAATTCCGTAATCAACCATAGTGTTCGGATACTTTTTTGAGCGACTGTAGAGTAAGTCATAAGAAAGAGTTTAAGAGGTAGATACAATGCACGTATATATGGTAATGCGGACTGCATGACGTCAGCCAAGTAGTGCAAGATGGCTGCTCTTTTGGAAATATGCACGAAAGAGAAACAACTTTCTATCATCTGTTTCTCGGTTAGCGAAGTGTGAAATCCATCGACATCCATCGCCGCACAAAGTAGCAATAGAGTAACACTTAGAAAACAAATATACAGCACAGTGCTACACAGTTCGAAGGGGGCGGGGGTGGCTCAGTCGGTAGCGCGCCAGGCTCGTAATCTGTAGTTCCCAGCCCGAGTCCCACCAGGTTCGAGTCCCCGCCCTGCCCACGGTCAGTAGGGGACACCGATGGGCTTGGAATGGCCGCCGTCCGTCGGATGGGACGTTAAGCCGTGGCACCGTGTGCGGGAAAGCCATACCCTGTGCACGTTAAAGAACACGCTGGATGGCCTTGACGGGAGGCTACCATCTGTCTCCCAACAGCTGTTCCAGTGGGTCCCCCCCCCCAACCTTCTCTGAGCCTTCGGGGTCCATTTAGCCCATGGTATGCAAAAAATTGCCGCTCAGAGGTAAAACAACCCAACCTACACGGTAAAGTCCTTCTTTAAGCAATTGTTGCTGTCCGTGCAATTGAAAATTTTTACGCTTCAATTTTCACCGCAGTCATCGATAGCAAAAGAATAAAGGCAAACTAAAACATGATCCAGAGTAGTGTCTTTATAATGTAGCAAAAGCTTCGAAAAGTTCGACACAGCGGTTCAAGAAATTAGTGCGCAGAGAGTGGTTAGTGCGCTTGGCTACTGATCTAAGGGACCTGGGTTTGAGCCCCGGGTAAGGCATGGATGTATGTGTCGTTTTTCCTTCTGAGGTCCTGCCATCCTCTCAGACCTTCTACTATGGCATATAAACTGACAGGCTCCTATCAGATCTCTGTGGCAAGCAGCTGCTTGAGGGATGAAAAAGTGTAAAAAAAAAACTCCCTTGGCAATAGGCGATCAGCAAGCGATGGGACACAAGTAACGCAAGGGACGTAAGCGATGGGACGCCAGTAATAACAACTGCTGGAGCTTGGCGGAACAAGCGGACAACTTAAAACATAAGTATCACACTGCACAGCATTTTATGACTATTATTTTGCCTTTATTTTTTTGCTGCTGATGACTCCGGTAAAAATTAAAGAATAAAACTTTCAATTGCACGGAGAACAACAATTGCTTAAAGAAGGTTGGGTTATTTTACCTCTGAGCGGCACTTTTTTGCACAACATGGGCTAAATGGCCAGGTCACATGGACCCCGAAGGCTCAGAGAAGGTTGGGGGAGGGGACCCACTGGAACAGTTGTTGGGAGACAGATGGTAGCCTCCCGTCAAGGCCATCCAGTGTGTTCTTTAACGTGCACGGGTATGGTTCTCTCCCGTGCACGGAACCACGGCTTAACGTCCCATCCGACGGACGGCGGCCTTTCCAAGCCCATCGGTGTATCATGGTTCAGCTCACCATATCATCAACGTTATGCTGAAGTTTCACGAAGTGTCTGCGAAGTGGGGATCTGGACAATTGACCCATTTACTGATGGAAAGATTCGTGGGTGCTAGACAAGAACTTTTGCAATGATATGAAACAGGTGAAGTCTTCCTGCAGCACATAGTGAGTGGCGATAAAAGGTGGGTCTACAACTTCCAGCTTTAAATGAAGAGAGCAAGCAAAGAATGGGACTCATTCCAGTTCACCAAAACCCAAAAAATTTCTCATGCAGACACCTATGTGAAGAGTGATGATGTTATGTGATCACCAAGGCCCACTGGGGCGGGGGTGGCTCAGTCGGTAGCGCGCCAGGCTCGTAATCTGTAGTTCCTAGGTTCGAGTCCCAGCTGGGTCAGAGTTGAGATTTATCTGAACAAAATTCCCCGTCCTGCCCACGGTCAGTAGGGGACACCGATGGGCTTGTGAAAGGCCGCCGTCCGTCGGATGGGACGTTAAGCCGTGGGCCCGTGTGTGGGAGAGCCTTACCCTGTGCACGTTAAAGAACACGCTGGATGGCCTTGACGGGAGGCTATCATCTGTCTCCCAACAGCTGTTCCAGTGGGTCCCCTCCCCCAACCTTCTCTGAGCCTTCGGGGTCCATGTGACCTGGCCATTTAGCCCATGGTGTGCAAATAAGTACCGCTCAGAGGTAAAACAACCCAACCCAACCAAGGCCCCTTGTAAAGTACTACATTTCCAAAGGAACCACAGTCACCAGTGCCATGTATTGTTCCCTCCTTAGAAATCATTTGTAACCAGAAGTCAGATATAAACGTCGTGGACTGCTCAGTAGTGTCTTTTACAGCAGCATAACAATTCTCAGCCCCATACTACCCGTTGTGTTTAAAACTGCTTTCGACATATTGATCTCGTTAATGTTTTTTTAATAATATTCTATCGCAACGGTGCACACTTTATAATAAGCAATTCAAGTATTCAATGCTTAGTAAGACTTTGCTCAGTCGATGGCTTGCCAGGTTTGCAATCCGCAGTTTCCAGTCTGGAAACTTCTGGTGCTATGCAACTACTACATGTTAGTACCAAATAGTATCACTAACAGCAGTCGTCACTGTTACACACCCGTGCTCTGAGGCGCATAATCGGAGTGAGCATGGCAAAGGTACAGTCGCTCAAAAAAGTATCCAAACACTACGGTTGATTACAGAATTCAGAAAAAATATCTGGCAACGATATTTTTAGAAATTAGTGATCTGGCAACGATATTTTTAGAAATTAGTGATCTGGCAACCTTCGTGTCACATGACACGAAGGTTGCCAGATGATGGGGTTTTAAACACAACGGATAGTACCCGGTACGGTACCATACCCGGTGTGCAAAATAGTGCCGCTCAGAGGTAAAACAACCCAACTAACCCACCCCAGAAAATCAGTTATTCTATTTAATTTCTGTGGAGGGAAGTAATTACACCGAAGTCAAAACGGAGGAAACTGACACTCACTGTGTGGATTTCGAAATTAATGTATGAGTTTGTAAGCAGTCAAAACTGCTTGAAGGTAGGGGGTGGCTCTGTCGGTAGCGCGCCAGGCTCGTAATCTGCAGTTCTCAAGTTCGAGTCCCAGCTGGGTCAGGTTTGAAATATATCTCCACAAAACTCCCCACCCTGCCCACGGTCAGTAGGGGACCAAGCCCATCGAATGCCCCATTCGATGGGGTTGGAAAGGCCGCAGTCCATCGAATGGGACATTAAGCCATGGCGTCGTATGAAGGAGAGCCACACTCTGTACACGTTAAAACACATGCTGGATAGCCTTGACGGGAGGCTATCAATTGTCTCCTAATAGCTGTTTAATGAATCCACTTCCCCAACCTTCTCTGAGCACTTGTAGTCCTTGTAACCTATCCATTTAGCCCATATTGTGCAAAAAAAAGGCCGCTCAGAGATGAAACAACCCAAGCCAACACAAAATTGCTTGATATAAATTCAAGAAAATGTATGTTGAACTTGAACAGAATTGAAATGTTCCCACATATATGTGTATTAATTTTCCACATAGTCACTAGACTTTTTGAGTCACCTTTCGCAGAGGTCGATCAGCTTATCGAAGTCCTGCCAATAGAAGGGAGCATCCTGCTCCTGAAGCCACCTTGTGACCTCTTCTTTTACAGCGTCATCCGATGGGAGGCATCGAAGAACCTCTTAAAACGGCAATCCCCACCTCATCCCTACTTTAGCTTCCAAAACAAGAGAAAACTGGACGGTGCCAAGTCTGGATCGAACCTGGGAACTACAGATTACGAGCACTGATTTTCTGACTTACCCTCGTACAACCATTCTTTATAAGACAAAACGCGTATTTGGCATAGACAAAATTTTTCAAGGGAAAATCATTGTCAATGATACGCCAATATAACCGTTGAAATTTAGGATGATTCATCACTGTAAGGAAAATGGCTTTGATCGGAAAGAGAACAAATACAGATATGCTTATGATTTTGCCCTTCTGTGGAATGATGTTTTGTCAGACGAATTCTCCATTTGAATTGTTCATCAGGTTAACTTATTTGAAAAAATTGGCTAAAAAACATTTGGTTTTGCCCTGAGTGGGATAAGCACCCACGTCTTCCAGAACAAGTCCAGATCCCTCTCAGGGCAAAACCAATTTTTTTTCAGACAATTATTTCAAGTGTTTCTTATCATCAGAACATTTTTCTGTGATATTTTACTACTGAATTATTTATATATTGCTATGAGCGTGAGTGAGTTATTTATTCATACGAGGCAGTTTGGTTGCCCTATTCCCGATATAGATGGCGCCAGCAGCGAATCCACGAAACATGCGGGAATGTCTATATGTCCTCATCATATTACGAGTCTGGAGTGCTATCGACCGAACCACTCCACCTCAGGGGTAAGGGTGGCTCAGTCGGTAGCGCGCCAGACTCGTAATCTGTAGCTCCCAAGTTCGAGTCCTTCCTGCCAGGGTTCAGATTTATCTTTGCAAAACTCTCTGTCCTGCGTCAGTTGGGGACACCGATGGACTTGAAGAGGCCGCCGTCCGTCGGATTGGGTGTTAAGATGTGATCCGTGTGCACATTAAAGAACACACTGGATGGTTTGACGGGAAGCTACCATCTCTCTCCCAACAGCTGTTCCAGTGGTTTCCCTTCTTCCAACCTTCTCTCAGCCCTTGAGGTCTTTGTGACCTCAAGGGTCCTCAAGGGGGCTTTGTACCCAGGTTCTCTTCCCCCCCCCATCCTTAAAATTCCCCTCCCTGCCCACGGTCAGTAGGGGACACCGATGAGCTTAGTAAAGGCCGCCGTCCGTCGGATGGGATGCTAAGCCGTGATCCGTTTGCGGGAGAGCCATACCCTGTGCACGTTAAAGAACACGCTGGATGGCCTTGACGGGAGGCTACCATCTGTCTCCCAACAGCTGTTCCAGTGGGTCCCCTCCCCCAACCTTCTCTGAGTCTTCGGGGTTCATGTGACCTGGCCATTTAGCCCATGGTCTGCAAAAAAGTGCCGCTCAGAGGTAAAAAAAAACCCAACCTAACCACTATGATAGCTTTCAACAGTAATCCGACCACTATACCAGTATAGGACTATATGTTAATAGAAAAAATAAATTTTTACCATCTAGTTTAAATGATCCTGTTCTTTTACTACGTTCACAAGGTCTTGTTGTTAACTGAGTTTCTCAGATTCTGAATAGTTGCAGTCTTTTCAACAGGCGAATAAACACGACAAGCAGATAATGCTAACGTTAACATGCTTACAGATGAAGCCAAAAAAAAATGGGGAAAAAAATGCGTAGCGATTAATGCACCGTGAATGTTCTCTTTTGTTTCCGCTGTCTGACTGGAACTCTAACGCGCTAACAAGAGCGCGTGCTCACTGGCTCACGCCCTGCGTGTCACTGGGGGAGGAAACATGACCAATGTCGCTTCTCCCACTCCACGTGACTCATGACTTTCGCATCTGCCTACGTTACGTGACCGTCACTACAATGGCGTCATTTGGCGATTTCATTCCGGTCACCGATGCCTGAAAAGAGCAGAAGGGAAAAACTCGCGGGACGTCCTGTCACATCTTCCACACGAGTCCTCAAGGGAGAACGATCATCACCGTCACGAGAACTGTTATCATCAGAAGAACCATCGGGCTTGCATAAAGATGATCAGTGTTTTAATAGTCTCATTTTATTAAGACTATAAATCTTCGTGGCAAAGAAGTAAACTGCTGGAAGGGGAAGAAAAGAGTTGGGTTGTTTTACCTCTGAGCGGCACTTTACTGCACACCATGGGCTAAATGGCCTCGAAGGTCACATGAACCCCGAAGTTGTCACATGAACCCCGAAGGCTCAGAGAAATATAAGGTCACATGAACCCCGAAGGCTCAGAGAAGGTTGGAGGAGGGGACCCACTGGTACAGCTGTTGGGAGACAGATGGTAGCCTCCCGTCAAGGCCATCCAGCATGTTCTTTAACGTACACAGGGTATGGCTCTCCCGCAAACGGATCACGGCTTAACGTCCCATCCGACGGACGGCGGCCTTTCCAAGCCGATCGGTGTCCCCTATTGACCGTGGGCAGGGCGGGGAATTTTACGGATGGGGGGAGGGAGAAAAGAATTTGGATACGAATCCTCATTAAAGTGAATGATGTTTCCTTTATATTTCAGTTAAGGATTCGGATCGGGATTTCTCTAAATGAATCCTTAAAATGCTTCGACGGAAAAAAAAGAGATTGAAGCAATGCCATTGCTAATTTACAAAAGGCTTGTACCCATAATTTAGTTTTCGGAGGTGAGTGGGGGGGAAAGGAATAAGACTTGAGTATTTCCCAATTACTAAAATATTCCACGGGACAGGTAAGATTAAAGTGCTATTTTATATGGAATAAAATTTTACAGTTGTTTTTAAAATCTATTTTTAGTGTTGGACAAAATTATGGGGCTAAAACAAAATTATACAAAGACATAAGCTTTGATTTTCAAAGCAGGTAGACAAGTTTGAGATTTCGTTTAAGATAACCGGATTTTCTGGGAGAGGAGAGGGATTAGGACCCTCCTCCCGAGCACGTCCCTGATTTCTAAAAATAAATACCCCCTCAAGCAGCTGCTTACCACAGAGGTCTGACAGTTTATATGCCATAGTAGAAGATCTGAGAGGATGAGCAGGACCTCAGTAGAAAAACGACACATACGCCTATGCCTTCAACCCGGGGCTCGAACCCAGATCCCTTAGATCAGTAGCCAAGCGCGCTAATGCACTCGACCACGGGACGGCTGATTTCTAAAGTGTTCATGATTATTTAACAAGAAGGATAACAAACATATCGTCACTTACAAATATGCGATACTCATTTCCAAAGAAAATGAAGTTTTAATTTTCCTACCCTAGCACCCTCTACTGGTGGATATTCGAACTAATCAATGATTGGAAAAATGCAAATAGTAATATTTTATTAGACACTAATCACATTATACAGTGAAATGTCAATGTTACAAACGGCAGATTTTTTTTTTTTTTCAGACCCCGGCCATTTTATCATGTATTATTATTATGATGGGCATACTAGAAGAGTTTCTAACGGGAGGGGGGGGACAGGTTGTTGACATACATTTTATCCTCGATTAACCGACCTTAGGTTATCCGATTATTGATTTAACCGGTTAATATCTGTTGACTGTCGAATTTTGTACAGTACCACCCCGTGATAAAACTACGCTTCCTATAATATCCATTCGCCCCTCCCCATCAAGATTGTGTTAAAAACTTCTTAGACGAAAAAATATATATTACGATCACTAAATTTTTAAAATTAACATTAATATTTTGATTAGAATTTTAAATTACATATTTACTTGCGTAATAGTTTCCTCTTTCTTATTCCCTGATTAATCTACCGTAAAATGGTTTTTTAAAAGCTTTCCTCAAGGACGAAAAAATTATTCCGAATATTTATACGAGAAATCGCAGATTTATAAAAGGAGAACATCTGATTAAAATAAGTGTATTATATTAGACTTCAGTGTGGGGCGGGGGTGGCTCAGTCAGTAGCGCGCCAGGCTCGTAATCTGTACTTCCCAGGTTCGAGTCCCAGCTGGGTCAGCGATGAGATTTATCTCCGCAAAAATTCCCCGCCCTGCCCACGGTCAGTAGGGGACACCGATGGGCTTGGAAAGGTCGCCGTCCGTCGGATGGGACTTTAAGCCGTGTCCCCGTGTGCGGGAGTTAAAGAACACGCTGGATGGCCTTGACGGGAGGCTACCATCTGTCTCCCAACAGCTGTTCCAGTGGGTCCCCTCCCCCAACCTTCTCTGAGCCTTCGGGGTCCATGTGACCTGGCCATTTAGCCAATGGTGTGCAAAAAAGTGCCGCTCAGAGGTAAAACAACCCAACACTTCCTTGTTGAAGCTTTTTTACAGTGTTAAGATCATGTTAACTCTCTTTGACAGTTATTCACTATGGAAAATATTTCTCTCGAGATAAATTTATGTTTTTTTTCACTATGCCTTATTAACATGGCTTTTTTTTTGTTTCCATTTCCTTTATCGTCCATAATTAAGCTGTATTTTCACTGTTTTCCCAGCCTTTCTTAATCATTCACATTTCCTCTCAAATATCCGACATTTCGATGTATCCAAGCCATATATATAGTTACACAAAAAGATATCCGAACACGAAGACACGAACGAAGTCACGTGACACGAAGGTTGCCAGATCACTAATTTCGAAAAAAAATCGTTGCCAGATATTTTATCTGAATTCTGTAATCAAACCATAGTGTTCGGATATTTTTTTGAGCTACTGTACAGACCGATTAATCGAAGTTCTCTCAACTCGGATTCCATATTATCAAGAACCACCTGAGGGATTTTGTCACCCTGGCAATGATGTCAAGTAACACCCTTTTTCTTCCGAAAATTTATGGAGAACATTTTTAATCTTTATGTATAAAACGTCTCAAAAGTGCCTTTAAGACTTTCCAGCTTTGGTCATATTGTATAACTTTGGTTTCCCCAAAATGTTTTCTTGAGAAAGATCACATTTCGTCACACTCAGTAGCAAATATTATCAGCACTGGGTTACCTCTGAGCGGCACTTTTTTTGCACACCATGGGCTAAATGGTCAGGTCACAAGGACCCCGAAGGCTCAGCGAAGGTTGGGGGAGGGGACCCACTGGAACAGCTGTTGGGAGACAGATGGTAGCCTCCCATCAAGGCCATCCAGCATGTTCTTTAACGTGCACAGGGTGTGGTTCTCCCGCACACGGGGCCACGGCTTAACGTCCCATCCGACGGACGGCGGCCTTTCCAAGCCCATTGGTGTCCCCTACTGACCGTGGGCAGGGCGGGGACTCGAACCTGGTGGTCCCACACACGGAGTCACACACGGGGTCCCAGCTCACCTAGCTGGGACTCGAACCTGGGAACTACAGATTACGAGCCTGGCGCGCTATCGACTGAGCCATCCCCGCCCTATCAGCACTGGCTCTCATCCAATGCTGATAATATTTTCTCATCAGCAAGGCATTTTAATGCCTCGAGAAATCACTCGAAGTAAACACTTTTTCTTTGAGAATATTTTTAGCAAAGAGCATTTTTCACCTTTTAGAGAAAAACAAAATCGTAAAAATATCCGGAACATTTTTGCAACCAGAGCAATTGTCCTGTTCCAGGCAGTCTGGAGCGACCCTGCACATTAGATATTCAAAAATGTTTGTTGGATTTCTAATGGAATGTAAAAACGCTTAATTAAAAAAATCCCCGCAACAAGGCATTTTTTTTTATTAAATGTGTACCAGTGCAACACCAGCCAGTGTTGTCGGTGCATGACTCATTTTCTTAGTCCAAATTAAGAAGATATGTTTTATGTTACATTGCCATCCAGAAATTAAAACTCGTTAGACCGTCCCGTGGTCGAGTGGTTAGCACGCTTGGCTACTGATCTACGAGACCTGGGTTCGAGCCCCCGTAAGGCATGGTTGTATGTGTCGTTTTTCTGCTGAGGTCCTGCCATCCTCTCAGACCTTCTACTATGGCATATAAACTGTCAGACTTCTGTGGCAAGCAGCTGCTTGAGGGGTATTTATTATTATTATTTTATTAACAATACGACACAAAATGAAGCTAAATATTTCTAAATTTAATCAAATCCTCAGTTTTGACGATTTTCAATCGAAAATTTTTTCTACCTCTCTTTAAATGAAAAGTATTAATACGGCAAATAACTTGTTTGGAAACTGAGCTACGTATTGTGAATAAGCTGTAGGGGTCATAAGTATCTGTCAGTAAAATACGTCACAGAGAAGGTCTGTGAAGAAAACTAGACCTCAGCAGAAAGACAACATATGAAAAGAAAAATCTATTCCTTATCCAGAGCCTCGAAATCAAATCTCTTTGATCTCCACGTTAGCCACTCGATCTGAGTTGGGTTGTTTTACCTCTGAGCGGCACTTTTTCGCACACCATGGGCTAAGTGGCCAGGTCACATGGATCCGGAAGGCTCAAAGAAGGTTGGGGGAGGGTACCCACTGGAACAGCTGTTAGGAGACAGGTGGTAGCCTCCCGTCAAAGCCATCCAGTGTGTTTTTTAACGTGCACAAGGTATGACTCTCCCATACAAGGCGCCACGGCTTAACGTCGTATCCGACGGACGGCGGCCTTTCCAAGCCCATCGGTGTCCCCTACTGATCGTGGGCAGGGCGGGAAATTTTGAGGAGATAAATCTCAACGCTGACCCAGCTGCGACTCGAACCTGGGAACTACAGATTACGAGCCTGGCTCGCTACCGACTGAGCCACCCCCGCCCCCGCTTAGAGGCGGCGCTGCCATACTTTCGAGTGGGCGAGATGCCCACTCGATCTGAGATAAATTAAGATTTTAAAACTCTGAACAAAAATATGTAAACTGAACCCCCTGCATGAAATAAATTATTATTATTATTAAAGAAATTTTAGAGAAAAGGCAGATGAAGATCAGTCTTTTATACCCCTACTCCTGTAGAGATGTACCACTGCAAAGTTCCCTTGCAGAAAAAGAATACTACAATTTCAAGATGTACACTGTTCAAAGTGAAAATCCAAACACCAAGAAGGAATGGAAGTAGAGATATGAAATCGCAGAAGGCAATCGGCCATCGGAGATATGCAAATGATCAAAGTTTTTCAGCGAATGGACACGTGATATCCAGCCGTGAGGCCACGAGCTCGTATCGTAGCATAATCGGCAGTGAGGTTGGAAAAAAACAGTGACGTGTCATTGCTACGAAAATGTTCGGAACATGCCTTGGAGATGGCGGGACCCTTACGTGCAATTGACGCCTTCTGATAGAGAGCGAATCGTCGATAGATGAGAGCTCAGATTGAAACTTCGAGCAATCGCTGCATGATGGAGCGCAATATGAGTACTGTGCAATGGTGAGGCTCACGCAACTTCATGGAGCACCAGATGACACGAAGGAGAGGTATGGGACCAGAACGCCACACCACAGGATGTAAAGATCGCATACTCATTAGGAGGACCATTCGTGACCATTTCGCCACAGCAACTCTGCTGCAGTGATTTGCGGACAGCTCTAGGTACTGTGATCTCCATGCAAACCATTAGACAACGTTTGCATGATGCTGGAATTAAAGCGAGAAGTCCAGTCCAGCATATGCCATTGCAGCAACATCACCAGTTATGCAGTCTCCACTAGTTTTGAACAAGGCAACATTGGATTATGGAATGGAGGAGACTGTTGGTCACAGATGAGTCCCGATTCTGTTTCAGCATGTCAGATGACTGTTTGTCCGCATGGTATCAGCATTGTCAACAACATGAGGAAGCCTATTCCATTAGAAGCCACACAGCTCTCCACCATGGTAAAATCGTATGGGGTGATTCACATATGGTGGCTGGACACTTCTGCTCCATGTTTCTGCCAAGACGATGGCGAGACTTTACATCGATGACATCGTTAATCCTGTGGCCCTGACTCTTCTTCACCACCATGCCTGAACTGATTCTGCAGCAAGACAATCCCACCCCATACACTGCACGTGCAACGATGCACGATCTCTAATGTGTGGACGTTCTCTCATGGCCGCCACACTCCCTGGACTTGTCACCCATTGAGCAAGTGTTGGACCTTATGGTTCGCCGCCTTCACCAGCTCGCTCCAGCGGCGAACCTGGTACATTTGCATGCCCAGTTGGATGCTGTTTGGAACGCCATATCTCAGGACACCATTAACGACCTGATCGCTGGAATGCCGAGACGTCTAGAGCTTGTATAACCGCCCATGGTGGGCCTACTACGTACTGATGAATCTGCAATAAAGCACGTACGTTGCGTTCTCACATTCGGTTTTTTGATTATTTGCACATCTATCACATTGCTTCCGTTTTGTCAGTTTCGGGAGTATACATCACTTCCTTCGCGATGTTGCGATCTCCACTTTGAGCAGTGTACAGTCGCTCAAAAAAGTATCCGAACGCTATGGTTGATTACAGAATTCAGAAAAAATATCTGGCAACGATTTTTTTAGAAATTAGTGATCTGGCAACCTTCGTGTTTCTAAAAAAATCGTTGCCAGATATTTTTTCTGAATTCTGTAATCAACCATAGCGTTCGGATACTTTTTTGAGCGACTGTACAAGACCGTTGGTCACTTCCCTTCCACTTTACTACTAATCACTTCGGGGTTCGCACTGGCTTTGTTGGCAAGTCGATCGGATGAGCCCCAAATGAGTGTAAGGGAGAAAAAAATTGTCGTTCTTCTCTTATTATAGTTATATCTGAGGAGACTTTAATTTACAAGAAATTTTCAGAGGTGCGTCCAATTCTTAAATACCACCCACACGAGACAGTATCCAATTATTAGATTTGGTTTCGGTTTTGATCTGATCTCGAAAGGCAGTTGCAATTAGATACTGATTTAGAATCCCAGTTGGTGCTTAGGGCAGATGTTCGCCACAACGACTCTTATTTTACTTTGTTGCAAGAACTTCCCAAAACATTCCATAAATAAAATGTCCTTAAATTACGTCTGGGAAAAAAAAACAAACCCGGTTTTATATTTAAAACCCCTATTCTGGTAAAACTATTAACACAGCCTTGTTACTCCATTGTGATATTTTGGGTTACTTTTAAACAATTGAAATAATTATCTACTTAAAAAAAAATATGCATTTGTCCTATCAGATTCTTGGGGGAAGGGGGGAGTACCTGGATACACCATTGATCTCTGTGTGACAACGTTTCATTTTCACGAATATTAGTAACGAAAATATCAGGTTAATGAAATAAAATTTATCCCGATATTAAAAAAGACCAGTACAAACGAAATTTTTAAAAAGAACATCTTTAAACAACATGTACAATGCAACGCTCTACAGATTTAAAGGGCATGAAATACCTATCCAATCACAGCACTATGAATTGCATGCTATATTGTACATCGGCCATACGCATTTGTGCCTCTCTCACTGTGTACCATACACGTTTTCTCCATATGCCCGCATAACGCTTAGAGGCTTTTGGGTTGGGTTGTTTTACCTCTGAGCGGCACTTTTTTGCACAACATGGGCTAAATGGCCAGGTCACATGGACCCCGAAGGCTCAGAGAAGGTTAGGGGAGGGGACCCACTGGAACAGATTTTGGGAGACAGATGGTAGCCTCCCGTCAAGACCATCCAGCGTGTTCTTTAACGTGCACAGGGTATGGCTCTCCCGCACACGGGGCCACGGCTTAACGTCCCATCCGACGGACGGCGGCCTTTCCAAGCCCATCGGTGTCCCCTACTGACCGTGGGCAGGGCGGGGAATTTTGCGGAGATAAATCTCAACGCTAACCCAGCTGGGACTCGAACCTGGGAACTACAGATTACAAGCCTGGCTCGCTACCGACTGAGCCACGCCCACCCCCGCTTAGAGGCCGCGCTGCCATACTTTCCTAGCATTAGAGGGAATTTTCCACATTTGGAGATCTACACGATTCTAATTCTAATTATTTTATGAAGTAAACTTTAATACAAGGCAAATTTCTTTCATAATGTATATTTTGTAGTGCGTAATCATCATATATAGCACCTATTTTAATTGCATTTCGGTATGACGAAGTTTCAGCATAAAGCATATAATTTTGTCACCTGCTGGCTTTTGTTACGCTGACATTTTACTGTATAATGTTTGGTTACACTCAGTTCTACAATGTGGAATTAGCATTTTGGGTGGGGTTTGATGATTATTTCTACAATTTAAACAGTTTGTTTTCAATTCACAGGAAATAGGCATATACACCTAAAGACTAAAATTAGACTGTATAATAGTTTGGTTCTTTCTGGGATTAGTTATGGTAGAGAAAATTGGACACTTTGTAAATAAAATAACAGGAAACTCGATGCTTTTGATTCCAGATGCTTACGCAGTATCTTGGGCATTAGATGGTCCAACTTTGTAACTAATCATGAGGTTAGGCAAAGGAGTTTACAACCTCTTTTAAGCAGCATATTGTGCAGAGAGAGACTCCGTTGGTTTGGCCATGTTGCCCGTATGAATAATTATAGATTGGCGAATAGGGTTATGAACAGTGTGTCTAAAGGTCTCAGAAAGAAGGGGAGACCTAGGATGCGGTGGGCAGACAATGTCAAACAGGACCTTGTTAGAATTGGTGTGCAGTGGCCAGATGCAGTAGATGTAGCTCAGGACAGATACGCTTGGAGAACTAAATTGCACGGTCTGGTTGGACCTCCGTAGCCCATGGCTGCTTGAGGATGATGATGATATTAATATATATTAAGTTATTCAGATTAAATATTAGTTATTCAGATATTACTTACTCTATCTTTTTTCATAATATTAGAAAAATTTATATATATTTTTTTAAAAATAATCATTTTATATAAAGAACAATGTTTATCCCAGAAAAATACTGCGTATAATTCCAAACAATTTGGACTGTTATATAACCTACCACTAACGAAATAGAATATTTCCGAAATAATTTTTGCTTCTTGCATCAAAATTATTCATTTCGTTACCTTCTCAGTTGAAAAATCCTAATACCTTTGATACTCTAATTAAAAATTATTATTTTTTTACGTATTAAAAAGTAAGAGTATAAAAGTGCTTCTTTCCTAAGTTTAATATTAACTATCATTGTAGTTATTATATCAGAATTTCTTATATATGAATGTCAATATGTAACTGGTGTATATCAACTAGTAGTAACTGCATGTAAACTGAATGGACAATATACCCATAATACCCGGATAACAATATGCAAAGCAGAAGTATCGCGTTCAGTCATGTGGGACGCTGAAATTGGCTATGTCTAAAAATAGAGAATGTCTCTATGCATTGGGAACCAATCACATAAAAGTAATCACGGGTAGGCAGCACGACATTAAGTGACTTTGACCATCGCCAGATAAAAGGTGCCAAGAAGGCCAGTTGTTCAATCACTGCAACTGCTGAACTGTAAGGGATTTCCATGTTAGACCGTTGCATGTGTATACCAGGACTACGTGAAATAACCTCAATACCATTGAGAATTTGTGGGATGAACTGGAAAGATCTATTCCAGCCCGCCAACCCCACCGGCAATTGTGAATGCTCTACAACAGGCGATCCTTAAAGCTTCATCGACGGTGGCACCTCTGTATTTTCAACATATCATTGAGTCCTTACCAAGACGTCTGGCTGCTATTTTGAGGACAAAAGGTGGAGCAACAGGCTATTAGATAGGTGTATATAATAATTTATCCATTCAATGTATTTGACTTTTTCTATTTGTTTGTCCGGATGCAAATAAGCTACATCAGCTTCGCTGGGATTTTTATTAACATTATTCAAAGTGTTTACTCTATTTTTTCTTGGGGCGGGGGTGGCTCAGTCGGTAGCGCGCCAGGCTCGTAATCTGTAGTTCCCAGGTTCGAGTCCCAGCTGCGTCAGCGTTGAGATTTATCTCCGCAAAATTCCCCGCCCTGCCCACGGTCAGTAGGGGACACCGCTGGGCTTGGAAAGACCACGGTCCGTCGGATGGGACGTTAAGCCGTGGCCCCGTGTGCGGGAGAGCCATACCCTATGCACGTTAAAGAACACGCTGGATGGCCTTGACGGGGGGCTACCATCTGTCTCCCAACAGCTGTTCCAGTGGGTCCCCTCCCCCAACCTTCTCTGAGCCTTCGGGGTCCATGTGATCTGGCCATTTAGCCCATGGTGTGCAAAAAAGTGCCGCTCAGAGGTAAAACAACCCAACCCAACTCTATTTTCTCTATTAACTGTATGTGCTATTTACATGGAATATGTCGCTCAATTCTTACAGTGAAGCTCTCAGAGCTTGATCAACTCTCTACATGTAAATGCGAAGAAAATAAGAAATTATTATTTTTATTTAACTGAAAGCTCTTGGGTAACTTAATTGGCATAGGGGTTGGCATAGGGGTTCAGCAGCGCATATTTCTACGTGTTAGGTTAGCTCTAACTGAGGCAATGGGCAGCTGTGACGTCGATCTTCGTAGGTTATGTTGTTTTATATCTGAGCTGCACTTTGTTTTGCAGACAATGGGCTAAATGGCCAAGTTACAAAGACCCTGAGGACTCTCGGAAGATTGGAGGAGGGACGATCTCAGTAGAACATGCCCTTGTATGAGAAGGTCTGTAAAAGCTAGGAGTAGCTTCTAGGATGTCCTATGTGTTGCAAATGAAGAATTCCAAATCAAATGAATCTCATTATAAATGCAAAGAACCATTCATTTATTAGAGAATATGTAGAAAATAATTAAAAGCCTCATGATTCTTATTTTTAATTACTATACACCGATTAAGATGCTGAAATCACTTTCTAAAAAAAAAATATTTAATTTTTTTCGTAATTATAAGGAAAATTAGAGATTTAAATAATTTTGAACCCGAGCCCGATCATCAACTGTAGTATTTAAGAATAATATTCTAAAATAATTTTGAAGTATCAATGCCGCATATAATTTTATGATTGCTAAATTCACGCCCTTATTAAAATAATTTGTTAATTTTTAAAAAAAACTGGATCATTTGCTGCAGTTTTTAATTCAGATTTCATTTGGAAAACGCTTTTGTAAATTTCAAATTAGCAATGCTGCAATGTGTTCGTTCATCCAACTGTACAGAACCACAAAAAAGTAGCATGTGCAAATGATAGAAATTTCATGGGCTAATTTCAATTGGTTGCATTCGAATACTTTGAGCTGCGACCGATATCGCCACCTTAATCCCACCTACTACAACCTATGCATCCATGTAAATGATTTATTATGAATTTCATAGCCAGTTTTCTTTCTTAAAAACTTTTTTTTTATCTTATGGGTTTAGTAATCGCAAAATGCAATCGCTTAGGACATCGTTTTCACAACTTGAATTCATCCCTTATATAAAAATTCCCTTATAAATCCTTATAAATCCCTTATAAATGAAAAAATAAGTTAAGATTTGCGATATCAAAAGCGACTGAATCACGTGATGTATTTGAATTTCACTACAAACAATAATTGAACGTTTTCAGTCTACCAGTGGAACCAATTTATAATCGAGATATAAAAAAATAGAATTGGACTTTCATTCTAGGAAGTGCCGATGAAGATCACGGAATGTGGTTTCTATTGAGGTATTTTCAACATTTTGCAAGTAAAATTTTAAAACATTTTCCCTAAAACTAACTTTTAAAAATACGATTTTTAGCTGTTGTAAAATTCATTCTTAGTTTCAAAATATGGCTTATAAGAATTTGACACATACAAGAGTTTTAAAAGTGGCAAAGAATAGCAGCCGATTCTTTCCAATACACATATTTGCTTGACCAACGATTTAAAAACATTAGGCTTTTTTTTCACAGATTTTCTCTGTGGGAATTTAAAGCTAAAATGTTCTTCATTGACTCTTGCGTTCCAAAAAGAAAAGATTTATACTTCTGGTTTTCAAACTATGATCAACATTCACGTTTTTAGTAGCTCCAATATCTACTGAGCTTTTCTTTTTCTTTCTCTTAGAGCAGTGTCTCGCAAATTGTGTGCCGCGAGAGATTTTCAAATTGACACTAGATATTCCAAAGATTTCATTTTGACTTCACTTGTGTTATCGACGTGCTTTAATATCGGCGTGCTATCGACGTGCTTTAATATCGGCGTGCTATCGACGTGCTTTAATAAAAATCTTTCAGATTTTATCAACTGGGATCTTGTAAGTATTTATCAAGCTTTTTCCAAATTTTGGTATTAATTTTTGATTATTTCAAGCCATAGAATGGACAAATATTTAAAACAAACACCGAGTTATGAATTAAAGAACGAGAGCAAATCTTCAAGTAAAACCAGGCTGATGACGTCAATAAAGCGCAAATATAATGACGATTATATAGAGTTTGCTTTTATTCTTTGTTAGGTGTGCCGCGGAAAAAAAATTAGATTCAGTGTGCCGCGGGAAAAAAAATTAGATTCAGTGTGCCACGGAAAAAAAATTAGATTCAGTGTGCCACGGAAAAAAAATTAGATTCAGTGTGCCGCGGGAAAAAAATTAGATTCAGTGTGCCGCGGAAAAAAAATTAGATTCAGTGTGCCGCGGAAAAAAAATTAGATTCAGTGTGCCGCGGAAAAAAAATTAGATTCAGTGTGCCGCAGAGTAAAAAACTTTGCGAGACACTGTCTTAGAGCGTAATTTTTAATACATACAGTTTCAGTTAACATTTCTTATATTAAATGAAAAATAAGAAGGATTGTTTTATAGTTATTCATTTTGCCTCTATTACATCAGTTCTTCATCGACCCCTTCCATAACTATGTGAGTTCATGTTAACAGCTAGATCTTATATTTTAAATACAACGATATCTCCATTCATGAAATATATCATATATATACAACCTATATTCACGAAAGGAATTTGAATTTAACGCTAATAGTGGATATTTAATAGAAAAAGGAAATGGTCAGGGCAACTGCTATCGAATCGACCAGAATGATGTCATTATGTATTTACTGAAATATAGGTATAATAGTATGATTGAAAAGCCTAGACAAGTTCTAACATTTTACTACGAATACGCAGGTGCCCATGTTGAACATTTTGGATTTGTCCTCCTAACATTTCGATTTCTTAAATCAGTAATCCATAAATATTTCTATTTGCGTGTGTTTTTTAGTTTTCTAGACTTTTGAATCATGTTATATAACAAAATTTTAAATTCCCTTCAGACATTCCATTTGCTACAGAGGTCTGAGAAAAGCTTCTCGGTAGTTATAATGTATCATAGAACTGGATGTTTTCAGATAGAGTAGTTCTGAAATATGATGTGTTATCTGGGATTAGACCCAAGTACAGTCGCTCAAAAGAATATCCGAACACTATGGTTGATTACAGAATTCAGAAAAAATATCTGGCAACGATTTTTTTTAGAAATTAGTGATCTGGCAACCTTCGTGTCACGTGACACGATGGGATGAAAAAATTTTACTGATGCGATAAATATGCTGTAGCATTTCTTGTAGTACATTTTTGCAATATTACTGTACTAGAGTTCTGTAGCATTTTGTACTGTAACATTACTGGACTACATTTCTGTGACATTTGTCCTGTAACATCACACTGTACCACATATATTCATACTGTATTATGTAATATTTTGTACTGCAACACTCTGTACTGTAACATCACTGTACTATATACCATAGCACACGGTTTCCCAAACTTTATGTAGATGAGACGGATTTTTTGTCAGTAAACGTTTTTTGCAGCCCAAAAATATAACCAAAAAAGGGATAAATTTTCACCCTTTACTTAATTTGATAGCAATAAGCCATTTATTTTGTGTGCACATTATAACTTTAAAATAACTAAACAATGAAAACTAAAAAGAAAATACGAAATATGGAACGAGAACCAGTCGTATAAAGGTACAGTCGCTCAAAAAAGTATCCGAACACTATGGTTGATTACAGAATTCAGAAAAAATATCTGGCAACGATTTTTTTTTAGAAATTAGTGATCTGCCAACCTTCGTGTCACGTGACACGAACGTTGCCTGATCACTAATTTCTAAAAAATAATCGTTGCCAGATATTTTTTCTGAATTCTGTAATCAACCATAGTGTTCGGATACTTTTTTGAGCGATTGTACGACTGGTTCTCGCTCCATATTTCGAATGTTGCTCGATAACAATAGGGTGCCGGGAGAATGCTACTATTTGCATATTTTCTAAGAACCCGTAATTTTTTTTTTACCAAGGGGGCGGATCACACTCTGAGGAATGATGCCATAGTGTATTCTCTGCTGTAATATTTACTGTACTGCATTTACAACTTTAACATGTTCTAACAGCGGAAATTTCAATTATTAGAAGATTCGGAAAATGCGATTCAAAATATGTATTTCATAAATATATATCGAACAAAAAATTATATTTCTTTTTGTCTCTTAAAACAAAAAAATTTAAATGTTTCTTGAATCAAACGGAGAGACAGACGACAAAGTGAAAAGGGTTGGGTTGTTTTACCTCTGAGCGGCACTTTTTTGCACACCATGGGCTAAATGGCCAGGTCACATGGACCCCGAAGCTCAGAGAAGGTTGGGGGAGGGGACCCACTGGAACAGCTGTTGGGAGACAGATGGTAGCCTCCTGTCAAGGCCATAGAGCGTGTTCTTTAACGTGCACAGGGTATGGCTCTCTCCCGCACACGGGGCCACGGCTTAACGTCCCATCCGACGGACGGCGGCCTTTCAAAGCCCATCGGTGTCCCCTACTGACCGTGGGCAGGGCGGGGAATTTTGCGGAGATAAATCTCAACGCTGACCCAGCTGGGACTCGAACCTGGGAACTACAGATTACGAGCCTGGCGCGCTACCGACTGAGCCACCCCCGCCCCCAAATTCCTGGAGAGATGCTTCTTGGAACAAACAGTTCAAACAAAATTACCGACGTTTTGAAGAAGTAAATACTAATATAGGACAAATTTCTTTCATAATGGCAGGTTTTTTTATTCTATTTCAATGTAACGAAATTTCAATATATCGAATATATTTTGTTCAGCTGCTCGATTTCGTTATACATCCATACCTCGATTCACACATTACATTCCGAGAAATCACCGTGTAAATCGAAACCAGCAACTTATGGGAAAAAGGGGGATAGATTCCGAAAAAAATCTTGCTGTGACTAAAACATAAATTGAAAGTTTCATTTATACATGCTTATCAGAAATTTCAGTTCAGCAGTGATAATAAGCATTTAATGCAACATTATTTCGTACTTTATTTCCACTAATTCAGATACACTTAGATTAATTTCTCATCCATTTCTCTTTGATCACGAAAAATACCCATCGTTAATGTAGACGTACAGTCACTCAAAAAAGTATCCGAACACTATGGTTGATTACAGAAGTCAGAAAAAATATCTGGAGCGTGTACAGCAACTGTACACGCTCCAGTTACCGTTCACAGCAAACTGGAGCGTGTGCAGTTACTGCACACGCTCCAGTTTGCTGTGAACGGTAACTGCACACGCTCAATATTTCCGTGAGTGAGCCCACACGATCTAGTATCAAAATAATATGACCACCTACAGTCGCTCAAAAAAAGTATTCGAACACTACGGTTGATTACAGAATTCAGAAAAAATATCTGGCAACGATTTTTTTTAGAAATTAGTGATCTGGCAACCTTCGTGTCACGTGACACAAAGGTTGACACGAATACTAATTTGTAAAAAAAATCGTTGCCAGATATTTTTTATGAATTCTGTAATCAACATTAGTGTTCGGATACTTTTTTGAGCGACTGTACACTATCGAATTTGAAGAGGAAATTTGAAAGAAGGATATTTATGAACTAAATATGAATTAAAAATTAAGCATTTGTACAAATACTTATTGCTTTATTTTATAAAATTAGCATTTATATGATACTTAATAAAACTATATTCAAATCAGCTGTATTTACAGCAAAGTTGTTGCCTAAAATGAGAAATACACGGTTTCTACTGGTGTGAAAATTTCGGGTTGGAAAAGTCAGATTTCACTGCAGATTGAAAAAAGGCTTCTTTCTTTAAGGTGTCACGCGACAGATTGAATTATATTACCAAGAATATAATTTTAGCGGAAGAATATAACTTGTCATAGATGGCGATTTTATTAATATAGGAATTTACCATTGAGACTCTGGGGCATCAGGCCACTTGAACATTTAAATTAATGTCTAAAATTACTTGTACCTTGTCTTTACTGTAACCCCCCTGCATGGAATAAATTTAATATATATTTATTATTCTCGAAAATGAATGATAACAATTAAAAGCATTTAGTTGATTTTTATTTTGTGATTACGGTCTGATAATCTGCCTTGACGCTGTTAACCATTGTTGCTGGAGCGGGGGTGGCTCAGTCGGTAGCGCGCCAGGCTCATAATCTGTACATCCCAGGTTCGAGTCCCAGCTGGGTCAGCGATGATATTTATCTCCCCAAATTTCCCCGCCCTACCCACGGTCAGTAGGGGACACCGATGGGCTTGGAAAGGCCGCCGTCCGTCGGATAGGACGTTAAGCCGTGGCCCCTTGTGTGGGAGAGCCATATCTGTGCACATTAAAGAACACGATGGATGGCTTTGACGGGAGGCTATCATCTGTCTCCCAACAAGCTGTTCCAGTGGGTCTCCTCCCCTAACCTTCTCTGAGCCTTCGGGTCCATGTGACCTGGCCATTTAGCCCATGGTGTACAAAAAAGTGCCGCTCAGAAATAAAACAACCCAACCATTGTTGTTTCATAATATGTATTATATCAACATGCATTAAGATAAATCTCAATCTGTACCGTATGGAACAGAATCTATTGTGTAAATCGAAACCAGTTGCATTTTTTGACCGTGAAAATTGAGATGCTATACTGACATTTCACTGTAATCATCTTAAAAGTGCAAATAAGAACCTTCAAATGTAAAAGTCAACAAAATTATAATAAAAGGTGATGTGTTTTTTTGAGTAGATATTTGTTCCAAGAAAATTTTTCTTTGGTTATATCTGAAAGATAATTTTTTTTTCTGGAATCCACTATCGGAAATACGTCTCCGCAGATCTGGATTGGTTGGGTTGATTTACCTCTGAGCGGCACTTTTTTGCACACCATGGGCTAAATGGCCAGGTCATATGGACCCCGAAGGCTCAGAGAAGGTTGGGGGAGGGGACCCACTGGAACAGCTGTTGGGAGACAGATGGTAGCCTCCCGTCAAGGCCATCCAGCGTGTTCTTTAACGTGCACAGGGTATGGCTCTCCCGCACACGGGGCCACGGCTTAACGTCCCATCCGACGGACGGCGGCCTTTCCAAGCCCATCGGTGTCCCCTACTGACCGTGAGCAGGGCGCGGAATTTTGCGGAGATAAATCTCGACGCTGACCCAGCTGGGACTCGAACCTGGGAACTACAGATTACGAGCCTGGCGCGCTACCGACTGAGCCACCCTTTATCTTGATAGATGCCCAATGGAAAGGAGTTGTTGGAAATGTTACAAAACAAAGCTATTCAGTTGAAATAAATTCGATCTCGATATTTCTTAACTTTCCTTTCTAATTAGTAAACACAACTTATGATTAGTTTTGCTAATTAACGATATGAGATCAATGTGCACCCAGAATTCACAAAATTTTATAGTCTTGAAGTTGTGTGGTTTTACCTCTGAGTGTCACTTTTGAGTACAAACTAGGCTAAATGGCCAGGTTACAAGGACCCCATAATGCTCAGAGAAAGGTGGTGGATGGGTTGGGTAGTTTTACCTCTGAGCGGCACTTTTTTGCACACCATGGGCTAAATGGCCAGGTCACATGGACCCCGAAGGCTCAGAGAAGGTTGGGGGAGGGGACCCACTGGAACAGCTGTTGGGAGACAGATGGTAGCCTCCCGTCAAGGCCATCCAGCGTGTTCTTTAACGTGCACAGGGTATGGCTTTCCCGCACACGGGGCCACGGCTTAACGTCCCATCCGACGGATGGTGGCATTTCCAAGCCCATCGGTGTCCCTTACTGACCGTGGGCAGGGCGGGGAATTTTTGCGGAGATAAATCTCAACGCTGACCCAGCTGGGACTCGAACCTGGGAACTACAGATTACGAGCCTGGCTCGCTACCGACTGAGCCACCCCCGCCCCGTGGTGGATGGGATCCACTGAAGAGCTGTTAGAAGACGGAGAGTAGCCTCCCGTTAAGGTCATCCAGGGTGTTCTTTATGTGCAATATGGCTTCACATGATAAAATTTTTGTTACCAAAGTTGTATTTAAATGAAAGAAAATTGTTTGGAAACATGAAAATTATCCTCTTTTGGCACGACAGTAGATGAAATTAAATTTATTCTAAGAAGCAATGCCAATTATCTGAAAAAGAAAAAAACAGTGGTGCTGTTTCAGAAATACTTGTTCACATCCCACGTGGAGAAATTTCTGCGAATGCCACCTGGAAGTGGGGGTGGGGAGAATCGTGGGTTCGGTTCTCTCACTGCGCTCAACACAATTTTTCCTCTATATCCATGTCAATAGGAAATTGTGAATTGAGTTGTCAATTTGCGAAGTACTGTGGATGAAAAATACCTAAATTTCTGTTATGATGAAGAGACCAAAAGTTTGCAACTCGAAGCCTTTTTCTAGCCTTAGTTCTCCAAACTCATTCCCAATCTCTTTCGGGTTATTTAAAACGAAGGAAATCGATGCATCAATAGAGATGTAAAGCGTGACTCCAATTTAAAATATAACAAAATATACACTACTTTTTCCTTTTAAGAGTTTTTGATTCCTACTCAATATCAAATTCATATGCATAAATTATATGTGATAATATAAATAAATATTTATAACTTTATAAGAATTAAATGCAAGAAAATTCAAATTGTGTATCTTTGTTTATCTTAGATATATTGAATTTTCCTATAATAAATATAAATTCCCATACCTAAAGTTATTTATATTCAGTTTGATCCACGTCTAAAAATAAGAATGGAAATATTCCCCTAAGAGTGGAATTGATTCCTTTTCTTACAGTGTTCAAATTGTCAATGAATGCGGAATGCACATTTAACGAGGAGTGGGGGATGGATCCAGTTGATAGGTTCGTAACCTGCTGATTCACGTTCCACTGACAACTTGATACACCCAGCCTGCCCTTAATTGAGAAAGGGGAATACTGTTGGACTGGAAAGGCCGCCGTCCTTCGGATGGGACGTTAAGCCGTGACACCGTGTGTTGGATATTCCGAGCTTATTGAACTGTCCCGGGGAAATTCACTGCGTTCTGTAATGTGCACATGGTATGGCTACCGTTAGCCATACCATGTGCACATTACAGAACGTACTGAATTTATAAGAATAGCCATACCATGTGCACATTACAGAACGTACTGAATTTATAAGAATCGCCATACCGTGTGCGCATTACAGAACGTACTGAATTTATAAGAATAGCCATACCATGTGCACATTACAGAACGTACTGAATTTATAAGAATCGCCATACCGTGTGCGCATTACAGAACGTATTGAATTTATAAGAATAGCCATACCGTGTGCGCATTACAGAACGTACTGAATTTATAAGAATAGCCATACCATGTGCACATTACAGAACGTACTGAATTTATAAGAATAGCCATACCATGTGCACATTACAGAATGTACTGAATTTATGAGAATAGCCATACCATGTGCACATTACAGAACGTACTGAATTTATAAGAATAACCATACCGTGTGCGCATTACAGAACGTACTGAATTTATAAGAATAGCCATACCATGTGCACATTACAGAACGTACTGAATTTATAAGAATAGCCATACCAAGAACGTACTGCATGTGCACATTACAGAACGTACTGAATTTATAAGAATAGCCATACCATGTGCACATTACAGAACGTACTGAATTTATATGAATAGCCATACCGTGTGCGCATTACAGAGCGCACTGAATGGCCTTGACGGGCAACTTCCACCTGTCTCCTAAAACCATTGGACACCCTTCTCCAATCTTCTTGGAATCCTTGTAACCTGGCCATCTAGCCAATTGTATACAAAATAGTTCTGCTCGGAGACCGAACAACTCACCCCATCATTTCTCGCACACATGGAAACTCAAGCTGAAACAGGATTTTTTTTTTCAGTAGAACTTATCTGGAAAACGAAATAACTATTTTGCATAATCTGCGACTGTTATTGGAAACCTGGAAATTTGATTCTAAACCGCAGAAAGTGAACTAGAATCACTTTTCTTGAAAAGAGGACTAAATACACCTCAGTAAAAAAAAAAATGGCGAAATACCGAAGTGAAGATTACTTTGTGGTATGACTATGAAATATGTCCATGACTTCTTGAAATAGGAGGGATAAGAAAAGCTTTGGAATAAGGAATTCCGGAATAAGTAATAGACAGATTGGTCTTGTCCGGTACCAAATTAAAAAATATTTCATTGCAAATTTTTAGAAAATAAAATATTTAAAAAAACAGAAAATATACTAATTTTAATAGCACTATGGATTCAGAATAACTAACACTTATTACAAACACCGCGACATACATAAGTACACATGGGTTTCACCTGATGGGCTGCATAAGAATATGATTGATTACATATTAATTAACAGCAAATGGGCTAGTTCTGTTAGGAATACCAGGGCATATAGGGGAGCTGAAATTGGATCTGACCATTACCTTGTTAAAAGTGTCTTGCAACTTAAACTTAAAAAGTGTTGTGCTAAGGTTAAAAAATTTACTTTTAATACTGAAGCTCTGAAAGATCCAGTTATAGCCAAAGCTTACCATGATAGGTTACTTAGACATTATGACAGTCATGGTTTACTTACTACTGAAGTTGAGGAAAAATGGGATCATTTTAAACAGGCTTTTTTGGACACTAACAGTACTCTTTAAGGAAAATAGGAGCAGAAGAGGCAAAATTATCTGAGTGATAAGGCACTTGAGCTTATTTCGGAAAGAAAGAACTGCAGGAATGCCCTTAATTAATACCCTACTAGTCCTAATAGAAAGCATTACAGAGACCTTAATAAACTTGTAAAGGATCAGTTAGCTGCTGATAAGAATCTTTGGCTTGATGGTTTGGCTGACAAAGCCGAGGAAGCAGTTAGACAGCACAACAGCAGAGAGCTGTACCAGATAGTTAATGTTTTGTGTGGTAGAAAACGGACAGGCATACAAGGATTGAAGGATAAACAAGGTAAGGTTATAGAAGGGGAGGATTCTGTCATGGCTAGGTGGGCTGAGCATTTCAGTGATGTTCTAAACAGTGTAGTTAGTTCTACTCCCATTGTTTGCAATGATGATAGATGCATTGGTGGCTTTAATGTTTGCCCTATAACACAATCTGAAGTTATTTTAGCTGTTTCTAAACTTAAACTTCATAAATCCCCAGGGGTAGATGAAATTACTACGGAAATGCTTAGAGCTGGGAATGCTTCGATTACGACTTGCATGACTGAAATTCTGAATCTCTTTTATGATAAAGGCATGGTTCCTAAGGATTTTACCAGAGCTATTGTTATCCCTATTTTCAAAAAGGTGATCGCAGTTCTTGTGATAACTATAGGGGTATCAGCCTACTCTCTGTTCCAGGTAAAGTTCTTTCCATGATTGTGCTTAATAGAATTAAGAATCTGGTTGACAGTCAATTGCGTGATGAGCAATGTGGATTGCAGAAGTGGTAGGTGATGTGTGGATCAGATATTTTCACTTAGGCAGATTCTTGAGAAATGTTTAGAGTTTCAGAAACCTTTGGTTGCTAGCTAGCTTTGTTGATTTCAAAAAGGCTTTCGACTCTGTTGATCGTCATAATTTGTGGTTGATTGTGAAATCATATGGTATACCAGACAAGTTAGTTAACATTATGAAAGCTCTCTATAATAACACTGAGTCGTGTGTGAGAGTTGGTAAGGCTTGTAGCAATTGGTTTAGCATTACTTCTGGTGTTCGACAAGGGTGCATTTTGTCTCCTTTTCTCTTTAGCTTGGTTATTGATTATGTTATGCGAAATTCACTTCAAGGGAAAGATTTTGGCCTTAAATGGGCTGGAGATGCGAAAATTTCTGATTTAGATTATGCTGATGATTTAGCCCTTTTGGCAAATGATGTTGATGAGATGAACTCTTTCATTCGAGCTGTTGATGAGACTGGTAGTAGAGTAGGTTTGGTTATAAACAGAGAGAAAACTAAAGTGATGAAAATTGGTCAGGCAGGCTGTGATTCAGTTAATCTGAATGGTTGCAGTCTTGAGCAGGTGTCACAGTTTAATTATCTTGGGAGCTATGTAACAGATAATGGTGATGTGCGGCATGAGATTAACAGACGAATAGGGATTGCTGGCGGGACTTTTAAGAATCTATGGAGAGTGTGGAGAAATAGGCGTATACACCTAAAGACTAAAATTAGACTGTATAATAGTTTGGTTCTTTCTAGGGTTAGTTATGGTAGTGAAACTTGGACACTTTGTAAACAAGATAACAGGAAACCAGATGCTTTTGATTCCAGATGCTTACGCAGTATCTTGGGCATTAGGTGGTTTAACTTTGTAACTAATGATGAGATTAGGCAAAGGTTGGGTTGGGTTGTTTTACCTCTGAGCGGCACTTTTTTGCACACCATGGACTAAATGGACAGGTCACAAAGACCCCGAAGGCTCAGAGAAGGTTGGAGGAGGGGACCCACTGGAGCAGCTGTTGGGAGACAGATGGTAGCCTCCCGTCAAGGCCATCCAGCGTGTTCTTTAACGTGCACAGGTTATGGCTCTCCCATACACGGGGCCACGGCTTAACGTCCCATCCGACGGACGGCGGCCTTTCCAAGCCCATCGGTGTCCCCTACTGACCGTGGACAGGGCGGGGAATTTTGCGGAGATAAATCTCAACGCTGACCCAGCTGGGACTCGAACCATTTGGCAAAGGAGTTTGCAACCTCCTTTAAGCAGCATATTGTGCAGAGAGAGACTCCGTTGGTTTGGCCATGTTGCCCGTATGAATAATTATAGATTGGCGAATAGGGTTATGAACAGTGTGCCTAAAGGCCTCAGAAAGAAGGGGAGACCTAGGATGCGGTGGGCAGACAATGTCAAACAGGACCTTGTTAGAATTGGTGTGCAGTGGCCAGATGCAGTAGATGTAGCTCAGGATAGACTTGCTTGGAGAACTAAATTGCACGGTTTGGTTGGACCTCCGTAGCCCATGGCTGCTTGAGGATGATGATGATGATTATGTTTTAAAACAGTATAAGGGGGGAAAAGTAATTTCGTTCGATTCGAACCTCATTCTGAATGATGACAACAATATGACACCTAATAGCTTAAACGAAGGAGCATTTAATTATATATAATAATATATAAATAGATTTTTCTGAAACATCTTAACAAATAGCCAAACAGTTTAAAAATGGGAAATATGGGGAAAATTGCAACACTTAGTTATATGTATTCTTATGAAATGATGCCTACATCTTCCATTTAAAAACTTCCATTTTTACCTGTTTTCTTTTGAAACAATTCCAAAAGATTAAGAAAAAGTCGAATGGCAACAGTTCAAAGACTGTTCTGCTTGAAACTTTAGTGTGGAAGCATTACCAAAAAGAAGAAAATAACTCAAATACCCCGGTGAAAATAGAGGTCACAAAAATGACTGCTAGCAATACTATATATATAACGGAGATCTCTCTGCACAGTATACTGCTCAGAGGAGGTTGTCGACTCCTTTGCCTAACAGCTTATCATTAGTTACAAAGTTGAACCACCTAATGTCCAAGATACTGCGTAAGCATCTAGAATCAAAAGCATCTAGTTTCCTGTTATCATGTTTACAAACTAACCCTAGAAAGAACCAAACTATTATACAGTCTAATTTTAGTGTTTAGGTGTATACGCCTATTTCTCCACACTCTCCATAGATTCTTAAAAGTCCCGCCAGCAATCCCTATTCGTCTGTTAATCTCATGCCGCACATCACCATTATCTGTTACATAGCTCCCAAGATAATTAAACTGTGACACCTGTTCAAGATTGCAACCCTTCAGATTAACTGAATCACAGCCTGCCTGACCAATTTTCGTCACTTTAGTTTTCTCTCTGTTTATAACCAAACCTACTCTACTACCAGTCTCATCAACAGCTCAAATGAAAGAGTTCATCTCATCAACATCATTTGCCAAAAGGGCTAAATCATCAGCATAATCTAAATCAGAAATTTTCGTATCTTCAGTCCATTTCAGGCCAAAATCTTTCCCTTGAAAGTGAATTTCGCATATCATAATCAATAACCAAACAAAAGAGAAAAGGAGACAAAATGCACCCTTGTCGAACACCAGAAGTAATGCTAAACCAATTGCTACAAGCCTTACCAACTCTCACACACGACTCAGTGTTATTACAGAGAGCTTTCATTATGTTAACTAACTTGTCTGGTATACCATATGATTTCACAATCAACCACAAATTATGACGATCAACAGAGTCGAAAGCCTTTTTGAAATCAACAAAGCTAGCAATCAGAGATTTCTGAAACTCTAAACATTTCTCAAGAATCTGCCTAAGTGAAAATATCTGATCCACACATCCCCTACCACTTCTGAATCCACACTGCTCATCACGCAATTGAATGTCAACCAGATTCTTAATTCTATTAAGCACAATCATGCAAAGAACTTTACCTGGAACAGAGAGTAGGCTATTGACAACACTTTTTAGTTTAACAGCCTAACACAACACTTTTTAAGTTTAAGTTGCAACACACTTTTAACAAGGTAATGGTCAGATCCAATTTCAGCTCCCCTATATGACCTGGTATTCCTAACAGAACTAGCCCATTTGCTGTTAATTAATATATAATCAATCATATTCTTATGCAGCCCATCGGGTGAAACCCATGTGTACTTATGTATGTCGCGGTATTTGTAATAAGTGTTAGTTATTCTGAATCCATTGAGTTTACTTACCTGTAGGAGACGTTGTCCATTGCCATTGCAGCTACCAATACCAAAAGGGCCGATTACTCGTCCCCAAAGGTCAGAATCAGTACCAACTTTGGCATTGAAGTCACCAAGAACAAGGATAATATCTCCTTTCTTGACAGAATTCAAAATATCCTGAAGTTGTCCATAAAACCTATCCTTCTCATCCTCATCGTCATCCTCAGTGGGGGCATAACAGCAGATAACATTCAAGTCTTTAATGCTTGTCTGAAATTTTGCTGTAAGAAACCTTTCATTAATGAACTCATATCCTAGAAGAGCATCACTAGCTTGTCTGCTTAGAAGCAGACCCACGCCTTGGTGATGCTTGTTGTCATCCCTCCCTGAAAAGAGAAATCTAAGATTATTTTTAAGAATCTGACCTTTATCTGTCCATCTGGTCTCTTGCAAGCCGAGAATATCTAAATTATAATGGTGGAATTCTTGTGTGAGGACATCAAGAGAAAAAGCTCTGTGCAGAGTCCTCACATTCCAACTACCTATGGAGAGAAAATGGTTAGTGGGATGTTTAAAGAAACTATGTTTATTGAGAGAGGGAATGCCGACAATATCAAACAACCCCCTAATCGCAGGCATGGGGCAAAGACCCGTTCCCCCACCATTAAAGGCTGAAGCCATCTACAAGACTTCTTCCTTTCAAATGTAGAATTTGACGATGCCAGTAGAAGCAAGAGTGCAGGTGCCTGCGATGATCTCTGCTCAGTATTATCCACCAGCTGATAAACATATCCTGTGAATCTATTCACAGGATATGTTTATCAGCTGAATAGATTCACAGGATATGTTTATCAGCTGATAAACATATCCCGTGAATCTATTCACAGGATATGTTTATCAGCTGGTTATTTGTTTGTGTCAACCCACAAACAAACAGAAAACACAGCGGATGATTTTCCCTCCACAGAAGCTCACCAATGCAGCAAAATCAGGATCCTTAATCAAGCTCAGAGCCTTATTCCAGTCCAGTGGGTTTACATGGTCAGCACCAGGATCCTGTGTTGTTGACCACTCCTCAGCATTGTAATAAAAAAAAGAAAGAAAAGTAGCCATAGTTGTCCAGATCAGTAGTCCACACTAATTTGGCAGCTCTCCACTTCCGTTCACTTCCATAAGAGAGTGTCTTTTTTAAAGATAGTAGGGGACACCGATCGGCTTGGAAAGGCCACCGTCCGTCGGATTGGACGTTAAGCCGTGGCTCCTTGTGCGGGAGAGTCATACCCTGTGCACGTTAAAGAACACGCTGGATGGCCTTGACGGGAGGCTACCATCTGTCTCTCAACAGCTGTTCCAGTGGATTCCCTCCCCCAACCTTCTCTGAGCCTTCGGGGTCCATATGACTTGGCCATTTAGCCCATGGTGTGCAAAAAAGTGCCGCTCACAACCCAACCCAACCAACGTTTGAAAGATACTAACAGCCTACACCACGAGAAGGCGGGGTCGGACATTAGGTACTAAGCCTAGCAGGTTCTATGCATCCTCACAGGGGATTGGTGCATAGCTCTCCTTCCAGTGGCTACCTTGCTACCATTTACATGTGAAATCCAATATCGTATATTAAAAAAAAAATTACATTTCAGATATTTACATTTGTGTTAAGGGCATTCATTATATTTCATTTTTATCACCATTATACTTAATTCCACTTTTATTTTAACTAAGGCTTGAATATAAGATTGTAACTACCATATTCGGTTTCTATAAAAATATTTCTCATGCAACGGGCAGATTCATCTAGCCTGCAACTCCCATTCCCCATAAATGCTAGATAACCGGGATTTAATTCATCGGATTTCGCGACGTTTGTGCCAGCATAGAAATGAGGTTATGTTGCGGAACAGAGCGTTCCCAATTCATCAACCAGGATGATTTAAATAACTTTAAGTTCAAATATACAACCACTGACACGGCAACTTTTGACGCGTCTTGTTTGCTCTGCAAAATAGATGAAACGAGTTTTCTGTTTTTGTTTCGGGTCCAACATGAAAGCGATCAATCCACCCGAACACTGCGATTTAATAATGGCCCTACCAACAGCTGTCACGTGATCACGATTTCGTCCTGGGTGAAGAAGACATCCAGTAGTGGGAAAATTAATGGCGTCGTCCATTACAGATGGATCACGATCTGGAGTACATAATGACAGGTCTTCCTCAAGCTCTGGCACAGAGAACAGACAAGCCGCTTTGCCTTCTTCTGTAACGCCTGCAACGCCGCCCGTGGTAGGTACGCTAACTATGGCATATGCGGAATTCTCCCCCTTGCGGTTAGGCATTTTTTGATTGGGATGATTTCGACTGCGGCTTCGGGAATCAGCTCGAGCTGTATGTTTAAACAAGAACAGAGGAAGAACATCAAAAAACATTTTATCGCTGTCTCATTACTTTTAAATGGATGCACTGTTATTTTCTTTCCTTTGCCATTAATTTTTGTCATCAAAGTTATTAATTACAGCAGAAATGTTTCTTTCAGTTATGAAACCAATTGGACTGGATTGGATTGTTTTACCTCTGAGTGGCACTTTTTTTGCACACCATGGGCTAAATGGCCCCGAAGGATCAGAGAAGGTTGGGGGAGGGGACCCACTGGAACAGCTGTTGAGAGACAGATGGTAGCCTCCCATCAAGGCCATCCAGCGTGTTCTTTAACGTGCACAGGGTATGGCTCTAACGCACACGGGGCCACGGCTTAACGTCCCATCCGACGGACGGCGGCCTTTCCAAGCCCATCGGTGTCCCCTACTGACCGTAGGCAGGGCGGGAAATTTTGCGGAGATAGATCTCAACGCTGACCCAGCTGGGACTCGAACCTGGGAACTACAGATTACGAGCCTGGCGCGCTACCGACTGAGCCACCCCCTCCCCTTATGAAACCAAACTTACTTTCATGTTCGGTTGTTTTTACCTCTGAGCGGCACTTTTCTGCACATAGTGGGCTAAATAGTCACGTCATAAGGACCCCGAGGCCTCAGAGAAGGTTGTGGGAAGGGAACCCACTGGACAGGTATTAGGAAACAGATGGTAGCCTCTCGTCAAGGCTATCGAGCGTGTTCTTTAACGTGAACAGAGCATGACTCTCCCGTACACGGTACTATAGCTTAACGTCTCATCCGACGGACGTCGGCCTTTCCATTGATGTATTGAAGCCCAAGGGCAGGGCGGGGAGTTTAGCGTAGATAAATCTCAACGCTGGCCCAGGCTGGACTCGAACCTGGGAACTGCAGATTAAGAGACTGGTGCGTTACCGACTGAGCCTTCTCCGTCCCTTTTATATGAAATAGTTCTATGGTAGAGTCCTGCGCGGATCTTCTTGTATCTGCCTGAACTCTGGGGAGATGGTTGGCTCAATTGGTAGCGCTCCAGGCTTGTAATCTGTAATTCCCAGGTTGTCAAGTCCCACCCTACGAGCATTGAAATTTATCCCCGCTAAATCCTCACCTTTATCTCGGCCAGAAAAGGGGAAACGATGGGCTTGGATAGGTCGCAGTCCATCGGATGGGACGTAAAGCTGTGAGCCCGGGTGTAGGATAGTCATAACCTCCGTGTACATGAGAGCCTTACCCTGTGCAAGTTAAAGAACATGCTATATGTCCTTTGATGGGAGGCTATCATCTGTCTCCTAACGGCTCACCTTTCCCTGATCCTCTCTGAGCTTTTGGGGGTCTTTCTGACTTGTCCATTTAGCCCATTGTGTGAAAAAAATGTCGCTCAGAGGAAAAACAACCCAAGCTCAAACTCGATCCCTCTTATTTTAGTGATTCATATTTTCAATTTAATTTAATATCTTCGGTTCCTACTTTTCGGTAAAAAAAGAGATGGATTTCATTAGCCAGACCATACATACATACATACATACATACATACAAAATTGTCATGCAGTCATGGGCTACGGAGGTCCAACCAGACTATGTAATTTTCCTCCAGACGTGTCTGTTTTGAGTTACAACTGCTGCATTTGACCACGCTAGGCCAATTCTAGCAAGGTCCTGTTTAACATTGTCTGCCCATCGCTTCCTAGGTCTCCCCCTTTTTCTGAAGTCCTTAGGCACACTGTTCATAATCCTGTTTGCTAATCTGCAGCTATGCATACGGGCAACATGGTCAAACCAACGCAGTCTCTCTCTGCACAATACGCTGCTCAAAAGCGGTTAATGACTCCTTCTAACCTCATCATTATTTAAAAAGTCAAACCATCTAATGCCCAAGATACTGCGTAAGCATCTAGAATCAAACGCATTAAGTTTCTTGTTATCCTGCTTACAAATGGTCAGTGTTTTGCTACCATAACTAACTTTAGAAAGAACCAAACTATTATACAGCCTAATTTTAGTCTTTAGGCGTATAAGCCTATTTTTCCATACTCTCCATAGATTCTTAAAAGTCTCAGCAGCAATCCCTATTTTTCTATTTAGCTCATGCTGCACATAACCAGTATTTGTTACATAGCTCCTAAGATAATTAAACTGAGACACTTGCTCAATAGTACAGCCATTCAAAACAATTGAAACACCATCTGCCTGACCAATTTTCATCACTTTAGGTTTTCCTCTGTTTATCATCAAACCTACTCTATTACCATTCTCATGAACAGCCCTAATGAAAGAATTCATCTCATCAACATCATTAGCCAACAGGGCCAAATCATCTTCATAATCTAAATCAGAAATTTTGAAATCTCTAGACCATATAAGGCCAAAATCTTTCCCTTGCAAAGAATTTCGAATAACATAATCAATAGCCAAACAAAAACAGAAAAGGAAACAAAATGCACCCTTGTCTAACTCCACTGACAATGCTACACCAATCGGTGCAAGACGTACCAACTCTCACACATGACTCAGTGTTATTATGGAGAGCTTTCATTACACTAGCTAACTTATCAGGTATTCCATATGATCTAACAATCAACCACAAATTATGTGATCAACAGAGTCAAAAGACTTTTGAAATCTATAAATCTAGCAACCACAGGTTTCTGAAACTCGAAACATTTCTCAAGAATCTGCCTAAATGAAAATATTTGAACAATACATCCCTTACCACTTCTGAATCCACACTGTTCATCACGCAGTTGTCCATCAACCAAATTCTTAATTCTATTAAGTGTAATCATGCAATGAACTTTACCTGGAACAGGAAGTAAATTAATTCCCCCATAATTATCACAAGAACTGCGATCACCTGTTTTAAAACTTCGGACAATAATAGCTCTAGTAAAATCCTTAAGAACAACACCTTCATCATAAAAAAATATTCAAAATTTCGATCATCTATGTGAAAACACAAATGTTCCCAGCTCTAAGTATTTCAGTGGTTATTTCGTCCACCACTGGGAATTTATGCAGTTTTAATTTAGAGATAGCCAATGCGACTTCGGAATGTGATATAGGCCCATCATAAAAGCCAGTAATGCATCTATCCTATTTACAAACAATGGGAGTAGAAATAATCACATTACTTAGAACTTCTCTGACATGCTCAGCCCACCTAGCCATCACAGAATCATCACCTTCAACCACCTTGCCATATTTATCCCTCAATCCCTGTGTACCTGTCTGTTTCTTCCCACATAAAACATTGACAATCTGGTACAACCCCCTGCTGTTGTGCTGTCTAACTGCTTCCTCTGCTTTGTCAGTCAAGCTATCAAGCCAGAGATTCTTATCAGCTGTTAACTGATCCTTTACACGTTTATTAAACTTGCTGTAATGCCTTCTATTAGGACTAGTAGGGTGTTGATTCATATTAATCCTGCATTCCTTCTTTCAGAAATAAGTTACATAGCCTTATCACTCAAATAATTTTGTTTCCTCTGTTTTCTTTTACCTAAAAGAGCACTGTTGGTTTAAAGAAAAGCCTGTTTTAACTGATCCATTCTTCCTCAACTTCAGCAGTAAGCAAACCACGATTGTCATAATGATTAAGTAGCCTATCATGGTATGCTTTGGCTTTATCTGGATCTTTCAGACATTCAGTATTATAACTAATTTTTTTACCCTTAACACAATATTTCTTAAGCTTCAGCTGCAAAACACTTTTGACCAGGTAATGGTGAGCTCCCCTGTATGATCTGGTATTCCTAATTGAACTAGCCCATTTGCTGTTAATTAAAATATAATCTATCGTATTCCTGTGCAACCCATCAAGTGCAACCCATGTATATTTATAAATATCCCAATGTGTGTAGTATGTGTTAATTATTCGTACACCATTAAGTTTACTTACCTGTAGGTGACGTTCCCCATTGTCATCGGAACTACCAATGTCAAAAGGACCTAAATCTCCTGCCCAAAGGTCAGAGTCAGTACCAACTTTAGCATTGAAGTCACCTAGCACAAGAGAAATATCTCCTTTCTTCACAGAATTCAAAATATCCTGAAGCTGGCTGTAAAACGTATCCTTCTCGTTCTTATCAGAGTCCTCTATGGGAACAGAGAGGACTCTGATAAACAGAATATATATATACTCATAACAACAGATGACATTCAAGTCTTTAATATTTGCTTTAAATTTTGCTGTAAGAAATCTTTCATTAATACAATCATATCCTAGATGAGCATCACTGGCGTGTCTGCTGAGAAGCAAACCTTCATCTTGGAGATGCTTTCCATCCTCCCTGCCTGAAAAGAGAAATTTAAAGTTATTTTTAAGTATCTCACCTTTACCTGTCGATCTGATTTCTTGCAAGCCTAGAATATCTTGGTTATAATGTTGGAATTCCTGCATGAGGATATCAAGAGAATAATCTCTATATAACGTTTCATGTTCCACGTACCTGCAGAGAGAAAATGATTAGTAGGATTTTTAAAGAAATTAGGTTTATTGAGATTGGTAGGGCCAACAATATGAAACAGCACCCTGATCGCAGGCATGGGGCAAAGACCTGTTCCTCCTCCGCTAAAGGCTGAAGTCACCGATGCTGGTAGAAACTTCAGACACCACCTTTTCCAGAGGACTTTTTCAAGAGCCATATGGCCTGCCTGAGACACATTACTCCAGTTTAGGCTTGACGATGCCCAACTAGCTAAGTAAGGTTCAGGTACCTGCGATGGCCTCTGATTAGGATTATCCACCAGCTGATATAAGGTATCCCATGCCTCTGTTCAGTTAGAGCTGGCAACCCAGAAGCAAACAGAAAACACAGCGGCAGACTCTCCCTCAACAGAGGCCCACCAGTGCAGCAAGTATAGGATCCATAATCAAGCTCAAATCCATAAACAAGTCCAGTCTAGTAGGTATAAATGGTCAGCACCAGGACCCTGTGAAGTTGACCACTCCTCAGCAGGATTGAAAAGAAAGAAAAAAGTGGCCATAGATGACCAGATCCGTAGGCCATACTAAACTGGCAGCCCTCCCCTTCCGTTCCCTTCCAAAAGAGAATATCTCTTTTGAAAGGTACTAATGGCCTGCACCACGAGAAGGCGGGGTCGGACATTAGGTGCTAGACCTGACCGGTTCTGTGCATCATCACTGGGGATTGGTACACAGCTCTCCTTCCAGTTTACGCCTAGCTACCATTTAGCCAGACCAGAGTATGTAAAAAAAAAAGTAATTGATTAAGATAAAATGTTTTTCCATGCACATGAAAAAGAATGATAATAACATTTTTTAATTTCTGCAATCGGGCAATTGCCAAGTGAGATCTTTCTGAATGTTTCTTTTCCTTTCTATCAATGAATGGAATTCAGTTTCAATTGGAGACGATTCTACAAGAAAGCGTGTTGAATAAATTTCGAACAAAGCAAAACTTTTCGAATAGTGCAAAAAGAAATGAACAAAACACAACAGGAAATTTTCAACAATGGAAAGTATCCACGTGATAAGATCCGTACAAATGCCGGTTATCAGCGGGTAACCGTGATTCGGGTTTGGAGCAATCCATTTTACCATTTGGTATTGAAGATATTAAATCCGAGTCCTGTCTAATTGATTTTAAACAGTTGCATCATAATATTCAAATGTTGCGAAAGAATAATGTAGTGTCATGTCTTTTCTATAATTTGTAACGGGGCAGTGGTCAGCACACATGACTTCAGTCTTGTTAGGCCATATCCTTCTAATTTCTAGCCTGTAAAAGCTGATCAATGAGATCCTTGTTCGATATCGGAATAAGGGACGTTTTTTTGTCTTGTGTTCTCTTTCTGATGAGGTTACCCCATCCCCGCAGAACTTCTATGCGGCGTATTAACATTGAAAGGCTTTTGTCAAGGGATATTATGTTTCCTTTTTTAATGACGGATGTGCATTGGGTTGGGTTGTTTTACCTCTGAGCGGCACTTTTTTGCACACCAGGGGCTAAATGGCCAGGTCACATGGACCCCGTAGGCTCAGAGAAGGTTGGGGGAGGGGACCCACTGGAACAGCTGTTGGGAGACAGATGGTAGCCTCCCGTCAAGGCCATCCAGCGTGTTCTTTAACGTGCACAGGGTATGTTTCTCCCGCACACGGGGCCACGGCTTAACGTCCCATCCGACAGACGGCAGCATTTCCAAGCCCATCGGTGTCCCCTACTGGCCGTGGGCAGGGCGGGGAATTTTTGCGGAGATAAATCTCAACGCTGACCCAGCTGGGACTCGAACCTGGGAACTACAGATTACGAGCCTGGAGCGCTACCGACTGAGCCACCCCCGCCCCAACGGATGTGCAATTAAGCTATTAGTCAGAAGTTACACTAGGAAGACAAATCACCTTTGACAAAGAAGGGGGGAGGGGGTCTGGTAACGAGTCAAGTTCAAATCCCAACTGTGCAAGGTGGAGAGCTTTATTTATGGGTGGATATAGTTATCTCTCCACCTTGCCCTTGGGTTAGAAAGTGACAGGTAGGTTAAAAATTTCACCGTCCCTCAGATAAATCATTAAGCCTTGTCTCCGTGTGCAGGAGAGCTATAACCGTTGCACATTGGGGGGCGGGGGTGGCTCAGTCGGTAGCGCGCCAGGCTCGTAATCTGTAGTTCCCAGGTTCGAGTCCCAGCTGGGTCAGCGTTGAGATTTATCTCCGCAAAATTCTCCGCCCTGCCCACGGTCAGTAGGGGACACCGATGGGCTTGGAAAGGCAGCCGTCCGTCGGATGGGACGTTAAGCCGTGGCTCCGTGTGCGGGAGAGCCATACCCTGTGCACGTTAAAGAATACGCTGGATGGCCTTGACGGGAGGCTACCATCTGTCTTTCAACAGCTGTTCCAGTGGGTCCCCTCCCCCAACCTTCTCTGAGCCTTCGGGGTCCATGTGACCTGGCCATTTAGCCCATGGTGTGCAAAAAAGTGCCGCTCAGAGGTAAAACAACCCAACCGTTGCACATTAAAAACCACACTAGATGGTTTCGACAAGAGATTTCCATCTTGTCTCCTAAGATTTATCCATTGGTTCCATTTTCTCTAATCCACTTTGAGCCCTTGGAGGTTTTGCAACCTGCACAATTAGCCCATTGTGTATACAAAAGTGACGCTCAGAGCACAACAACCTATCTCAAAACCTCTGTCGATTATGGAATGCTGTTTTGTAAAAAGTACGCAATTTTTTTCTCATTTTAAACAACCTCTAATGGAAGTAAGTAAATTCGAAATAATGGTGATTGGGAAATGCAAACCGCAATGTTAAGGGATTCACAAGTCTCTGCGTTTTATCGTCCATTTGAGAAATGATTTTTTCGATATAAATAACGAACCTTGCTCATCGAAATATAAACCATCTCTTTTAAAATTTCGATTCCGCTTCGATATCATGCTTGCTTCTTGGATGTGAAAAGCTCCCTATCATCCTTTTCGACTTCGCGAGATGTTTCAAACCGCCTGCCTCGAAGAGAATGAGCCATGGAGAGAAAGAGATGGTAGTCGGAAAGAGGAGCTAGGTCCCGACTAGAGTAAGAACCTCAAATGCCAGTTCTCAAAGTTTTTCTTTGGTACGAAATGCGGTGTGCGGTTTTGCTTATCTTGTCGGAGGAGTGTTTACCAATCCTGGGTAGCGTTGAAGCATCACAGACTGCACGCTTTCCAATTGTTCTGCATTGAGGTCGGCATTGATGACACGCAATTCGTCCATTCGAACTGCACTACTCTCTCAAAATTCCATCAAACACATTGCCTTCGTTTTGAATCGCCCCCTCTTTGGCACAATAAATGTGAGTTGGCCTGAATCAAGTCACTGTTTTTGAGTGTTCGAATTGAAAAAAAAAGATCAAATTTTCATCTCACCTAACAATTCGTTTGATGAAACGGCGGTCGCGTGGATCAGCGAGCAGTTTCCTGCAGACTTCGATACGGCGGATTGCTTTGTTCAGTAGTCAGTTCACGTGGAACAGGGGCGGAGGTGGCTCAGTCGATAGTGCGCCAGGCTCGTAATCTGTAGTTCCCAGGTTCGAGTCCCAGCTGGGTCAGCGTTGAGATTTATCTCCGCAACCCCCCCCCCCCCGCTAACGGTCAGTAGGGGACACCGATGGGCTTGGAAAGGCCGCCGTCCGTCGGATGGGACGTTACGCCGTGGCCCCGTGTGCGGGAGAGTCATACCCTGTCCACGTAAAAGAACACGCTGGATGGCCTTGACTGGAGGCTATCAACTGTCTCCCAACAGCTGTTCCAGTGGGTCCCCTCCCCCAACCTTTTCTGAGCCTTCGGGGTCCTTGTGACCTGGCCATTTAGCCCATGGTGTGCAAAAAAGTGCCGCTCAGAGGTAAACAACCCAACTCATGTGGAACACTTCGGCAACTCCTGGCTACCTTGCCGATGCGTTGCAGATGCTGCACTATAGTTGCTTGTGTACAACAACCAAGTTCGGAAGAGAGACTTCGAGTGGCTGTCGATGGATCAGCTTCAACAGCGTGGCACATAATTTTGTGATCTACCAGAATTTTTTTTTTAATCTGGCTTTTTATTTTGATAAATTTTATAAACTTTTTTTAAGAATTGCAAAATTTAAACATTAGTCGAATGATGTAGATATGAAATTTTCTGTAATTAAATCAATAATTTGACGTACAATTCAGGCGAAATTAATGTTTCTAGTGAATAAATTAACAAATTACACAAGAAGTAAAAGATATACTTTTGATTTTCTGTAAAGAAGCTAAGAAAAAAAACGTTACAGTGATAATGGACTATTTAGTAAACAATAATCTCTTCTTTTTTTTTCATTATTTTGGGTTATTTTCTCTTTTTTTCATAAAAAAAATAAAATAAATACCCCCTCAAGCAGCTTCCCAAAGATCTGATAGGAGCCTGTCAGTTTATATGCCACAGTAGAAGGTCTAAGAGGATGTCAGGACCTCAGCAGAAAAACAACATATACATCCATGCCTTACCCGGGACTCGAACCCAGGTCCCTTAGACTAGTAACCAAGCGCGCTAACCACTCGGCCATTCTGACAGGAGCCTGTTAGTTTATATGCTACAGTACAAGGTCTGAGAGGATGTCAGGACCTCAGCAGAAAAACGACACATACATCCATGCCTTACACGGGACTCGAACCCAGGTCCCTTAGACTAGTAGCCAAGCGCGCTAACCACTCGGCCATTTCCACAGAACAATAAAATTTTGAGGCATGTGCCATCAGTGCTTCACCATCAGAGCAAGACTGTGGCTCCGCAGCTTGAGGTCAAAGTTAAAATCTCGGTTAATGAGATGCATTGCCTGATACCTAGAATAATTCTCAAACGATGATAAAATCACTGCTAGATATATGCACTGGGGCATAAAATCATACGATCACGAATCCATCATCATCACTAGCAGTGAAAACAACAGAGAAAAACCCTTGGCAAATGATTGGAAGGTTCAACTACCTCTGCCCAAATCTAAAAATGCCAATTATTTTCTGCATTTTTTTATGCATTGGACTTTCCCTCGATTTTACAGTTGCTAAGCATTGATGCAAAACATACCCCTTGTTTTCATTTACTTATTCGCTGCCTTTTCTAATATGTTAATTTTTGATATTAAATATTTTTTTAATCTTTTGAAAAAATCAGACTTTTGGCGAAAATTTTAAAAAAATTTTATGCGAACTGCTGAAAAAAATGTTTAGTATAAACGATTATTGTTTTCGTTATAACTTGTTTTTTATTAAAATCTCGAGCAATTATTTAAGCTGGCATTATCGCTGTTAAATTGTCTAATTTAGGTAACTCTCAAAATACTGACAAATGTAGTCGAAAATCGAGAGTGAAACAGATTTGATTGAGATTATTAAATTTTCTTGTCACATTTTTTCATAAGAGGATTATTTAAGAAGTTTTGTATCTGAGTTTTGACGTAACATGGAACTGCACCTTAGAAAGTGGCCACTGATTAGGTTGGGTTGTTTTACCTCTGAGCGGCATTTTTTTTGCACACCATGGGCTAAATGGCCAGGTCACATGGACCCCGAAGGCTCAGAGAAGGTTGGGGGAGGGGACCAACTGGTACAGCTGTTGGGAGACAGATGGTAGCCTCCCGTCAAGGCCATCCAGCGTGTTCCTTAACGTGCACAGGGTACGGCACACGGAGCCACGGCTTAACGTCCCATCCGACGGACGGCGGCCTTTCCAAGCCCATCGGTGACCGTGGGCAGGGCGGGGAATTTTTGCGGAGATAAATCTCAACGCTGACCCAGCTGGGACTCGAACCTGGGAACTACAGATTACGAGCCTGGCGCGCTACCGACTGAGCCACCCCCGCACCGGCCACTGATTATACACTGTCGTATCAGAATAATATGACCACCTACCATACATATACTACGGTAGGTGGTCATATTATTCTCATACGACTGTGTATAGTTCAATACTTTTGTTCACTTCCTTTCCGGTAGCTAACTTTTTCAAACTTTCATATGGGGGATGCGATTTCCCCCCTCCCCCTAGATGAAACTGTGGTCTCGAGTAGTGCTGGGTAAATCTGCTAGTCGAAAAGAAAACAGGGGGAACTTTAATAAGATGTTTTTTATCAGAGATTCCGTCTTCGCTTTGAGAGCATTTAAAGCATTATAAATAAATAAATAAATACCCCCTCAAGCAGCTGCTTGCCATAGAGGTCTGACAGGAGCCTGTCAGTTTATATGCCATAGTAGAAGTTCTGAGAGGATGGCAGGACCTCAGCAAAAAAACGACACACACATCCATGCCTTACCCGGGGCTCGAACCCAGGTCCCGTAGATCACTAGCCAAGCGTGCTAACCACTGCATTATAGAAGAATGGAAAATTGTAAAATACACATTAACCTACCAAAATATTAGAGAATTTCCATGCCATGTCAATGGGAATCTAATTTCTAAGCTCTACAACTTCCAAAATATTCATTTAATGTACAAATGTGACTGAAGATTAATTAACGATCATAATCAATTCTATTTCAATCTCGATTTTCAACAATATTCGTTCAGTATTTAAACAGTTATGGAAGCTGTATTTAAACAGTTATGGAAACAGTTATGGAACATATTATGGAATATTTAACGATAAATTGTCTTGTTTTATAAAAATTATTCATAATTGTCTAATATTTAAATAATCATCAATCAAACTTCTAATTGTATATATTTTTTTTAACTCAGTTTTAATTCGCTTCTGAGGTAAATTCTTGTGACGCTTTACAGTTGAGATATATTCCAGCTTCCATAACTCTTAACTACTGAACGAATATTGTTGAAAATCGAGATTTAAATAGATTTGATTATTGTCTTGAATTTATCTTCAGTCACCTCAGTTTCCCATTGATTTAAAATTTTTAGAGTTACAGAGCTTCGAGTTGGGTTGTTTTACCTCTGTGCGGCACTTTTTTCACACCATGGGCTAAATGGCCAGGTCACATGGACCCCGAAGGCTCAGAGAAGGTTGGGAGAGAGGACCCACTGGAACAGCTGTTGGGAGACAGATGGTAGCCTCCCGTCAAGGCCATCCAGCGTGTTCTTTAACGTGCACAGAGTATGTCTCTCCCGCACACGGGGCCACGGCTTAACGTCCCATCCGACGGACGGCGGCCTTTCCAAGCCCATCGGTGTCCCTACTGACCGTGGTTAGGGCTGGGAGTTTTGCGGAGATAAATCTCAACGCTGACCCAGCTGGGACTCGAACCTGGGAACTACAGATTACGAGCCTGGCGCGCTACCGACTGAGCCACCCCCGCCCCAGAGCTTCGAAGTTAGATTCTTATATAAGCATGAAAATTCTCTAATATTTTGGGAGGGTAGGGAAAATTAAGATTTTACATCAAGAAAGTTTTTTCACAATTACCTGTTGTTATTCAGTAATTATATAGTTTATGTCTTATTCGAGGTTCAGATGCAACAGACACTCTCACAAAGAAAAGCCTTAAACCGGAGCATCTGAATAACAGACTACAACCCTTCATCGCAGCAGGTTAGAACTTGGCATTCAGGAATCTTTTCTTGAAAATCCTTTCCTGAAAGAAAGCCTTTCAATAACAACAGGTTTCAGAGCGATAATCTAATTGAAGATATCGTTTACATTGGTGAGATGCCTGAGGGCAGGAGAAGCATTTCCCAGGGGTTGGTGAGCGGCTTCTTCTTTACTCCCTGAGGGCAGGAGAAGCATTTCCCAGGGGTTGGTGTGCGGCTTCTTCTTTACTCCCAACGCGACTGCTCCAGAAGAGGGAGAGTAATTGACGAATCCACGTGGCACTCTGGCACGTGTCATTGTGGCTCGAGCAGGTCGCGGTGGGGTCACCCAGATGGCGGAGTTAAAAATATTCATCAGCACACGTTCAGGCAACTGTAATGGTAAGATGGCCTAATTCAGAGGATGAAGAATTGCTCCTATCTGGGGGGGAGAGACTTTAAGATTCCGCCATGAGGTCACTGTTGAGGGGATCCGACCGATTTAGGTGGGCAGTTCATCGCCGTTGGCAAGGGGTAAAGGTGAGCAGTGATGGGAATTTCAACCACGATTCGTGCCAATGTGAAGAAGTTAAATGTGTTTATTAGCTGAGCGTTGTTGAGTTCAGCAACATATCGTCGCCTCATTCTCTTCTGGTGACAAATGTGCAGCAAACGCAAATAGACCTGTCACTTGAAGAAACAGGAAAAGTGCATGGTTCGTTCTTTTCTTTTCACGCTTACGATAGGCTAATGTAGACGTTTCGTTTTTAGCTTCAACAGGTTTGATTACACGAACACGTAACAATTACTGGGATTCGAACCCTGACTTCAAGGGATTATTGTCGCTACTAAACAATGCGAATGGGAAATAAGTCGACCGAGGGAAACGGAGGTTTCCCATTCTTCGCGATCTTTTGGATCTTTGAGCATGTCGATGAGTTTGTTTTCGTCTGTGAATCTATTCTGCTATCAAAAAATTTGGGCCCTAATACCCAGGGTTTCAATCCTTCATATAACTTATCGCGTATAACAGTCAACACAGGGGCGGAACAAACCTGAAAGAAAGCTGGAAAAAAAAAGCCTTCTGATAGGAAGCTTAAATTCACTTTTTGAAGGTACTAATGTAATAAATCTCGAAGAGCTCCATGAATCGTTTTCATTTTTTTTTTCAAATTCTTCGCATAAAATGAGGAGGCGCCGAGGTGGCTCACCCGGAAGCGCGCCAGGCTCATAATCTGCAGTTCTCAGGTTCAAGTCTCGACTGTGCTGGCGTTGAGATTTATTCCCGCCTTGCCCACGGTCAGTTGGAGACACCGATGGGCTTGGAAAGGCTGCCGTCAGTGAAAAGGCTGCCGAATGAAACCTTATGTCGTATTCCGGATGTGCGGAAGAATCATACCCTGTACACGTTAAAGATCCTGTACCCTGTACAGGCTCTGTAATACCATGTAAAGGATCCTGTACACATTAAAGAGCACGCTGGATGGCTTTGACGAGAGACAACCACAGTTCTCCAGTGGGTCGCCTTCCCACCAACATTCCCTGAGCTTTCGGAGATCCAGCCATTAGTCATTGTGTGCAAATAAATTGTCCCTCACGGGTAAAGGAAATATAAAAATAGTAAACTTATATATTATACTAAATTTTCGTGAATAGTTTTTTTAAATACCGCTAGAACGGTGAGGATTGGATTGTTTTACCTCTGAGCGGCACTTTTTTGCACACATGGGCTAAATGGCCAGGTCACATGGACCCCGAAGGCTCAGAGAAGGTTGGGGGAGGGGACCCACTGGAACAGCTGTTGGGAGACAGATGGTAGCCTCCCGTCAAGGCCATCCAGCGTGTTCTTTAACGTGCACAGGGTATGGCTCTCCCGTACACGGGGCCACGGCTAAACGTCCCATCCGACGGACGGCGGCTTTTCCAAGCCCATCGGTGTCCCCTACTGACCGTGGGCAGGGCGGGGAAATTTTGCGGAGATAAATCTCAACGCTGACCCAGCTGGGACTCGAACCTGGGAAATACAGATTACGAGCCTGGCGCGCTACCGACTGAGCCACCCCCGCCCCCGTCTTTTCAGTCCTGTTCAGTTGAATCTCAGGCATCTTCCCAATTCTTTCTTTCCTACTTCCGGGCTCTGCATGTAGTAGTCAAAGTGCCCAACCAAAAAATTTTTGTCGTGAGCCGCAACTAGTTTTAATTAATTTTTGAGGTTAATTCTTATGACGAATTACTCTTGTGGAATATTCCTACTTCCATACCACTTCAGACACTGAGTCAATATTGTGGAAAATCAAGATTTAAGTAGATTTCAATATCATATTTACCCATTAAATGCATATTTTAGAAGTTAAAGAGCTTCGAAGTTAGATTCCCCATTGACATAATGGATAGTCTCTTAATATTTTGTTAGGGCAATGTTTTTTGGGCAACCCCCCCCCCCCCCCCAAAAAAAAAAAAAAACCAGAATTTAATTTTCAAAAATGAAACATATAAATTCAAAGGACGAAAAAGTTAAATTTGTCAAGTGAGGAAATTATGCGTTGTGTTCATTTTTATGAATTTCGGAAAAGGATATATCCATGAAATGTGCATTACGAGACTTTGGTTTAGAGAAAACGAATTTCGCCAATAAGTGGGTGAATCCACTACTCTGTGTTATATGCCAAGTGCTCTAACCACTAAGGCAGGGGTGGGCAAATAGCGGCCCGCTAAGAGTTTTTTGTAGCCCGCCAAGACAGTCAGAAAAATCCGCCTTGAACCGATATTTCCTTCCCGTGCGCGACCGAAGATTCGTCTCGTATTTTCCACTAGGACGGCCACGTCAATATGCATGCGCAGTGTAGATACGAAAACAATTGCCCACCCCTGCACTAAGGTATCACAGCCCCGTAACATCCACTAATTGTAACTTTAAAACCTTCCTGACCTTGTCGCTCATGACAGTCACTTGAGCGACAAGTGGGATAGATTTTAAAGGTCACAAATAGTGGATAAATGACGTGATTCGTAATAGCTTAGTGGTTAGAGCATGTAATTGGGAAGCGTGGGTTCGAGTCCCACTCATCAGTAAAATTTATTATTTTCACAAAACTATTTCTTGGATTTTACGTCAACACAGGGGTGGAACAAATTAACCCTGGATGTTGGGGCCCCAAATTTTTCGACAGCAATAATATGGTATACCATTAAGTTGTCAATTGCATTATACTCCTATTTCAAAAAATATTTCTAAAAATTTATTGATCTAAAGACAATGTTGGTTTAAATACAGACATACACCGAAGAGCCAAAACATTATGACCACTTGCCGAATATGATGTTTGTCCTCCACGTGCCGCCAGAACAGCTCTTACCCGGCGAGGCATGGACGCTGCAAGATTTCTAAAGGTGTCTTATGGTATGGTACCAACAGGTTACCAGCATATCCTTTAACACTTGTATGTTACGTGGTTGAGCCGCAGCAGATCGGATATGTTCTTCCAACACAACCACAGATTTGGATTGATGTCTTTTTTGATTTGATGTCTGGGGAATTTGGAGGCCAGGGCAATACCTGGAAGTATTCCTTATGTTCCACAAACCATTCTCAAACAATCCAGGCAGTGTGGCGTGGCACATTATCCTGCTGAAAGAAGGAACTATTACAGGGGGAATACCGTTGCCATGAAAGGATGTACATGGTCTGCAATGATGTTTAAGTAGGTAGTAGACGTCATAGTTTCCTGCACATGAATGACTGGACCCAGGGTTTTCCAGCAGAACATTGCCCAAAGCATTACACTTCTTCCACCATCTTGTTCCATCGCACCGTGAATCCTGGTGCCAACATTTTCCAGGTAAACGACGCACACGTTCAGCCATTCACATGGTGCAACAGAAAACGAGATTCATCAGATCAGACGACCTTCCAATCATTCATGATACAGTTTTGATGCTCGCATGCCCATTGTAGGCGCTTTTAACGGTGAACCGAGGTTAGCATGGGCATTCGAAGCGGCCTGCCGCTACGCAGCCCCATTTTCAGTAGGGTTCGATGTACTGTGTGTTGTGACACATTACTCCCGTCACCAGCATTCAAATTACGGGCGAGTTGCGCCACCATACGGATAGCCTTCGCTCACCTCTAGCATCGATGAGCCATGGTCGCCTACACCTTGCTAGTAGTTCGTGGTTTTTCCCTCCTCGGCCCACTTTTTGAAGGTACTAACCACGGCTGACTGTGAGCATCCCACAAGCCTTGCCATCTCGGAAATGCTCTGATCCAGTAGTCTGGCCATTGCAATTTGGCCTTTGTCAAACTAGCTGTCCCGTGGCAGAGCGTGCTTGGCTACTAATCTAAGGGACCTGGGTTAGAGCCCCGGGTAAGGCATGGATGTATGTGTTGTTTTTCTGCTGTGGTCCTGCCATCCTCACAGACCTTCTACTATGGCATATAAACTGACAGGCTCCTGTCAGACCTCTGTGGCGAGCAGCTGCTTGAGGGGGTGTTTTTTGTTTTCAAACTCACTTAGGTCCGCTGCCTTTCCCATCTGAAGAACAAGAATAACACTGATTAACAGAGCTCAGTATCAGGTATTATTTATACCGTTTCATGACCTTCACACGCGATGCCGTTTACCTGCAGTTGCTTCGATTTGCATAAAGCCACGCTGGCCATAATGTTCTGGCTCTTCGGTGTATTCTTATTATGTTGCAAAATCTCTTTTCTCTAGATGCAGTTGTTGAAGACTGAATGTTAAGCAAATTATTATACTGAATAGGCGTGAATTAGAAATTAGGTACCATAAAAAATATCATTTTAAGGATTTAATGGAGAAAAATATATTCCTTTTCGTAGGGTTAACGAAATGCCAAATGTCCTTAATATCACTCTCGTATTATTATTGTATTGAAAAATATGAACAATGACGTTGTCCGTTATTTAATTGTATAAAAGAATATTTACTGTATCTGAGAAAATGTTGTTATCGATTACAGGTAAGTCTTCTATTTTTCCTGAATCATTGTCAATGCGTGTTTATTTCACATTTAGTTCAGTAAGTAACTGTAAAAACAATAAGCCAATTCACTCGAAAAATAATAAATACCCCAGCTGCTTCCACAGAGGTCTGACAGGAGGCTGCCAGTTTATACGCCAGAGTAGAAGGTCTTGGAGGATGGCGGGACCTCAGGAATTCGAGCCCCCGAGTAAGACGTCTTACTCGGGGGCTCGAACCCAGGTCCCTTAGATCAGTAGCCCAGCATGCTAACCACTCGGCCACTGGACAGCTCATTCGACACCGAAAAGGATAATTTAATTCTTAATTAAAATTTTTCATAGTTTTATTATATATTTTATTATTATAACGCATATGAGATTCAAATTTTATTTTTTCCATTTTGCTGAAAATTAACTCTTCTAGATCATAAAGATGTGGTTGCCAACACATTTTTGACACAATTTTGCACATTTTTCTAAATTGGGTTGGGTTGTTTTACCTCTGAGCGGCACTTTTTTGCACACCATGGGCTAAATGGCCAGGTCACATGGACCCCGAAGGCTCAGAGAAGGTTGGGGGAGGGGACCCACTGGAACAGCTGTTGGGAGACAGATGGTAGCCTCCCGTCAAGGCCATCCAGCGTGTTCTTTAACGTGCACAGGGTATGTCTCTCCCGCATACGGGGCCACGGCTTAACGTCCCATCCGACGGACGGCGGCCTTTCCAAACCCATCGGTGTCCCTTACTGACCGTGGGCAGGGCGGGGAATTTTGCGGAGATAGATCTCAACGCTGACCCAGCTGGGACTCGAACCTGGGAACTACAGATTACGAGCCTGGCGCGCTACCGACCGACCGAGCCACCCCCGCCCCTTGTAGCGTTTGTAACAGTCATTAAAGACGAGGTTTAAATTATGAGTAGCACAATAGGAATATTCAGCAAAAGGTTCTTCCTTCGAAGTACTGGCCCTGCACATGATATTTCTTTATATCAAAGCCTTTCTCTTCAATAAAATCAACTATCTCTTTCTTTAAGCAAGAGGAAGATTGTTCAATGGCTGGCCAAACTCCTAAAAATGAATCTTTAATTCTAATTGATGAGAATTTTTACTAGGAGAAAATGAAACTCTTAGATAGTGAAAATCAAAATTTATTTTAACTTTGCTTGAAACATTTTGTGTCAAAAAAATGGTGACTGTACTAGTCCTAGGAAAGGGGCCTGGAAATCAAGTATTAGAATTTCATTTTTTTTTTGCCTTTAAGAAGTTTCCAGTCCAGTTCGATTTATATTCAATTAATAATGTTCCTCAAAAATCAGTTATAGCCCTCTTACTGGACCCAGTGAGATTTATCCGTATTTGACCTTTTAAGTGTTGGGTTGTTTTACCTCTGAGCGGCACTTTTTTTGCACACCATGGGCTAAATTGCCAGGTCACATGGACCCCGAAGGCTCAGAGAAGGTTGGGGGAGGGGACCCACTGGAACAGCTGTTGGGAGACAGATGGTAGCCTTCCGTCAAGGACATACAGCGTGTTCTTTAACGTGCACAGGGTATGGCTCTCCCGCACACGGGGCCACGGCTTAACGTCCCATCCGACGGACGGCGGCCTTTCCAAGCCCATCGGTGCCTCCTACTGACCGTGGGCAGGGCGGGGAATTTTGCGGAGATAAATCTCAACGCTGACCCAGCTGGGACTCGAACCTGGGAAGTACAGATTACGAGCCTGGCGCGCTACCGACTGAGCCACCCCCGCCCCCTTTTAAGTGTTAAAACGACTTATAAAATACTTATAAAAATTCGCAAGGAATAGGAGCTTTCTGTCAGAACTATTACTATTAAAGCATGGTCTGTACCATACTGAATTACAAAGCTACTGCAACCATAGGCTGTGGCTTTCCTGGGAAATTAACTACGACGGTAGTTCTCTACGTTCCAATCCCCAGTATGGCTACATCCAGATTTTCTCCTCTAATCCCCTTTTCTACTTCCGATGTGAAAGTGGACATAGAGCCTTGGAAAAGCTGCCGTTTATCGGATGGGACGTTGAGCCGTGGCTCCATTTACAGGAGAACACTTCATTGTACACCTTAGAGAATTTTCCGTATAGTCTATACGGGAGGCTATCTTCTGTCTTATACTAATAGCTCTCAGTGCACTTACTGCAGTGCCACTAAGAAAAAAAACAATATTCTTAAACAGCTGCAAAAAAATTATCTACTTAAAAACGTAAACATGCATTGCCAAAGGGAAATGAATTGGAAAAAACATTCTACATTTTTAAAAAATCAAAAATATATCGTGAAAACAAAAAAACACACACAAAAAAAAACTTTAATGAATACTACCAAATTAATGCCTACTTGATGTAGTAGTTAGCCACCTGACTATTTAACCAGAGGTCATGTCCCTGTGTGTGTATTTGTATGTTGTATGCAGAAGCCAGGACAAGCCCAATAGAGCTTCTAGGATAGGAATGTCAAACACGCGGCCCGCCAGGAACTGTTCTGCGGCCCGCCAAGATTAATAACCAATACGTTTATTAACTTTTGACAACACTAGATTCTTTAATTAAAATTATAAGTACGTACACGGAACACGAATTAAATAAACGTATTTCAGAAAACATTTCATTTATATATAGGGGAAACTATTGCGCATAAATGTATATGTCGGGGGGGGGGGGGGGGCTCAGTCGGTAGCGCGCCAGGCTCGTAATCTGTAGTTCCCAGGTTCGAGTCCCAGCTGGGTCAGCGTTGAGATTTATCTCCGCAAAATTCCCCGCGCTGAACACGGTCAATAGGGGACACCGATGGGCTTGGAAAGGCCGCCGTCCGTCGGATGGGACGTTAAGCCGTGGCCTCGTGTGCGGGAGAGCCATACCCTGTGCACGTTTAAGAACACGCTGGATGGCCTTGACGGGAGGCTACCATCTGTCTCCCAACAGCTGTTCCAGTGGATCCCCTCCCGAACCTTCTCTGAGCCTTCGGGGTCCATGTGACCTGACCATTTAGCCCATGGTGTGCAAAAAAGTGCCGCTCAGAGGTAAAACAACCCAAATGTATATGTCGGAGCCCGATCGTAGAATTGCTGATGTCATGAAATGCCCGATCATTTCATGAAATAGTGGCATTTCATGATATGAGCAATTCTACGATCGGGCTCCGACATGTATACACATGTCTCGAGGTCATTCAAATGTACGTACTTTGCGCATGGCAATGAGTCAAGAAATGCCAGTAGAGTCGGAAGCTATTCGTTAGCAGTCAGTGAACGAATACTGCGTTCTAGTCTAGTTTGCACATAACAATTTTCATCTGGTTTTTTTTTGTTCTGCGGCCCGCGATTTAATATATAATACTTAATATGGCCCTCGGTGGCTAACGAGTTTGACATGCCTGTTCTAGGATATCTTCATCCTTTGTATCGGGAAGTACTTTCTTCGTTTGAAAAAAAAAAACACTAATGAGTTGGCGAAAAATTTTCCTTTTGTTTTCATAAATTATATCCATTTCTTTGTTTTCTAGCGGATTTCCTTCTTAGCCCTGAACCCATGGGATCGTCATGACCTTACTGTTTAGCTCATTGAATGGAAAAAGTGCCACCTATAGATAAAACAACAATGCTGTCAAGGACGGTATCACTATTAGCTTATGGGGCGGGGGTGGCTCAGTCGGTAGCGCGTCAGGCTCGTAATCTGTAGTTCACAGGTTCGAGTCCCATCTGGGTCAGCGTTGAGATTTATCTCCGCAAAAATTCCCCGCCCTGCCCACGGTCAGTAGGGGACACCGATGGGCTTGGAAAGGCCGCCGTCCGTCGGATGGGACGTTAAGCCGTGGCTCCGTGTGCCGTACCCTGTGCACGTTAAGGAACACGCTGGATGGCCTTGACGGGAGGCTACCATCTGTCTCCCAACAGCTGTTCCAGTGGGTCCCCTCCCCCAACCTTCTCTGAGCCTTCGGGGTCATGTGAACTGGCCATTTAGCCCCTGGTGTGCAAAAAAGTGCCGCTCAGAGGTAAAACAACCAAACCCAAACTATTAGCTTAAAGTCAATATCAGTTTTAGAGGAAAAATTGTCTTGAGCTGGGGAGTGCTTGCACGCGAGACCTTGGGGGGGCGGGGGAGGGGACTCAGTCGGTAGCGTACCAGGCTTGTAATATGTAGTTTCAAAGTTCGAGTCCTAGCTGGGTCAGCATTGAGATTTCGCCCTGCCCACAGTCAATGGGTATACCGTTGGGCTTGGAAAGGTCGCCGTCCGTCGGATAGGACGTTAAGCCGTGGCCCCTTGTGCAAGAGAGCCATATTCTGTGCACGTTAAAGAACACGCTGGGTGACCTTGATGGGAGGCTACCATCTGACTCCCAACAGCTGTTCCAGTGGGTCTCCTCCCCCAACCTTCTCTGAGCCTTCGGAGTCCTTGTGACCTGGCCATTTAGCCCATGGTGTGCAAGAAAAGTGCCGCTCAGAGGCAATCCAACCCACAAGACCTTGGTGAAGATTACAGATAAGAAAGAGTATCATGGCTTGAAATAAGGCTCGTCCGCGAAGACTACATTTTACTGGAGACAACTGGATTGGATTGTTTTACCTCTGAGCGGCACTTTTTTGCACACCACGGCCAGGTCACATGGACCCCGAAGGCTCAGAGAAGGTTGGGGGAGGGGACCCACTGGAACAGTTGTTGGGAGACAGATGGTAGCCTCCCGTCAAGGCCATCCAGCGTGTTATTTAACACATGGATCTCCCGCACACGGGGCCACGGCTTAACGTCCCATGCGACGGACGGCGGCCTTTCCAAGCCCATCGGTGTCCCCTACTGACCGTGTACAGGGCGGGGAAATTTTGCGGAAAGACAACTGGAAAGTAAAAATTGACTTTCGCGCGGAAGGGTGAATATTTTTTTTGTTACAAACTTCTCCTTTTATCCTTTTTTTTAAGAATTAATTTGCATTCTTGTTTTCTACTCTTCATGTAGCGAAAGTAATAAGACTACAGACGTAACGGCAGATGGAACCACAAACCACGAAATTGGAAATTTTCTGAAACTCACATCAAACGTAAGTGAAAAAAAAATGTCCTTGGCAAACCAGTAGGAGAGATATATTTATAGATTCATCCCCTCGAGAAAGGGCAAATTTTTGTTCTTCTCACTGAAGGTATAACTTAATTAAGTTGCCACTGAACGCAATCCTTACTTGCATGGCACAGAGAAACACTGAACATCATTATAAAAATAAATTTAAATAGCGTATCATTGCATAAATTAGACCCAATTCGACTGTGAATCACTGGCTTGATTGGAGAAGGAACTCGCATATTGATGGACATAATCAGGGCTGAATCTAAGAGGGGGAGGGGCAAAGGTGTCTTATACCCCCCTTCCTTTAAGAAGCTAATAAGGGTAATAATGGATGCAAAATTCTTAAAAATATGTATACCTCATTCATTTTTTTCTGTTTTGTAAACATCTCTTAAACCAGGGATGCTCGAATCGTGGCCCACGGACCACTTGTGTCTCGCCGGACCCTTAATTGTGGCCCGCGAACACGACGAAGCTTCTAAAAAATATTCTAAAATATATATAATAGCCGTCCCGTGGCCGAGTGGTTAGCGCGCTTCGCTACTGATCTACGGGACCTGGGTTCGAGCACCGGGTAAGGCATGGATGTTCGTGTTGTTTTCTGCTGAGGTCCTGCCATCCTCTCAGATCTCCTACTATGGCATATAAACTGACAGGCTCCTGTCAGACCTCTGTGGCAAGCAGCTGCTTGAGGGGGTATTTATTTATTTATATATATATAATAGCGCGACATGTACCAATATTCAAATTGGCCAGTGACTTCCAAAAGGTTGAGCGCCCCTGTCTTAAACAGAGGGGAAAATGTTATACTGCAATGGAAACCCAGTGTCTTACACCCCACTCCCTTTTATAGTTTTTCGGATCAGTCGAGTTACACGCCCCCCCCCCCCCCACCACCACCACCACACATATACACTTCTTATTTCTCCCTAGGTCCTAGATCAGGGGGGCGGGGGGTGGCTCAGTCGGTAGCGCGCCAGGCTCGTAATCTGTAGTTCCCAGGTTCGAGTCCCAGCTGGGTCAGCGTTGAGATTTATCTCCGCAAAATTCCCCGCTCTGCCCACAGTCAGTAGGGGGACACCGATGGGCTTGGAAAGGCCGCCGTGCGTCGGATGGGACGTTAAGCCGTGGCCCCGTGTACGGGAGAGCCAAACCCTGTGCACGTTAAAGAATACGCTGGATGGCCTTGACGGGATGCTACCATCTGTCTCCCAACAGCTGTTCCAGTGGGTCCCCTCTCCCAACCTTCTCTGAGCCTTCGGGGTCCATGTGGCCTGGCCATTTAGCCCATGGTGTGCAAAAAAGTGCCGCTCAGAGGTAAAACAACCCAACCTAGATCAGGTCGTAGTAGATATTATGCGATGTTAAGGATCGGAAGAGGGTAATTAAAAACTTTAAATCACTAAGTGAAAGATATATATTTGTTGTAAGTTGTTGTTATCTTTATTTATAGATTATTTTTATACAAGCTAATTTGCATTTTCATTTAAATTATTGAATAGTAAAGAATATTGAGTGGATTTGTTTGTATTTAACTATACATAAGTATCATATTAAAAAATAGGTATCATGTAGGCAAATGTATTGGTTTTATGATTATTTGGGAATGGAGTAAGTTTTTTTGCTGCCCGTATTCGAGGACGAGTAAGTTTCTTAAAAATTTTCAAGCCCTGTTAAGCCTATAACGAGATTAATTATAAAGGAACTTTAATATCCTTTCCTGTAAATAGCGATATTTTTTCCAAATCCATCAGTGTCTTTCCTTTTGCAAAAGTGGGCGTGGCAGTTGCCATCGCCCTGCCCATTTATCCGCTTATGAAGGACCCACACCCTGAATTGATCGTCCAAGCGATAGATAGAGTAGCAATGTTGAAAATGATACCTCCCAATAAAACAAAAGAGACTTGAGTAATTTTCAACTGAAGCAGCAAATTAATTTCCCTTGACAAATGAATGAGAACATCAGAGGCATCAAATTAATCAATTAGGAATGACAGAGTGGCCAGCAGTCGATTAACCAGAGCGCTGGCAGCTGACTCGTCTCTTGGAAGCCAACCTCAAATGATGAGGAAGCAAATCGCTTTAGCATCCTCCGTAGAGATGAATTGGGAAAGCCACCGTCACAATCACTGCTGCTGCGGGAGAGCGGAGAGATTGCGATCGCAAAGAAGATGGATTGTCAGAAGTAAAAAGAGCTGAAACCTAAATAGTTCTCTGAAGTGAGCTGTGAGGGAAGGAATCTGAATAGTGCTCGTTGTCGCCTCGAGGCCATCGCTTAGTCGAGTGGAAAGGGAGTGTACGCATGCGTGATGAGCTAAGCCAGCCAGAGCATCCCGACTCGCATCCATCAGCATGTCTGAGGCGGCAGCGTTCAACACACTTGTAACGAGGCCTCATGTAAACGTTTCGCATTCCGTCATCATTAGGACGGGACGCAATGGGACAAAAGGGATGACGTCATCGTTTGAGGTGTTGCACTCTAAATATGGACTACGTCGGAGGATAGCGAAAAAGAAAAACAGTTTTGACGAGGGGAGTGGGCGTCATAAATGAAAGTAATCGAGGTGAGGATGAAATAAAAAAATGAACCCAGCGAAACATCTGACGAAGATGTTTGTGTAGCGGTGCAGCAAAAGGGTTCTGGTTGACGCCGTTATTCACAACGTTTATCAATGCAGAAAGCGAAAGAGTTAATAATAGCTGTGTTCTACTAGGCACGTGTCCCGTGTATTGTATTCGGATTTGAGTTGGGTTGTTTTACCTCTGAGCGGCACTTTTTTTGCACACCAGGGGCTAAATGGCCAGGTCACATGGACCCCGAAGGCTCAGAGAAGGTTGGGGGAGGGGACCCACTGGAACAGCTGTTGGGAGACAGATGGTAGCCTCCCAAGGCCATCCAGCGTGTTCTTTAACGTGCACAGGGTATGGCTCTCCCGCACACGGAGCCACGGCTTAACGTCCCATCCGACGGATGGCGGCCTTTCCAAGCCCATAGGTGTCCCCTACTGACCGTGGGCAGGGCGGGGAATTTTGCGGAGATAAATCTCAACGCTGAATCAGCTGGGACTCGAACCTGGGAACTACAGATTACGAGCCTGGCGCGCTACCGACTGAGCCACCCCCGCCCCTTGTATTTGGATGTTTGTCCTCTGGCTCCATCAGACTTCAGTATTTTAATACATGCCCAGCAGTAATACGCCAGGTGGATTGATGGGGGAAATGGCATCCCTAAAAAGTCAAATCATGTGTTTCCAAATTTTCTTCCAACTCCCATCGGAAATAAGGAACGTTAGAAAATAGCATTATCTCCCAGGCATGGGAGTCGGTGGCGGGAGGTGGGGGGGGGGGGGGGGGCTATAATTGCGTCATTGTACCATTGAAAAAAAAGAACTCGAAAAATTCTAATAAATATTGCAAACGATGTATTTATGCTAGAAATTTGCATCCTCGATGAGCTGATCCTGGAAGTTAATTCCAGGGTGGGATCGAAACACATCTGCTTCGTTTTAAGAGATAATTAATACACACACATGCATGATTTACCGGGGGCTCGAACCCAGGTCCCTTAAATCAGTAGCGAAGCGCGCTAACCACTCGGCCACAGAACGGCCATCATCCATTCTCTGAAATTAATATTTTTAAGCGAGAAAGTAAGTAAACTAAAAACTTCATTCTCTTTGAAACGAGATTCCCATATGCGCCAGAGGCGATATGTGTTGTTCTAGTTTTAAAGTACTTCTGGTTCTCGACTAACACGACTAGGCGTTCGATCTAACGCGATTTTTCCACTTCTCTGCCATCGTTTATATTACTGTTGGGTTGGGTTGTTTACCTCTGAGCGGCACTTTTTTGCACACCATGGCTAAATGGCCAGGTCACATGGACCCCGAAGGCTCAGAGAAGGTTGGGGAAGGGGACCCACTGGAACAGCTGTTGGGAGACAGATGGTAGCTTCACGTCAAGGCCATCCAGCGTGTTCTTTAACGTGCACAGGGTATGGCTCTCCCACACATGGGGCCACGGCTTAACGTCCCATCCGACGGACGGCGACCTTTCCAAGCCCATCGGTGTCCCCTACTGACCGTGGGCAGGGCGGGGAATTTTGCGGAGATGAATCTCAACGCTGACCCAGCTGGACTCGAACCTGGGATTCGAGTCCCAGCAGTCCAGTCTATCTATACCTAACAATGTATTAAACTCTAATTGTTTTCTCTTTTTTCTAAGTGATATTCAAATAACCAGTATTACATATTGGCTTCGCTTTGAGTAATAGTTTTTGAGGGGCGGGGGTGGCTCAGTCGGTAGCGCGCCAGGTTCGTAATCTGTAGTTCCCAGATTCGAGTCCCAGCTGGATCAGCGTTGAGATTTATTTCCGCAAAATTCCCCGCCCTGCCCACGGTCAGTAGGGGACACCGATGGGCTTGGAAAGGCCGCCGTCCGTCGGATGGGACGTTAAGCCGTGGCTCCGTGTGTGGGAGAGCCATACCCTGTGCACGTTAAAGAACACGCTGGATGGCTTTGACGGGGGGCTACCATCTGTCTCCAAACAGCTGTTCCAGTGGGTTCCCTCCCCCAACCTTCTCTGAGCCTTCGGGGTCCTTGTGGCCTGGCCATTTAGCCCATGCTGTGCAAAAAAGTGCGGCTCAGAGGTAAACAACCCGACCCTTTTTTCTTGTTGTTTGCACCTTTATTATTGTTCCTTTACTGTAAAAAAATTAATTATATATATGAAATATACATAAACAAATTAAGAAAAATCATTAATCAAACTCTGCCATAATAAGGGAATAAATGAAAAATATTTGAATCAGGTTGGAACAAAAATCCCTTCTCACCCCCCCCCTCCCCCTTTACACTAGTTGCGGGGGGGGGGGGGCGGAATCAGACGGTAGCTGGCCAGACTCCTAATCTGCAATTCCCAGGTTCGAGTTCCGCCTGGGCCAGTGTTGAGTTTTATTTGCGCACATACCCCATCAGGCCCTCGGTCAGTAGGGGACACCGAATGGGCTAGGAAAGGCCGCCTTCCGTCGGATGGGACGTTACAACCGCTGTCCAGTAGTTCCCCCCCCCCCCCCCACCTTCTCTGAGCCCTCTGGGTCCTTGTGACTTGGCCATTTAGCCCATGTGTACAAAAAACTCGCTCAGAGATAAAAACAACCCAAATTTTCCATTATCTCTTATGAGATATCCGTCTCCGATTTAAACATTTATCCCTTACACGATTTTTTTTAAACGCATCTACTATGTTAGTCTGGGACTGACTGCATTTGTTATTTAGATTTTACCGTAGACTAAACTTTAGACAAATAATCTCATTATAACGTTGATCTTTCTCTATCATTATTGTCGATGAAACGATTCGTGAGATCAATAAAGTAGCATTATTAAAGATAATTTCGAAACCTTATGCATTTATAACACATAATCATGAAATATTTAAAGTGCTAATTAACTATAATATCAGCTATTAAGTTTTGATTCGCGTATGCAACAATGATAAGTCCTTGATCCCGAAACATAATTATTTAATGCTCGAGATACAATAAACTTATATTCGTGTTTGCCCCCTACATATGGGGGCGGGGGTGGCTCAGTCGGTAGCGGGTCAGGCTCGTAATCTGTAGTTCCCAGGTTCGAGTCCCAGTTGGGTCAGCGTTGAGATTTATCTCCGCAAAATTCCCCGCCATGCCCACGGTCAGTAGGGGACACCGATGGGCTTGGAAAGGCCGCCGTCCGTCGGATGGGACGTTAAGCCGTGGCCCCGTGTGCGGGAGAGCCATACCCTGTGCACGTTAAAGAACACGCTAGATGGCCTTGACGGGAGGCTACCATCTGTCTCCCAACAGCTGTTCCAGTGGGTCCCTTTCCCCAACCTTCTCTGAGCCTTCGGGGTCCTTGTGGCCTGACCATTTAGCCCATGGTATGCAAAAAAAGTGCCGCTCAGAGGTAAAACAATCCAATCCAAGCCCCCTACACAATGTACCTCTCTTCCTGTTGATTTTAGCTTGTCATCTGTAGATTGGTTTGCCGATTTGTCTGCCATAATAGTCGTTCCACCCTCTTTTCCAATCTATTACCGATCTGGTGTCGTCCCGTGGCCGAGTGGTTAGCACGCTTGGCTACTGATCTAAGGGACCTGGGTTCGAGTCTCGGGTAAGGCATGGATGTATGTGTCGTTTTTCTGCTGAGATCCTGCCATCCTCTCAAACCTTCTACTATGGCAAATAAACTGACAGGCTCCTGTCAGACCTCTGTGGCAAGCAGCTGCTTGAGGGGGTATTTATTTTTCTTCACCGATCTGGACAGTCAATATGTCACATGTCAATATGTCATGGGCTATAAAACATTTTACCATGTAGGCCCCCCCCCCTAAAAATGAGGAATGTGGAAATACTCATTTTTAGGGGGGGGGGGGATTTTTTCTTACAGTGTATATCCCAAACGCCAGAACCCACATTTGTCAGTTTGGTGTCAAATGACAGCTTGTGATACATCGAGTTAAACCGTTAAGCCCCCCCCCCCCCCCCCAGCATTCTTCCTCCTAGAAAAGGATGAGTTATATCTCTAATTAAAGCTTGTGACGACTGCATTGTCGTGGGATGTCCCAACTCACACACCCACATATATACTTCAGAAGGACTTGGGACGGGCTCAATTGGTAGTACTCCAGGCTTGCAATCCAAAGTCCCCAGATTCGAGTCTCAACGGTGAGATTTATATTCATTAATCACCAGCGTGCCTTCGATCAGAAAGGAGACACAGGTGGCTTCGAAAGACTACCGTCCGTCAGATGGGACATAACACCGTGGTTCTGTGCGCGCTAAATAAAACCCTGGATGGCTTTGACGGGAGGCTACCGTCTATCTCTTAGCAGCTGCCAAGTCGGTCCCCTTGTCCCAACCTTCTTTGAGCTCTTGGAGTCCTTGTGGCCTTACGATTTAACCCATTGTGTGCAGAAAAATGCTGCTCAGAGGTAATAAAAAGAGGAAACAACTCAATATAACCCCCATCCCCTATACAAAAAAAGAGAAAGGGAGAATAATGGAAATCGATCTTTAAGAGCCGAAAACATACGCAAAAAATAGGTATTTTTAGTGGCAAAATGAAAAAATATCAATTAAAAATTAAAAAACCTATCTTCTTTGCCTTAAAAGTTGTAAAATTAAACTAAATCATACCTTTGATGAAATCAATCGGTTCAAAAGAAGACAGGGAGCACGTTGACCAAAGAGGACAAAAAACGTCTGCGCCCATTCTTCCTCTGAAGTGAATACGAAATCAGAGAGTGATTTCATCATCGGAATGATTTAGTTTCGTTTTTACTTTATAAGACGAGGAGAATTATTTAAAACACTAAAAAGCTTAAAAATTATCCATCGTGACATTGTTTTTCCCTTGTCCCTTGTTTGTCGGTCGGTTTCGGGGATTTCTCAAAAGAATTATTCCCTCTATCTTTTCCATCCCGATGCTCTACCCTAACGAATTGCTTACCCTTGTTGGTAGAAAGATAGAAGTCTATCGACAAATCCATTTAACGTGTTCTTTAAAGCGCACAAGGTATAGGTCTCGTGATCATAGGGTCACGGATTAACGTACAGTCGCTCAAAAAAGTATCCGAACACTACGGTTGATTACAAAATTCAGAAAAAAATATCTGGCAACGATTTTTTTAGAAATTAGTGATCTGGCAACCTTCGTGTCACGTGACACGAAGGTTGTCAGATGCTAATTTCTAAAAAAAACGTTGCCAGATATTTTTTCTGAATTCTGTAATCAACCGTAGCGTTCGGATGCTTTTTTGAGCGACTGTAGGTGGTCATATTATTTTGATACTAGATCGTGTGGGCTCACTCACGGAAATATTGAGTGTGTGCAGTTACCGTTGCTGTACACGCTCCAGATATTTTTCCTGAATTCTGTAATCACGTGACACGAAGGTTGCCAGATCACTAATTTCTAAAAAAATCGTTGCCAGATATTTTTTCTGAATTTTGTAATCAACCGTAGCGTTCGGATGCTTTTTTGAGCTACTGTACGATCCGATGAGCGAAGATCTTTCTGAGTCCATTGGTGCCTCTTTCGCGTCGAGGGTAGTGTGGCTGTTTGCATAGCAACCAACTGAGACAATAACTTCTTAGTAACTTAGGAAAAGAAAACTATTTTTAGTAACCAATTCCCCTTCGAAGTTATCCAATATATATAATAATTGGGAAAAACTTTTTAAAAATCTGTCTTTCTATAGATATACCCTACAAAGAAAAAAAAAGATAATGCCAATGGTGAAATCATAAACACAACTGATATTAAAACTTCGAAGACCAAAACTGGCTTATCTTATGTATCGGAAATATGTTACTGGAGCCATTAATAATCGTTTGAAGTTAGTGGTATAATAACTGATTCCACTATTGACGTATCTTTTATTTATGTGTTTATTTGCCTTTTAAGGCAAATATATAAAAATAGATATTTCTCTTATTTCCTTTTTAATTTGCACATGTTTGAAGTGATGTTTATGTAATCATACTTATACCTATATATACTGAACGGGCAGATCACTAATTTCTAAAAAACAAGTTGCCAGATATTTTTTCTGAATTCTGTAATCAACCATAGTGTTCGAATATTTTTTGAACGACTGTACAATTGCTCAGAGCATTATAAAAAGTTGCTAATTTTTCCTGTGCTAATTTATGAGACTTTTTTCTCCAACAATTTTATGCGAAAGGTCATTTGAACGGTTCATTTGATTCAAAAAAAACAAGTTTCAAACAATTAACCTGACCTTGAAGCGGCAGAGTGACTTGCTTTAAAAGAGAGGAAATGCAGTCAATTTTCATTTTAAACAATTTCTAAATTAATTTTTTATGTATTTTTGATAAGTTTCCAAATTTTTTTGCATGTTATGTGTCAAAATTAAATGTAAAATTCCCAACACAAAAGTTCATAAACTCATGTGCTTTTCGTGCAAAGACACATCAGTTTTTAGGTTAGCTTTATCGATTCGACCATGCCGAAATATTCCGAGAATCGCTGCTCTAGATACCTGATATAATCTTTCAATCAATCAAGTCACTAAAAAAACATTCTCTGAATTTCCTTCTGAGTTTTCTGCCCCCTTTTTTTTTATATTACTATTAAAAAATTAATTTCACCTTCTCCAACACGATTTCTGATAGAAATCTAATTTTTCCAACATTTCTCTAACTGAAGGATATGAAGGAAAAAAAAACTTTTTTAATTCGTAATTATGTATTATCCTGTAAACAGCTTTCACTAAACTAGAGCTCCGGGAAGTTTATGTTTGGGGGGGGGGGCGGCAAAAATATATGCTTTACTGCATAAGAAGTATCTGATAACTCTGCTGATGTAATCAACAACCAGTTCAGTCTTCACAGAAACTGGATGACAGGATTCTGCCCCAGGCCACGTTTAATTACTGTATTTTTTCGTAATCTTACACGCATTGGATTGTAACACCCGAGGCAAATTGTCGGCTCCATCTCGGTAAGAGATGAATGAGACACTAACACGAAAACCTATGACATCACTAAGTAACGAAAATTACATCAGGAAATGAACTTATTTCCTGAAACGAGATTCTCTCTTGTGCTTCTCTTTGCAATTAATGTTCGCAGATTAAAATAAATGATGTTTATTTTAATCTGCAAATGTTTATTTAATGTTTAAATAAAAGTTTTCAACTCTTAAAGTGATTTACAATTCGGTTTATGGTCTTTATGTTTTAAGAAATAAAATAATCCGTGTTTATTTCAGAATGGAGTAAAAGTAATTTTAAAATCGCAAACTTTAGTGACTAAATGTTGGCATTATTTTGAAAAGAATTGAACATTTAGTGCATTTTAACCAGTGGTGAAAAAGGATTGAGGAAGAGAAGTGAGGAGAGTGCAAGATATCCTGACTCACTGCTTTAAAATAAAAATAATTAAATTTTTTATTTAAAAAAAAGACGAAGAAAACCTGCAATGTTGTTGGTTCCTCATACACTATTCGAATACTTGCACAAGCTCCCTGAAATGGTATTCAGGTACGTTAACCACTAGGCCAGGTAGGGCTAATGGATACATTATCAAATTCCAATTAAATTTATAGCATCAACGTTGTAGAAATAATTTTATCGTGACCCTGTTATAAACAAAGAAACACAAAACGCAAAAGCGATGCATCGAATTCAGGAGCCTGCGACGCAAAAAATGAGAATCGTGCAAGCATCCATTGTCATCTCTTTCCAGCTGTCAGTGGATTAAGACTTCAAACGCTCTACTGTAAAGAATTATCACTTAAAAGTCGTTAAGAAATACATTCACTTGGTAGCAATGGAAACAGGATTTGAAAAAAGTGAAAATAGAAAATGTAATAAAATAATACAAGGAGGATATGAGAAACGAGGTTTGTGAACAACTTAGCTTCATAAAGAGCTGAAGCTTAATTAGCGAAGGTGTTAAAAACGACAGTAGTGACGTCTCACTATGGGGACCCCCCACGCACTGTGCTTCCCCCTATGACGTCACCGGCCACGCCCTCCCGACAACGCCCCTTACTAATATTCATAATTAATAACTAATTAATATTTCATAATTAATTCCCCTTTATTAAAAACCCCTTTATTAAAAAAAACCGTGGCGCCCTCTGGTGCATATTATGAGTACTATATTTAGAAAAACCCTCAATTTTAGTCGTAATTTTTGCAATTTTTGACTCCCCCTCATTAAAAACCCCTTTATTAAAAATTCCACCCCTTTATTAAAAGACCCCTCTTATCAAAAGTTCCACTACCACCCCTCATTAAAAATCCCCTCTATTAAACCCCTCCCAAATATTTTTATACTTTTACGTGGTAGTTGTATATTCCATGTATTTATTTTTATTCCTTATTAATTAAACACTTATCAAAACTGCCTTCCTCCTCATTAAAAAATCCCCCTTATCAAAAGTACCCCCCCCCCCCTCTTTATTAAAACTTTCCCTCACAGATCACAAACTCCCAAATAAGTGCCTTGGTTTCTGTCCTCATCTGAAATTTTCCAAGTCCAACTAATCTTTCTGTGGCAACGCTCAGGTCACCCCATCTCAGAACGGCTGATGCAATCCTCAAAATAATTAACCATATTTTGCGAATTTGACCTTCATCAAGGCGTGTGACGTACGTGTCGCAACAAGCATGCAGAACGCATGATACAGGACTCTTTCTTATCGGGTGGGAGGTCAAGGGGTGATTGCAGACAGAACTGCCGATGCACACTAACTGCAGCTCAGACTAACTGCAGCACATCTGGATTGCTAGCCTTCATTGTGGACATGGCAGTTGCCCCCTATTTAACGTGAGAAAGCAGCGCCACCTGGGACAGCCAATCAGGACCCCTAGTTTTTTCAGGAAATATAACAGCCCAATAGGAGGTGATGGAGAAAAATATTGGACTTTGTAATTATTTATGAGGATTGCATCAGCCATCCTAAGAGGTTGCCACTGAAAGTTTAGTTGTTCTTTGCATTTATCTTGAGGATTGCATCAGCCATTCTGAACGTTGCCACCGAAAGTTTAGTTGGTAGAAACCAAGGAAATTATTCGGAGATTTCTAATAAGAGGGAGTTTAATAAAGAGGGGTCGGAACTGTTGATAAGAGGGGGTTTTTTAATAAAGGGGGACGGAACTTTTGATAAGTGTTTTTATTTAATGACGGGGAGTAAAAAATTGGAAAAATTACGACTGAAATTGAGGGCTTTTCTAAATATAGCACTAATAATATATACTAGATGGCGCCACGGGTTTTTAATAAATGGGGAAGGAATTTTTAAAAAGGGTTTTTTTTAATAAAGGGGATTAATTATAAAATACTAATTAGTTATTAATTAGTTATTAATTATGATTTATTAATTATGAATATTAGTAAGAGGGCGTGGTCGGTGACGTCATAGGGGGAAGTACGGTGGATGGGGGGGTCCCCATAGTGAGACATCACTGCTAACGACAATGCACAAAAATTAAAGAACTCGGCCACTCAGTTCTTTAAGGAACCATCAATATGATCAAAACTTTACCTCAAAACCTGGAAGATGGAGACGCAAGTGTAGAAAAAGTAGAAAGGTAATAAAAGACGTGAAATTGATTTTGCAGTTTTATTATCTACTAAGACACGAAAAACAATTATCCATAATATCTCCTTTGAGGAAAGAGCCAAGCAGAGAAAGCTTTGGAGTCCGTAGACTTCTTTTTCATCTACAACTCTGTCAACATCTTTTCTGCCTCCTTATTTGCTTTAGAAGCGTTGCTGGAAGAAAGTGTCTGCCCTCTGATGATGAGGATGGGCTTCATAATGAACGTCCCACATTAATAACTATCACCAGTTCTCCGGAAAGGAAGAAATTGATATCTAGTCCTTCTCTTTCAGAAACAGATACTGTGCCATTAAATGTCTCATGATTATTTCAATTATAATACTGTACTCTTTTACTTTACTGCAATGCATTTGTTTTATTTTTTACTGCAGAAGAAATGTGGAAAAACGCTCTTTTTAGAAAGACATCTTGCTTAGGCAAGATGTCTTAAAAATATTGTTTAGTTCTAAGTCCACGTCTTCGTGTCACGTGACACGAAGGTTGCCAGATCACTAATTTCTAAAAAAATCGTTGCCAGATATTTTTTCTGAATTCTGTAATCAACCATAGTGTTTGAATATTTTTTGAGCGACTGTACACAGATAACATTTCCTTTCTTTAGGCTAGTTTTACTTGTTTTTTAAATATTTTAAAGATTATGTTTTAAAAAAATTAATAGATTCAAATAAATATTGAAACTATTGTATTCTATTTCCTACAGAGAAGCTATTTGGATGAAAACGGAAACTTGCTTTGTAATATTGTGACGAGGGAATAAAATATCTTATTATTTCAAAAAAATCTAACAATTCTCATTATAAGAGCAAGGCACTGAGTTAACATAATTTTCCCCAAGGATTTTCCTTTTGTTCAAAAATAAAATGGATGTTTCTAATTTTACACTTTTTCGCAATTCAAAAATTTATGAACTTGTTTAGATTAAAAAGAAGCATTTTTTCACATATGCTGTCATTTTAGACGTGCACATGAAGATAGCGAACTTGAAGAATCATAACAGTCAGTGTTTTACATCTGCATGAGCAAAACAATTTCGGCAAAATATTTATGATATAGTTAACGAAGAATGTTTGCAAATTTATCATCACATGTTTAGTAGTAAGTCTAGATTATTGGTTCCTGAAGTCCCAGGGGCCGAGTGGTTAGTGAGCTTGATTATTGAAGTCCTTGCTAAAACAAGGAAGTTTCGTGTGTTAGCCTTCTGCTGAGTTCTCGCCTTCCTCACAGATCTTCTCCTCGGTGTATCATACTGACAGGTACCTGTTTGGTCTTTGTGGCAGGCAGCTGCTTGAGGGAACAGGTGAGTTTTGGTGTTTTACCTCTGAGCGGCACTATTTTGTGCATAATGGCCTAAATGGCCAGGTCACAAAGACCCCGAGGGCTCAGAGGAGGTTGGGGGAGGGACCCACTGGAACAGCTGTTGGGAGACAGATTGTAGTCTCTTGTGTATGGCCATCCAACAAGTTCTTTAACGTGCACAGGGTATGGTTCTCCCGCACACGTAACCACGGCTTAATGTCCCATCCGACGGACGGCGGTCTTTCCAAGTCCATCGGTGTCCACTACTGACCATGGGCTGGCCGGAAGTTTTGCGGAGATAGAGGGGACAGGGTCAGTGCAAGTAACAAGGTTACAACCGAAAGTCTTAAGGGGGGGGGGGCATAGGAGGCCACATACCCTTTTGCCCTCCTAGGTCCAGCTATGCCTGTTCTTATACCCAGAATTACACAGGCTAGAGCTGCCAGAAATGCTGCCACCTCGGATTCTTCTCTGCACTTCTAAGTTTTAGTGCTGTTCTAAATGAATACCCCGCCATTCCTGAATATACGACATTGACGATCGAGCAAGCTGAGCACTAGACTAGTTCTTCGCTCGGTAAAAAGGGGACTAAAATGGGTTACAGAAATCAACGTCTGTCGAATGCGATGCTAAGATATTATCGCGAGTCCAAGAGTGTCATACCCCGGGAATTTTAAAGGTTACTCTGGATGGCCTTGACGGGAGATTTTCAGCAACGTCTAGTTCCCTACACACTCTGAGCACTTGGGGTCCTTGTGACATGAAAGTTTAGCTCATTAGGTGCACAAAAAGTGCCGTCTATTAATATCGTATTGAATACAATAATAAAAAAAAAGTACGGCGTTCAGTTCAGTTGATAATTCTCATCCAACCTGATAATTAGCCCCCCTCCCTCTGAGCTTTCGTGTCACGTGACACGAAGGTTGCCAGATCACTAATTTCTAAAAAAATCGTTGCCAGACATTTTTTCTGAATTCTGTAATCAACTATAGTGTTCGGATACTTTTTTGAGCGACTGTACGCCTCCCACCCGTCAACTTCCTTGGATTTTTTTTTTTTTTTTTTTTTTTTGGAAATATAGATATTTCACAACTTAGGGCACATTTGGTGGACATCTGTATGCTCCCTCCAGCATTTCAAGTCTCTCTCTCGTAACTTGCCATAAGTTTACACAAATGCATCCATCAACAAAACCAAAAGTCTTCCAAAATCTTCCCTGGAGGAAGAGCCATTCAAGATGATTTAATTCAAAACTAATGATTTTAAAATTCAAACACCTGTTATTTAATTCAGACAGCTAATAATTGATTATGAATTCTATAATAGCATTTGATTTTAATCTCATTTCATCATTAACCAATATTAATATTTAATTCATAAGTCAAAATTATTAATAAAATATTAATATTATTTAACATTAAATAAAATTAATAAGTCAAGCTTTTACGAGTACTATTTTGGGCCACCCGACCGCATAATTCCCAAGCTTTAATCAAATTAGTATTTTAAAAATATTTTAAATAATTAAAAAATATTATCGTAGACCCAGTGATAGTGTAATAAACTTTAAGTTTTTACTTTCATTTGCAATTTAATTTTTTTTTAGTTTAGTAGAGTACATTATTTTTGATTTAAAAATGCAAAATTAATTTTTGCTATTTTGATTTTTAATATTTTAGTATTATAATCATTAAAAACTACAAATATGAGAATAGAGGATTTGAAAATTATATTGCTATTCTACAAAATTGCTATTTTTACCCTATTCATTTCATCTGACTTAAATAAAGGGAGCTTGTTCCAAATAAAGTCAATAAATAAACTCTTTTGATTTATCGATGTGAGAAGGGCAATATTTATTAAAAGCAATTGATAATGAAATTACCATAATTTTGAAATAGGATGAAACCGTCAATAGGTTCTAAAGTTATATCATAATTAGTAATAAAATAGCTTTAACTGTTAACGTCAACGAAAAAACTACGATAAAATAATATTTCTTTGGGTAATTGCAAAAAGAAGCAATAGTTTTGCTTTTCACAAAAAGTTGAAAGAAATTCATTTTTCACATTAAAATTAATACATTAATAAAAGAATTCGTTAAATTATATTTCATTTAAAATTAAATAAATATATGTAATGTTATGTTATATGTTAAACATATGTGGTAATGTTATGTTATATGTTAAACATATGTGGTAATATTATGTTTAATGTTAATAAATATATAAATAATAAAAAAATATATAAATACCCCCTCAAGCAGCTGCTTGCCACAGGGGTCTGACAGGAGCCTGTCAGTTTATATGCTACAGTAGTAGATCTGAGAGGATGGCAGGACCTCAGCAGAAAACAATACGAATATCCATACCGTATCCGGGGCTCGAACCCAGGTCCCGTAGATCAGTAGCCAAGCGCGCTAACCACCCGGCCACGGACGTAAAACTTTCAAGTACCCACAAACAGAAGTCAAGTGCCACAATGTAAGATAATGAGAAAGAAAGTTAAAAAAAAAAAGGTGTAAAAAAAAAGCAGGGGAATAAATTTCTCTCACAGTTAAAAAGAAAGGCATTAATTAGTTTTGCAGTGTCTTCTCTACTGTTTTGTTTTTCCCGTGCTACTATATTCTATACATGACATTTTGTTTTATATTAAATAACTTGATGATGATAAGTGCATGAAAAGAAAAATCTTGCTCTTAAAAGTTGTCTATCAGTGACATTTGCTAGTCGTATGGAATATATTTACCGTATTCTAACGTGTATAAGGAACCCCTTTTTGCCAAAAATTGGGTCCCAAAAATAGGGGGGTTTCTTATACATGGATAGTATTCTTAAATAAATGATTATATCTTAAAATAAAAATATATTTGATGAAAAATCAGGGGGTTCCTTATACACGTTAAAATACGGTAATTCCTTACTACTTTAAAAATTCAGAGTTTGAAGGAAGAAAAGCATGAAAGGTTTCAAATAGTAACAGAAAAAAACGTTTTAAGGAAAATTCCTCGGGGAATTAAATATATCCCCCTTATATTATAAAAAATAGTTCTTAAATGTTTCCTCTAAGTCGAAAAAAAACAAAAGAAGCATTCAACAATTTAAAAATGTACGACTTTATTGTCATATTTATAACTTTCATTTTTACCTTTTTGGTAAATTTCGACGACGAGCAACAGACTGTTTGAATAGATCCGGTTTAACAATTTTTGTATATAAACGTAATATATAATATAACATAAACTCTATTTACCTGTATATATATATATAGCAATTTAAATTAAATAAGATACACTATATAAATTAAATAAATATTAATTTTTTAAATTCCAAAGGTTTTGTTTAATCATTCGGATTTAATTTCTTATTCTGCAATAATGAAACAATAAGTAGATCATACTGCATAATAAATAAAAGATGAATTATACTAAAACAGAGAGCATTTCATTGTGAAAAATAAAATGCAGAAAATCAATTTGAAAAAAGATAAGTACTTGAGATTTCGGGCATGAAGTTGTTGAGTCCAACTATTTCGGAACCAAGCCCGATTTGGGAAAAAAAATTCTGTGAGTCATCATTAAGACATATATATATAAATGCATGTTGCAAATCATTTATTTCATTCTTGTATTGTCAATTGTAATAATTTTATGACAAAATTAAAATGTTAATGCTATTTGGAACGAAAAATAATATAAATTCTAGTAGAAACTGAAAATTTACGGTTAACATCACTACAAATGCAAACAGTGATTCATGTAGTAGAAATAGAGAATATGTAGAAAATAATCAAAAGCCGTACAGAATTCATCATGTATAGCTAAAGACTGATTTCATTTATTACTAAAGACTGATTAAAAAGTTGAAATCGAAAAGAATATATATATATCAAAATTAAAACAATATTTCTTTTCAGTTATTTTTCTCACAATTGCAAATAATATTTGTAATTAAAATTATTCTGAGTCATAGACTCCCGAGCCCAAGCATATCTACAGAAAAACAACAACAAACAACAATAACAAAAAAAACCCCACTAGTTCGTATTAATTTTTAAAACGGATATATTCTATGGTGACAATCCAAATCAGAATATGAAGTACTTAATATGCAAATCGTGTATTTTCGTGCATTTTAATAACAAATTAATTAATTTGAAATCTCCAGTTTGATAACATTGTGTTCGATTCAGTTAATCATTTATTTTAGTGATTAGTTGCTGATGTTCGATAGATTTTAAGCAAAAATTTATGAAATTCAAAATTTAGATCACTTCGATTTAAATCCTTAAAATACCTCCGATGAGTGTTTTTTTTTTATTAATATCTAATTTTGGAATACGCAGAATTTGAAGTTTTGTTTTCATTTTATATAACGTAAGGCTGTTGATATTTCAATTGCACTTGAATATAAATATTAATAATTTTTTTCTTAAATTCGATTAGTACACTTGGCATGCATTATCTAATTTTGGAATATTTTTATTAATTACAAAAAAAAATAATGCGATTAAACCGGAACTGAACAAAGAAGTCCTTGTAATCTGTTCCCTTTAACTCACCCTATGCAAACAAAAGGGCAATTTGGAGATGAAACATAAGTGGGATCGATACCTCATCGTACTGTCGGTCACTAAACTTAAAGATTTGCAGAATCGAACCAAATATGATCAAAACTGAAGACTTTTAACTGATTATCTTCTTATTAAAATGCTATGAAGCACACGCGATTTGCCCATTAGGCACTACACACTGCAATTTCAACATCTTTTAGGAGATTTTTGACCTCATTTTGGTTATTTGTGATTTGAACTCTCCGTCGTATCATAAATAGCTTTCTTGCATTTGACCAATTATTTGACAGGTCAAAAAAATATGCACTGAAAAAGTTGACTGACTTGGAAATCGTAGTTTAAATACGATACATCAATTTGATGACTTTGAAATATACAGTCAAGTTTTTATTTCCTAAACATATATATTTAAAACGTTTGTTTATTTCAACCTTTTTTCTTTTCACCCCATTGGGAATATTCCGCTGACTCCACGAGTATCAGGTTCTTTCAGATCGTCTGTAAAAGATGTTGTTCGCCTAGAAATCCCAAAAGAGAACAATTCTGAGTGTATTTATATCAATGAGCTTTATATTCGCTCTCGATTTATGAGGGTATGAATATTTTTTTTAATCAACAATGTTACTTAGATTACGCCGCCATTCGGGATTCCCCCAAAATGAAATTGTTATTCTAAATTATATTTTTCTGAGAAATGTTGGCTAATTAGTGATTTTGAGATCCCATTCAATTATTATTTACTTAGGAGCAAGAAAAGTGCAAAGAATAAAACTCACTGCCAGTGCCAAATTTTAAATTCGCTTGGGCTTAACTAACAAATTGTAAAATGGCTTTGTGGCAACAAATGATAAAATTACTTAAGACAGCATATAGTAAAATCGTGTGGGGGAACACAAATCGTAAAAACGCTAGGGTAAAATAAATTACAAAATGCTTGGTGGCAAAAACAAATTATAAATCACTTAGTAGAACAATTTTATAGCTTGGAACAACAAATTATGAATCCCTTTGTGGAAGGGGGTGTACAGTCTGTAAAATCACTTAGGACAATAAATTGTAAAATCTTTGGGAAAAACTAAGTGTAATATCGATTGCAGCATAAATTTTAAATCGGCCAAAAAAAAATAATTAAGATCTCTTAGGGGCAAAAAAACTTTTAAATCGTATTTAACAGCAATGCAAATCGATTGGGCCAACCAGCGTCCGAGTGATTTTTTTTTTAATTTCCCACTCCAAACTATCCCAACTTTATACATTAAAACCAGAAAACTGATTAAACGTTTCTGTTGAAATATAAATTACAATATAAATTTTTAACTCTTCTTGCAAAATTGTTAACAATTTCTGCAAAATGATCACTTTCGTTGAGCGTTGATTTTATGCATAAAACTGGATTTGACATTAAACTCTAAATCTAACCCCTTCATGCATGCAGTGCGCCAGATTTTTATAAAATGCTATAATCTTGGCGATAACTTAGTTTAAATAGCTTGGAGGAAAATACAATATATTGGTCTGGTTCTGGTTATCAGATCCTTCCCATGGCCGAGTGGTTAGCGCGCTTGGCTACTGATCTAAGGGACCTGGGCATCGAGCCCCACGTAAGGCATGGATGTATGTGTCGTTTTTCTGCTGAGGTCCTGCCATCCTCTCAGACCTTATACTATGGCATATAAACTGACAGGCTGGTGTCAGACCTCTGTGGCAAGCAGCTGCTTGAGGGGGTATTTATTTATTATTTATTTATCTGGTTATCAGAGCTACATTTGCTTATTACTTTTTGAGGAAAGATTGCAGAATTGATCTTTCTGGGTCTGCTCTTCGTCAGGGAAGACTGCATTTAGTTTGAAATAAAGAGGGGAATTCCTCAAGTTTTTAAATCATACAATTACTATTTTTGTTCTAAATGCAATTTTTGTGTACGTTGCAGAAACGTTGCTTTCCGAATTCAAATATAATGAGACGTAGAAAACAAATTACAGGTCATCGATTTCAAATTGAAACAAAGAATCAAAAATTCGCTTTATCGAAAAGACAACTTAGAGTCCGCATTTTCGCCTTCATAAACCAGAACCATCCATTCTTACTGCGTTGAGATTTTCTCCGCTAATTCTATCATCTGTCCTTTCTGGGAGAAAAGGAGTCACCGATGGGCTTGGAAATAAAGCTATCCTTTGGATAGTACATTAAGCACCTTCTGCAAGGAAAGTTATATCCCGCGCTGTAATGGATTCATTTCCCCCATCCATCTCTGAGTCCCGAGAGTCCTTGTAATCTGTCCCTTTAACTCATCCTATGCAAACAAAAGGGCAATTTGCAGATCAAACAGAAGTAGGGTTGTGCTAACGTTGAAATTCGGTCACAAAGGGCACGCAGATGGGCTTTAAAAGGCTGCCGTCCGTCGGATGCAATGTAAATCTGTGGCTCCCATGTGCAGGCGAGCCATACCCTGTGCACGTTAGAGAACGCATTGGATGGCTTTGACAGTAGTCTACCATCTGTTTTCTAGCAGTTGCCGCTGGGTCCCCTTCCCGATTTCGGGGCCTTCTCGGAACCCTTGGGATCCTTGTGACCTGGTCATTTAGCCCAATGTGCTAAAAAAAAGTGCCCCTCAGAGGTAAAATAACATAACCCAGAGAAAAAAAAAAACTAATCAAACAAACGTCTGTCATGTAAGATATATTACTAATAAGTCACGAATCAGGTTGTTTTACCTCTGAGCGGCACTTTTTTGCACACCATGGGCTAAATGGCCACGTCACAAGAACCCTGAAGACTCAGAGAAGGTTGGGGGAGAGGATCCACTGGAACAGCTGTTGGGACAGATGGTAACCTCCCTTCAAGGCCATCCAGCGTGTTCTTTAACGTGCACATGGTATGGCTCTCCCGCACACGGATCCACGGCTTAACGTGCCATCCGACGGACGGCGGTCTTTTCAAGCCCATCGGTGACCCTACTGGCTGTGTGCAGGCGGGGAATTTTGCGAAGATAAATCTCAACGCCTACGCAGCTGGGACTCGAACCTGGGAACTACAGATTAAAAGCCTCGCACGCTACCGACTGAGCTACCCTCGCCCCGTCACGAATCACTAGAACTCGCATAATATTATTCATATAAATAGCGTAGTTTTGAAGTTCTTGGAGAGTTATTTGCCTTTAGCGATCCTATTGACTGCAGCACTCAAAGCATGGCAGAAAGAAAGAAATCATATGCACTAGACCGGATCTAGAGGGGAGGGGGTGGAAAGGTAAACCATCCCACCCCCCTTGATATTCCTAATATAGGTAATAGATGCAAAAAAAAATTATAAATTTATGTATACTTCATGTATTTTCAATAAATTTCTTATTTCCTGAAAACATATTATTTTATATATACGCAATATCTTGGGCATTTGGTGGTTCAACTTTATAACTAATGATGAGGTTAGGCAAAAATGTTGGAAACCTCCTTTAAGCAGCGTATTGTGCATAGAGAGACTCCGTTGGTTTGGCCATGTTGCCCGTATGGATAATTATAGATTAGCGAAGAGGGTTATGAACAGTGTGCCCAGAGGTCTCAGAAGGAGGGGGAGACCTAGAATGCGGTGGGCAGACAATGTCAAACAGGACCTTGTTAGAATTGGTGTGCATTGGCCAGATGCAGCAGATGCAGACAGACTTGCTTGGAGAACTGAACTGCACGGTCTGGTTGGACCTCCGTAGCCTATGGCTGCTTGAGGAGGAGGATGATACTTACCAGTTGACAAGACGCATTTAAACCAATACTGTAATCGGGAGATTATATATAATATACAACTGTATAACACCTTCATCTAGTTCCAAATATCTCTGCTGATTTAGGATTTAGTACCAAAAAATATTTATTACGAGCCTCTTTTTTTTGCATGCAACTAAATAATCAATTGCTCTGACTTCTTTCCCAAATTAGGAGATCTAATTCATCTCTGACCTTGAGATGTACTTTTATGTAAAGAATTCATGGACCAAAAATACAACTGATCGATCCATTCTGTCGAGAGTTATTACGGATCAAACACACAAATACGCAAACACAAAATGCCAAAAGATCTAGGAAGTTTTGTTCGACTTGAATGTATAAACTGAGTAAGGTTGACACTTTTACCTCTCAAAACTTTTTGTTTCCACTCAGTGTGCTCCCGCCCTGCCCACGGTCAGTAGGGGACACCGATGAGCTTGAAAAGGCCGCCGTCCATCGGATGGGACGCTAAGCTGGGACCCTATGTGTGCGGGAGAGCCATACCCTGTTCACGTTAAAGAACATGCTGGATGGCCTTGACGGAAGTCTACCATCTGTCTCCCAACAGCTGTTCCAGTGGGTCCCCTTCCCCAACCTTCTCTGAGCCTTCGGGGTCCAAAAAAGTGCTGCTCAGAGGTAAAACAACCCAACCCAACTCAGTGTGCTAAAGAGTCAAGTATCAAAGGCTCAAAATAGAATCGGTGAATAGCAATTGGATAACTGTTAAGTGCAAGTTTGTTTAAAGCGATTGAGATTTTTTTTCCCACTAACGTAGTCTGTTTTTCTTTCCATAAGGTATCACAACTTAACATCTCATAAGGAAGCCCGAGATCTTTGAAAAACATCGCAGCCTCTTCTCGTAACGAGGCAGGACGCGGAGAAGATCTCTGTGCTATTTGTCAGAACTGGGATTCGAACCCGACAATTACAGGTCAGGAGCTGACAGATGCTGTCAAAAAACCTTTTCTCTTTTTTACAATAGACAAAAAAATTCCAACTTTTAATATCAGATCTATATTCATACTTTAAATTGATACTTAACTCTGTAAAAGGCACATTTCAAATTGTGATTGTTTTACACCCAACTCGCAAATAATACGGACTATTTTCGGCACTACTATAAATGTTTTGTGGACATAGATGACGAAAAATATTACGATAGAGTCCAAATCAAGTTTAATCTCAAAAAATATAATAGCACCTCGGTGGCGCAGTGGTATCGCGATGACATTGCAACTGCGGGGAGATGGGTTCGACTCCAGTATGGTTATGAATTGGCATGCTGTTTAAGAAGCGAGGACAAGCCCGATCGAGCTTCTAGTTATCTGCAACCTACTTTTTTTTTTCCTTAAAAAATCTATCCTTAGACCAAATGCGACAACTTCTCCGCCCGATCTCATAATGAAATATATATTTTAATATTATAATTAATGTTTCAAAAACATACGACAACTAACCCCCTTAAAAAATCACAACTTCCTAAAGATGAAAATGCAGAAGGGACGCCCGACACACTTTAAAAATCAGAAGGCCTCCGTACAACGATAGGTACTTTTCATTATTATAATTGTAAGCATTTTAATTGATATTTATAATTATATAACAATACTTCGGCCACCCCAAAACATTGGAAAGATCTCGAAATTTAGCAAAGATAAAGTTTTAATTTCTAATTTAAAATGTTTGAAAAAGCAAACTACGCCCAAGTGGCTTACTCTGTGATATTATGTCCAAGGGCATCTCACCTGATGAATGTGTCTTGGCCTCTGGACTTGACAACCCACACCTTTGGTTCCTCGTCTTGTCTGCCGTCGTCACGGAGTCATCGTCACTGGACAAGTGAGATGACTTCTGTCCGGGGGTCACTGGCAGGGGTGGAGGAACCGCAGCGGCGAACGGCGAACTGTGCACTGCCGGCGGGACTAGATGCTCCTGAAGCGGCGGGAACGGCAGGCCAGAGTAAAGGCTCGCCCTTGGGAAGAGTAGAAGGCCGTTGTAGAGGAAAGGAAATGGAAGGGAGTGGCCCAGGGGGGCTCTGGCTGGGCTCGTGGGAGACGAGATCAGCGAGTCTATAGAGAAAGTAGACTGAGTCGACAGTCGCTGCATGGGGAGGGCTGGAAGGTCACTGAGCTCCCACGACCATCTGTTCGCTTACAAGAAGATGGATTGGTGATAGATTCAGGGAAGGTGACCTCAGTTCATTTCGAAAAGTTTCCTTGAAATCAGTCGGACCCCACGATATGACAGTGCCTTGTGAAAAGCACGCTCGTTTTATAAAGCAGAGCACGTCATTTATAAAGTGTCACGTAATCCTCAGTTACATCGGATGACATGCTGCCAAGTTCAACATCGGGAGTCTCTTTTTAACGCCAAGGGAAGAAGCAAAAGTTTGCGTTCTTGTCAGTCTCTGTATCCACTTTCCAGGTCACAACCACCTTGCGGAAGAGAAGCCTCCAAACCTTCCTTCGACTTCAGAAAGTCTGCTTGAAATCAGCAGCTCTTCACTACGGTGCTTTCGCTGTTGTTCATCGTCGATGACGATGTTGTCACGTGGCGATCATACTCCCCGGACCACCACTGACTGCCGCCGACCAAGCAAGCATGGCCCGCGGCCCGCAAACAAGACTCGTAAATTGTAAGGCGGCACCTTCGAAATCCATCCGTCTCTCTCGAGTTACCCCCTCCCGCCGCCAAACAGCGTGACGTGTCCATCGGCGGCTCGCCATTGGCCGATCGGCACAGTCTGACAGCTGCTGCTCTCAGAGGTGGGATCGGATTGGTCGACCGCCTTGTTTGGCTGATGCTGAGCTGCTTGTCGGTGTTGAACTAGGCTTTTCGATTTCCCGCCGACTTGGCACACAAGCGTCAGACCCCCCACCCCTTAGCCATCATCCCCTGCTGCTGGCAAGGGTACTTAGCGGTTGTGACGTTGCTCAACTGCATGCCACGTGGGATGAGATGGTCCCTTGTGGGAAATGAAGAGAAACTAGGAAGACGAGCAGGAATGTGTTTCGCAGCTGAAATTCTTCTTAGTAAATAATATGTAGACATTTCAATCATAACAATGAAACTAACTCGAGTAAATTGTGTAGATCGTCGTATTAAAGATTTGTAATAAATGTTAATATAACATAAAATATGTAAATATTTATTTTCATAGGAGAAATAACTATTATTTTTTTAGCTGGGAATTGTAACGAAAAGTTTTCAATCACACGAAAAATTTAACTGAACAAAATTTAGTTTTTTATAGTAGTTTTTAGCACCAAAAAAAGTTAGTTTGAATTTTTTTTTATTTTTTTTTTACATACGGCCACTTGCGCCAGAGGGTCTGATAGAAAGAGCCTTACATTTGCTGTAAAGAAAACTTTCAGGGGAGATAGAATTTTAACCAGGGGAGGATTGCTCTAGCTGTGAGCGACTCTTTTATGTACACAATAGACTAAAGAGACAAGTGACAGTCCCCAAAGAATTCACAATGCAATGGGTAAGGTCATCTATTGGAATAGCTTCTAGATGGCAGATGAAAGATGTCCAGATTAAAATCATTAGATTCAGATTTCATCATCATCCTGATTGCTCTTAATGTGCAAACAGTTTTTACCTCCTACATACAAGTTCCAAGTCTTAACATACTATCTAATGGACTGCTATCATTCCAAGCTTATTGGTGCTCTCTTTCATTTCGAGGGTAGAGTCGGTGCTAGAGAAGAAATTTTCAACGTAGGGCACTCGAAAGAGGGATGATCATGTTAGAAGTCTGGTATGCTACCAAATGGGTGAACCCCCCTACTATCCCGTGGAGAGAGGGGATTGGATGGCAAAAAAAGCGCAGACAGAACTCCTGTTTAAGTCGTTAACGTGTCCCTAAAATTGGTGAGCTACCCATGGTGACAGATCCCGACTCCTCACTCCAAGTCCAGATAATAAAAATTTAGAAGATTACGAAACGAGTTTTTTGTTTATGCATCAAGGTGCTTTTAACTCTTTTTTTCTTCTTCTGTCCGTAACTATTATATACCTGAGCATCAATAAATATTGGACCTAAAGCGAATCCTTTTCTTCCTTCACCTTTTTTCGAACACCCCTAAAATTTAGTTTCGGGTCTCTTTCCAAATAATATATTCTGTATACGTGCCAAGAAACATTTTCGGATGTTGCCACAACATAATATCGGGTATAGCTGGTGGGACGTATTCCTACTCAACTCGCTGATAATTGGGATATTTTTTGGCACCACTATGACCATTTCGCCAACACAGATGGTCCAAATACTCATCGTAAAAGTGAATAATCTTCAAAACATTAAAACTACAGTTTCAATATCTGAAAATCTGGTTACCCTAAGACAGAAACGTACTCAGTTTTGGGAGGATCCCCCCCCCCCCCACACACACACACACACAGAAAATCCTGTCGTCTTATACAAAATCTCAAACTAATCTATCTACTTTGAAATCCGAAACAGTTGCCTTTGTATATTTTAATTTTTACTGCATATTTTATGTCTGACACTAAAAATATGTTAAAAAAAACTATAGAATATCCTTCCCTTTCGAATATCGATATAAAATTTACTGTTCGGTAGAATACTTTAGTAATTTGGAAGCCCTACTCAAGTTTGTTCTCAGACGCCCTACCCTTACCCTATGAAATTGAATTCTCGAAGCATTCAAACAAAATTCTCAGTCCTCCCTGAAACTAAATTATCGGAGCCCCCCTCTCTGAAATTAAATGCCCTAAGACCAGATGCTATCACCCCCCGCCCTCCTCTATGCGATGGACATCGTAGAAATATATATATATATATTTCATATTATAGTTAATTTAAAAAAATAAGATAACCGATCCATCCAAATAACAACAAGTCCGTAGGACAAAATTACAGACTGGGAAATGTTTTGTGCAAAAGCAAAAATTAAGGCATTTAATAATGAAATTAGAGTATTTTTTTAAGTTTTCGCGCTATTATGAGGTGGAAGTGAACATAAATGCCGAGAAAGTAGTTGGTGTAGATTAACTTTTTTTTTGCATGTTGTAAAATTATTTAAAAGACAAATTACGTACCTACATTAGAAACAAGATGTTTAAATATTTCATTATTAATATTAACTGTTTTTGAAAAATAACTCACTAAATTCCTATTTTCTATTAAATGATTGTACTAATATTTTATTTTATCACTTTTATTATTTTATTACGACTTTAAGATGAAAAATACTGTTTTTTTTTTATTGCAAAAATTTCGAAAAATATCCGTTTGAAAAGTAGAAATAGCTCAAGCACTACTTCCAATTAACCTTTCAGTTTTTATTTTGTCTTGAAATAATATAATCACATTTACGAAAGATGTTAATGAGAAAGATTGAATCAAACGGCTTGGCGAAATGCTTATCTGGGTCATGTTTTTACCGTTTCAGAAATATTTTTTCTTTTTCTAACTGGATGCAATTGGCTGACACCTCCTATAACAGAAGGTCGCACAGATATGCTATGAAGTCAGTTTATGTAGCTCGATACATCTAGATATTCCTTATAAATTTGTTTCTATTATTATTACTGGTGAATTTTACTAATTTTTTCACAAATGTTTACCTATAAAAATTGCATTATTTAGGAGTAAAAATTATATTTATGTCTTAACGTTATAACTCTAATAAACGCGTATAATTTCGCTTCTAAAACGGTATATTTGTAAATAAACATTAGTATAAAAAATTAGTATTAAAATACACCTATGATAAAAATAGAAATAAATATCTAGATTCTCACAACTACCTATGCTGATATCATAACTTAGTTGTAACGCCTTTACTGTAAGAAGTGTTGAATTGGCTTGGGCTCCAAAAATTAAGGCCGGACTCATTCATATCTACTACAAATACGATTAACATTAAAATGTATTCTAATCAGGCAAGATGCTTAAACACTTCAAAAATATCGAAATATTCGCAGATACAGCGATTTTTAAAACAACACAAACAAATCATACCGAGATATACAGAGAATAAAAAAAAATTGGAAGTTTTCTTCGTTATGATACTAGTGAAGTCTAATTCAAAAATCAGTAACTCATTAACAGATTTCAGCTTTTTATTTAGGGATGTTATTGATATAAATTAAAGATCTCTATCAAACCTATCTGAATCTCAATTTTCAATAACATTCATTGAGTACTAAGAATAATGAAACCGCAATATTCAATCCATTAAAATAAATCGTATAAAAAGTTATTAAGCAGATTAAAACGAAAGCAATAACCATTCCAGTTAATATCACTTACATAAGCTAAATAATGTTTTTACATACTAATATAGAAACATACATAAGCGGATTTATAGCACCTTACGGAACTGATTATTTCAATTTTCTTCCATTTTCAACGATTTTTCAAGAACGCTCATTGTTTTAGCTTCCATAACTCTTTGAATGCCAAATGAATATTGCCGAAAATCGAGTTGGGTTGTGTTGTTTTACCTCTGAGCGGCATTTTTTTGCACCCCATGGGCTAAATGGCCAGGTCACATGGACCCCGAAGACTCAGAGAAGGTTGGGGGAGGGGACCCACTGGAACAGCTGTTGGGAGACAGATGGTAGCCTCCCGTCAAGGCCATCCAGCGTGTTCTTTAACGTGCACAGGGTATGGCTCTCCCGCATACGGAGCCACGGCTTAACGTCCCATCCGACGGACGGCGATGATTAGATATTAGTGATCTGGCAACCTTCGTGTCACGTGACACGAAGGTTGCCAGATCACTAATTTCTAAAAAAAATCGTTGCCAGATATTTTTTCTGAATTCTGTAATAAACCCCAGCGTTCGAATACTTTTTTGAGCGACTGTAGGTGGTCATATTATTTTGATACTAGATCGTGTGGGCTCACTCACGGAAATATTGAGCGTGTGCAGTTACCGTTCACATGTATGTAAACTGGACACACATGTTCACATTATGTAAACTGGAGCGTGTGCAGTAACTGCACACGCTCCAGTTTACTGTGAACGGTAACTGGAGCGTGTACAGTTGCTGTACACGCTCCAGATATTTTTCCTGAATTCTGCAATCACGTGACACGAAGGTTGCCAGATCACTAATTTCTAAAAAAATCGTTGCCAGATATTTTTTCTGAATTCTGTAATAAACCCCAGCGTTCGAATACTTTTTTGAGCGACTGTAGGTGGTCATATTATTTTGATACTAGATCGTGTGGGCTCACTCACGGAAATATTGAGCGTGTGCAGTTACCGTTCACATGTATGTAAACTGGACACACATGTTCACATTATGTAAACTGGAGCGTGTGCAGTAACTGCACACGCTCCAGTTTACTGTGAACGGTAACTGGAGCGTGTACAGTTGCTGTACATGCTCCAGATATTTTTCCTGAATTCTGTAATCACGTGACACGAAGGTTGCCAGATCACTAATTTCTAAAAAAATCGTTGCCAGATATTTTTTCTTAATTCTCTAATCAGCCATAGTGTTCGGATACTTTTTTGGGCGACTGTACTCCCTTTCGGAATGCGATGGGACTGGACCAAATGTCGTGGCCGCGGAGGACGGTGATCTTATTGCTCGATTATTACTTCACCCTCACTTCGGTGAAAAGATAGGTTCACGGGTTTTTACGCCCGCAGCACTGTATGCCTAAGGTTCGATGCGTTGAATGATGAATAAAAATAGTCCATCAATTAACTGCACGAGAGTTGGATAGGGATGATACAGTTTATTTACACCTTATACACTCAAGTGCTGGGGATGCGTTCAACTCCATGAGCCTTTACTGCTTTGCTGCTGCAAACGTTAACAATGAGGTGGAGAACCGCACACTCTGCAAAGTTCTCACTTTACAGACCTCACACTCGGTGAAACGATAATCAACTTTTGCCTACACTGTGGTTCACTCCGAATTCACCAGATGGTTATCAGATTCACCAAGAATTTCGATTCCCCTCAGAATCGCACCCTCCCTTCAAGGGTTACTTCGAGTCTGACGGCGTCCTTTTGACGCGTATTGAAAAACGACTTCCTTGTTCGATAGCTCACGCCAAAACTGTTCTTTCAATTCCCTCACCCTAGCCTCGTGCGCAGACCTCGCACCCCAGGCTAGTCGTATATACGGCCATAAATGACTTCTGGAACTGATCTCCATGCAGGCAGCCAGCTTTAGGCCCGAAAACAACATCCTATGAGTCACGCATCCCCCACCAGCACTTCAAGAATACACTTAATACATAAAAATATCTACAATCATAAAAATACAATAAGAATACATGAATAAATAAATTAAATTAGAGATGCAGCTTTTAAATTTAACGGAATAAACGGCATGTAATTTTTATGTTATATAAGTACTAATAAAATACTACTATGTATTTGCATTTTTCCAATCATATATTAGCTCGAATTAAAGCTTTTAAGGTGTGAAAAAGGAGGCAAATGAAAGACTTCATTCTCTTTTAAAACGTGATTCTGATATGTGAATTTTCCTAGTTTCAACAGAATACTTACTAGCAGATTTACCATGTTTTGAGCTAGTCTTTAACTTAAACTCGTTAAAATATATGCAACAGATTTCACTCCCTACGTTGCAAGCTTTCATTGGATAATTAATTCGTTATTCTCCACAATCGTTTAAACATTTCCCTTTTTTTAAGGGGATAAAAAGGGCAAAGTTCGGGGACCAAAACTTTATGTTTAGTTACGATAAGAAGCAGTTGTATGTCTATGTTTGTGATACAAAATTGTTCAGTCATTTAAAAGTTGCTGGGTTCTTTTTGCGTGGGAAGATAGGTTGCACGGGCAAACTCTTTGTGCCTTACGATAATAGGAATCTGCATATCAAATTTCTATGTAATCCTAGCTCGTTCCGTTTAGGAAAAGTTCTTACATCATTTCGGCTTTTTCATTGCTTTTTTTTAGTGAGGGTGGAAAGTTGAGAGATAAACCATTAGTTAATAATAAGAAGCAGCTGCATATTAAATATTGTGATCATTGTTTATGGTTTATGGAGCGAGGGTGGCTAAGTCGGTAGTACGTGAGGCATTACCGACTGAGCCCCCCCCCCCCCCACACCAGATTATTCTGCAATTCCTAGGTTCGAATCTCAGCTGCGACAGCATTGAGATTTATCTCCGCAAAACTCCCCGCTCTGCCTTCAGTCAGTATGGGACACCCATCTGCTTGGAAAGGCCGCCATCTATCGGATGAAACGATAAGCCGTGGTCCGTGTGTGGGAGAACTATATCCTGTGCACGTTAAAGAAAACGCTTGGATGGCTTTGATGGGAGGCCACCATTTCACGCCTAACAGCTGTTCCAATGGGTCCCTTCCCCCAACCTTCTCTGAGCCTTCAGGATCCTTGAGGCCTGGCCATTTAGCCCATTGTGTGAAAAAAAGTGCCGCTCAGAGGTAAAATCCCCCCCCCCCTTTATGGTTTATACACTGTTTTCCATAAATTATGGAAAAATGAGAAAAATCGCGATAATTCGCCAAAAAATTGTGGGATTCTCACCAAACTTGTTCATGTAACCAATAAAGTAATGGCGGTTGAGCATATTGTATGCAAATTAATCTAGGTTGCGTCAAATTGCGCAATCGGACAGCGGCATAAAAATGGGTGTTTTGGAGTGGATCGTTATTTTGTATTGTAAATGTGAGTAAAGAAATTCGAAATAGTCATTTTGTAGGAATGAGCTGGAGACATCATTTGCCAAATGAACTGCGGTGGAGAGCTATTGGCCAGCTCGAATCAGGCCAAAGTCAGTCAGACGTGGCACGATGGCTGAATGTGAGTCCTTCTGTGGTCCATAGACTGTGGAATCAATTTCTTAGTACGAAATCCACGTCTCGGAGGTTTAGCTGAGGAAGGGCTAGAGTTATGACCGCTGTACAACAGCGATATCTGTGATTAACAGCACGAAGGTGCAGGACGTCTACTCCCTCTCAGCTATGATTTTCTCTTGCAGCAGCCACTGGGAGGATTCTATCTGCTTCTACTGTGTGTAAGTACTTTGTTCCCATTCCACAGATCCCCCTTTGCACAGTGCTTTACCCTATGATGCCACTGACCACGACCCTTACGACGTCACTGGCCACGCCCCTTATTAATATTCATAAATAATAATTCATAATTAATATTTAATTAAAAATTTCTCCCCTTATTAAAAAAACCCTTCCTTCCCCCCCCCCCTTTAACCCGTGGCGCCATCTGGTGACTATTTTTGGAAAAAAACCTAGTTTAGCTCTAATTTCCCGATTTTTAACTCCCCCTTTATTAAAAATTTCTCCTCCCTTATTAAACCCTTCTTCCTTCCCCCTTTTAACCCGTAGCGCCATCTGGCGATTATGAGGAGTACTATTTTCGAAAAAACCCTTATTTTAGTTCTAATTTCCCGATTTTTGATTCCCCCTTTATTAAAAATTTCTCCCCCTTATTAAAACCCCATTCCTTCCCCCTTTTTAACCCTGGCGTCATCTGGTGACTATGAGGAGTACTATTTTCGGAAAAACCCCTATTTTAACTCTAATTTCCCAATTTTTCAGCCAACCCGTCATTAAAGACCCCTGGTTGACCCACCTATATTTTAAGCCCTTCTTCTCGAATAGTCCCGATTTTTATTTATTTCAGACCTCCCTGGTTAACCCCCCTATATTTTAAGCCCCCTTAATCTCCAAATAAGTCCCTTACCAACTAAATTTCGGGATGGCAACGATCGGCTAATGCAAGCCTCAGAATATTTGCATGGGTGGCAACCTCATGCAGAAAGGGATGATGCAAGTCTCTAAATAATTGCAAAACTTTCGATAGCAGTCACTCACAGAAAATCGACTCCCAAAGTTATATTACCCATTTTTTATTCCTTATTAATGAAATACTCATTAAAACCCCCTCCCCTTTATTTAACCCCCTTATCAAAAGTTCACTCTATTAAAACTTCACCAAACTACTTTGGTGTCCATGTTCATCTGAAATTTGCCAAGTCCCGCTAAACTTTGGGTGGCAACCCCTCGCTGGATGGTTGATGCAATACTTGAACAAGGCCCCGTATTTTGCGAGTTCGACCTTCACTAGAAGAAGGACTATCCCGCAGAAACTGTTTTAAAAGACTGTCCCACAGAAAATACCATTGGGTAAAAAAATTAATAAAAGGAGTAAAATCTGATTCAAAAAATAAATTATTCGTAATTATGAAATGATATTGAGGTGTAATATGTAGGGGTGACATATAAGACCCGCTTTAGAACACGCAACAGATGTTCGGTACCTCATCCGGACCACGTGTTATTGACAGATCACTCTTAGCAGTGAAAAAATTTTCGAAGTCTCTAATCTTTCATCTGTGTCAACAATCGCGTGGTAAGAATTGATCTTCCTTCAAATCATACGACAGGGTAGCTTATCGATGGGTGCAATCATACTTTCAATATATCAAGCGAAATACGGTCCTGGTGCAATCACTTATCAGTATGGGTTCAAGACGACGAGTGCAGACGCTGCCACAGTGTTTACATTTGGTGCCGATAAGAATGTGCATTTTAATATTTACAACTCGGCAGCGGTCACATATCGATGTCAGCAATCGCACAATATAAATTTGATCTTACAACTTATCGGTGTGGGGGGTCAAGAGGACGAGTGCAGAGCACGATGGTTTTCAACAAAAGTCCTACGAAATTAAAAACTCCCCCGTTACGCGACATGGTTTAAAAATACTTATTACGGATGTATCCTCAGTACATGATGCAAACTCTTTCCTAGGAAGTAACGCTACTCGAAGAAAAATTAGCTATGGGAGTAATCATTAATCTACAAATGCTCGCACAGTTTATAAAAATCGTCTCTTCCACCGTTTATCGGCGAATGTGAAGATGCTGACGAAATTCACATTGCAGCGTCAGTTACATGCTTTTACAGGGTAAAGATTGTGCGGCAGAATGCTATAGAAAGTAAGAATGCTAAAAGTAGAATTCATACGTTTCCGTAAAAAACTTTAGTTTCAACATGAGTTAAAGGAGTATGGTTCGACTCATTTTGAGAAGAGCAGTCGCTCCGTCCAAAAGCCTAATGAGAAAGTTAAATAATGACATGACGAAATGTTCAGAAAAACGGAAATCCCTTGTAGGGGGCCTTCGGATCTTAAGTTATCACGTTCTCCAAGCGATAACTGCTGATTTTACAAGGTCGTCATTGCAATTAAAGAATGTAGCGGTTACAGGAAGAATAGGATTTGAACTCGTACATTAGAAAATTGAACAATTGTTAATGACATAAGAAATGTGTGACTATAATTCAGTGGAAAAACTTAATACGAAAACCTTTAACATTTTTTCCGGCATCCTTTGTTAGGTGATATGATAAACATCCTTATACGTTCTCACTTCAAATTTACAAATGACATTCGGGGTAGTTATCACTTAAGTTTCAACTTTTATTTTTTTTTTTCCAACCACGATAATGCACCGTTTCTGTGGAACAGTTCGCTGGTGACTTCGATGCAAAAAATGGTGCAGGGGGCGATCTTTCTCACACTTGCGATATGACCATGCACTTTGGTAAAAACAAACCTGGTTCATGCATTTCCCATAGACAATAAAGATTTGAACTAAAAGTTATTAAAACCGTGAATCGACTGATCTGATTGATAAAAATATGTGAAACGTAATGTACTGAGCTTGAGGGTTGACAACATTGATATAGACAGGGATTGATTTCCACACCTGTTTTCTCTATACTATCATAAATTGAGAAACCTCGATGCTTGAGAAATGATTAATTTAACTATCAAAGATGAATAGACCTCTGTAAATTTCTGACCACACAATCTTCTGAGTTCATTCTGCTGTAGATATCTAATTCTGTCAGGATCACAAGGGATGTTTTACACATTCAAGGACTTTTTCTGACATTCGTTAATCAAAGTGTCTATCTATGCATCAGACTCGTCATTACACCGACAAACTACCTATCCATAGGTTGTGTAAGCATTTAGGATGAAAAATTGAGTCCGCTTCACTGTCATACAATCTCATAACTTAATTTTCAGATCCACGTTTCTTCATAGAATCGTAAACTCTCAATATCTATGCATTTCCTCACACACATCTCGCAAGATATTTAAAGTTCAGTCACTGATTCACCTTCCCTATGTGTATATTTACTTTCTAATAAGCCATACTTTAACGACCAAAGTAGGTAAATCGCAAGCATCATCAGATTATTACTGCTTACATTGAAATTCTCACAACACCCTATTCAGTTCCCCAACAGATACAGCTACAAGTTACGATAGCCAACATCTATCCCATAGACAGTAGGTTAGTTACTTCTAACAAAGCCAAGGTTTGCAATCCATAGTATGATATGAACGTTGTTTACCTGCCAAGATCCCGACATCCTCTCATCCCTTCTTCAGAGTTGTGTGAAAGGTAACTGTTAAGACAATTAGCTGCGTAAAGTCGTATTTATTTTTAAAGCAAAGATACACCGAATGTTGACTGCATTAAATATGATTCGAATGGAAGACAATCCAGCTTTTGTTTGGAAAACTCACTGGAAAACAACAATATTTCCATGAAAAGTTGGGCCACAGAATCGAGACCTAGCTTTGCATTCACTGACTTCAACCGCCGATAAAACGAAACGTAAGCTCTCTCGATGGTTATTCCAAGGCGCTATCTCTTTTCAGAGTTACTGGAGCCCTCGGTATGTTTGAATAAGTGTATAAGTGTGGGTGAAGGTGGTTAGCTGCAGACACAAATTTTTCGACAAAGATAGGGTGTTTCACTACAATCTAACACGGAGATGTCTGTTTAGTTATTTTTCCTTATTTCTATACTAGTGTGGAATTCTTAGAACAAGTGGTACTATGTTCGTGTGAAAGTGGTTAGGGCAAACACACGTTTTTTGATAATGTTATGTATCTTGTTTGGAAATAACACTGTCTATGGAGCATTACTCCTGTACATACTATGAGCATAATGCCTCGCGATTCTAAGAGTTCCCAGAACCGATAGACAATACTTTGCGTTTACAGGACCTAATGTATAAAGTCTTTCATACTTCAAACTCAATCATCAAGACAATCAATATTGCAGAAGTAACATTGAAAATGAAGGGAGAAGTGATAGAGAAGTGAAAGAAAAGCACACTACCAGCATTCTCACATTAAAAGAAAACGTAAGCATTCATCACCTCAAAACAGATAATGCAGAGGGCGTTATATGCAGGCTTGAAAAGCAGAAAGAAGGTTAGTAACCATGGTTTAACCACTCATTTTTTAAGTATTAGGACGTTCATGTTACAATTTCTTGCAACAACGTTCATAGCTAGTGAAGATGCAATTCTGCAACCTTCACTCTTCTGTGTAAGGATGTGAAAATTACATTTCAGCTGTATGTGAACCAAACATTCACTTGAGAAGAATATTTAAAAACATCAGTGTGAACTCGTGGATACATAAAACGTGTCCCCTTCTTGTGTCTCTTCATATATATATACTATTCTTACGAGCACAAAAGATAGAACATTCGAAGGAAGATGAACCATGTATCAGTTTAAAAAAACGATTTTCTGTGTTTTGGACGTTTAACCAGCGCCATCTAGTGAGAAATATGTTGACTATCCGATTAAGATCAAATTTATATTGTGCAATTGCTGACATCGATAAGTGACTGCTGCCGAGTTGTAAATATTAAAATGCTCATTCTTATCGGCACCAAATGTAAACACTGTGGCAACGTCTGCACTCATCCTCCTGAACCCATACTGATAAGTGATTGCACCAGGACCGTATGTCGCATGATATGTTGAAAGTCCGATTGCACCCATCAATAAGTGACCCCATCGTATGATTTGAAGGAAGGTCAATTCGTACCGTACGATTGTTCACACAGATGAAAGATTAGAGACTTCGAAAATTTTTTCACTGCTGAGAGTGATCCGTCAATAAAACGTGGTCCGGGGTGAGGTACCAAACATCTGTTGCATGTTCTAAAGTGGGTCTTATATGTCACCCCTACACAGACCATATTACACCTCAATATCATTTCATAATTACGAATAATTTATTTTTAAATCAGATTTTACTCTTTTTATTAATTTTTTTACCCTATGGTACTTTCTGTGGGACAGTCTTTTAAAACAGTTACTGCAGGATAGTCTTTCTTCTAGTGAAGGTCGAACTCGCAAAATACGGGGACCTTGTTCAAGGATTGCATCAACCATCCAGCGAGGGGTTGCCACCCAAGGTTTAGCAGGACTTGGCAAATTTCAGATGAACGTGGACACCAAAGGAGTTTGGTGAAGTTTTAATAGAGTAAACTTTTGATAAGGGGGTTAAATAAAGGGGAGAGGGTTTTAATGAGTATTTCATTAATAAGGAATAAAAAATGGGTAATACAACTTTGGGAGTTGATTTTCTAAGTTTAGCGGACTAGTAAAAAGGAAGGGAGTTTGCGATCAGTGAAGTTTTAATGGAGTGAACTTTTGATAAGAGGGGGCTTAATAAAGGGGAGGGGGTTTTAATGAGTGTTGCATTAATAAGGAATAAAATATGGCTGATACAACTTTGGAAGTTTATTTTCTGTGAGTGACTGCTATCGAAAGTTTTGCAATTATTTAGAGACTTGCATCATCCCTTTTTTGCGGGAGGTTGCCACCCATGCAATTATTCTGAGGCTTGCATCAGCCGATCGTTAACATCCCGAAGTTTAGTTGGTAAGGGACTTATTCGGAGATTAAGGGGGCTTAAATATAGGGGGTAAACCAGGGAGATCTGAAATAAAGAAAAATTGGGACTATTCAAGAAGGAGGGCTTAAAATATAGGTGGGTCAACCAGGGGTCTTTAATGACGGGTTGGCTGAAAAATTGGGAAATTAGAGTTAAAATAGGGTTTCTTCCGAAAATAGTACTCCTCATAGTCACCAGGTGACGCCAGGGTTAAAAAGGGGGAAGGAAGGGGGTTTTAATAAGGGGGGAGAAATTTTTAATAAAGGGGGAATCAAAAATCGGGAAATTAGAGCTAAAATAAGGGTTTTTCCGAAAACAGTACTCCTCATAATCACCAGATGGTGCCAGGGGTTAAAAAAGGGGGGGGGAAGGAAGTTTTTTTTAATAACGGGGATCTCTATGTTGCGATCTTATGCAACCACGGCAATTCCCGGTTCCGCCTGACAGCACTACCTGGTTAAGAAAAGCCATGACCATCTAGAGCTGGGGGCAAGGAATACGCCCTATAGGCGCACCTCAACCCCAGTCTCACATGGCAGCAATCCTATAGAAGGAAAGCTAACCACCGGAAGAAACCTTACTTTAATCTATTCCCCGGTTTGCAAATGTGCAAGGATATAAAGATCCAATAAAGGGGGAGTCAAAAATCGGGAAATTAGAGCTAAAATAGAGGGTTTTCCGAAAATAGTACTCCTCATAGTCGCCAGATGGCGCCACGGATTAAAAAGGGGGGAAGGAAGGGGTTTTTTATAAGGGGGAGAAATTTTTAATTAATTATTAATTATGAATTATTAATTATGAATATTAATAGGGGGCGTGGTCAGTGACGGCATAGAGCGCGTGCCTGTGACATCATAGTGGGAAGCATTGTGCAAAGGGGTTCCGTGGAGTGGGAACAAACTATTTGCGTAGAAGGCTTCTTGAAGGAGTGTCACGTGACACGAAGGTTGCCAGATCACTAATTTCTAAAAAAAACGTTGCCAGATATTTTTTTCTGAATTCTGTAATCAACCATATTGTTCGGATACTTTTTTGAGTGACTGTACGCTAACCACTAGTAAGCCCAGGTATGGCTAGTGATTAGCATACCTGACTACTATTCCAGCGGGCATGCCCTTAAGTGTTTCTATGTTGTATTCCTTGTGTCAAAACTTTGCAGTTTATCTCAGTCCATTAAAAAATAGATTTCAGCAAAATTTGAGAGAAATTAAATTGCTTTATTTTTTGTGCATATTTTATTTCCTACCTTTCTGCTCACAACTCTGCTCTGGCCTCGTGTATCAAGGTCACCTTGTCCCTGAGCGGACTGAAATTAGAGCTCCACTTTCTCAGGCTCTAAAACGGCGATTTTTTTTTTTACATTTCAATTTAGAAAATAATCCCCCCTCAAAAAAAAAACGATTTGCCAAAGTTCCAGATCGATACCTACATAAAAGTATAATTTAACATTTTTTTTAGACTCTGGTGGCCCCCTTTTATAAATTTTGAATTTTCGGATTTTTGCCGTTGGTTTAAACGGATTCTTATAATCATACCAAATTTCAACTTCCTAACTTTTCTGAAAGTATCTCAGAATTTAGTGTAACAACAATACAAACTTTGTGCTCTATGTAGAGAAATTTAAGACTTTTCTACTTAACATAAATTAGTATAAATTGCATCTATATGGTTATAACGTATTTAGATTATTACTATTTCTTGAAGAAATTAGGAAAAAAATGAAATTAAGAAGAATAAAAACGTAACTACCACTTCAGAAGTTTACTAAACTTTAATAAATTTAACGTCTCATTCAATTGGATATTGCAATTCGGTTGATTCAAATGTTCAAGATTAGTAGTTTCAAGCGGAAATTACTAAGCAATTAATAAACTTCACCAAGGAAGCATGAATTGCAATTATCGTAATTTGTGTTTAAAATAAGATATAATATGACTGTCTTTTTTTAAAAACAGGCTTAGATACTTCAACTAAATCTCCAGCAGACTTTTCAGATCTGAGAATTTCGTACATTACTTTCCTATTTGCAAGTAAGAATTTAAGTCTGTTTTATTAATTTAAAGACATATTGCTAATGTTTTCATTGATTAATATGTGCAGAGACACATATTCCGAATTACCAGAGAATGGGAAGATAAAGTGTTCCTTTCACTCATTTCTGAAGATGTCCTTGAGATTTCGTGAAGGAGGCGACCGATCAGCAGAAGCACAAGAGTTTCGGCTTTGCCAGGATTCGAACCACAACTCCTTTTACTTGACAACCAAACGTTCCAACAGATCACCTGCTGTAAAGGGTTGTCGAGTCTAAATAATACAGATAAATGCAAAGTTTATCCAAAAAGTTTAATAAATTATTTTTCAATTGTATGGAATTTAGACTTACGTATAAATTTCAATATAAATAAAAATAAATAAATACCCCCTCAATCAGCTGCTTGCCACAGAGGTCTGACAGGAGCCTGTCAGTTTATATGCCACAGTAGGAGATCTGAGAGGATGGCAAAACCTCAGCAGGAAAACGGCACACTCATCCATGCCTAATCCGGGGTTCGAACCCAGGTCCATAGTACTGATAAATGACTGGCATTTTATATGCAATCTGACAATGCTTATGTCACCACGTAAGGAAGTGATTTTCAATTTTTTTGGTTAACCGTACACTAAAAATTTAAGTTATCACACTACTGGACTTGAACATACGCAGTTTTGCCTTCAATAATAGCCATTTCTGTAGAGTCATTTGCTTGAGTACGTGTTATGGGCATGCTTTGTGTTGCTTTTGGTTTTAACATTAATATTAAATATAGATAAGATTTTCATTAAAAAGTTAAATGAAGAATCAGTTACAGAGAGTAGCAACAAAATGGTTTATAAATTTTCTGGAATTCATATAATTTGATGACATTGTTTTAAACTATATCTTATGTATTTTCATGTAACATTATTATTCTTCTCTCCTGCAGATAAGCAGATGCTTTGCGGGTCATTTGTTTAAACTTTTGTATAACTAACATGAATATGAATAAAGATTATTATTAAGATTATTATTATTTTATCTCCAATATCATGCGAAACTTTGCTGCACTTCCTTTAAGAACCATTGATGTAAAGGATACCTTTTTTCAGCTTCGCTACACATCCTTTGAGAACCATTGATGTAAAGGATGCTTTTTAGTTTCGCTACACATCCTTTGAGAACCTTTGATGTAAAGGATCCCTTTTTTTAGCTTCGCTACACATCCTTTGAGAACCATTAATGTAAAAGATACCTTTTTAAGCTTCGCTACATATCCTTTGAGAGCCTTTGATGTAAAGGATCCCTTTTTTAGCTTCGCTACACATCCTTTGAGAACCATTGATGTAAAGGATACCCTTTTTTAGCTTAGCTACACATCCTTTGAGAACCATTGATGTAGAGGATACCCTTTTTTAGCTTAGCTACACATCCTTTGAGAACCATTGATGTAAAGGATACCTTTTTTAGTTGTGCTACACATCCTTTGAGAACCTTTGATGTAAAGAATCCCTTTTTTTAGCTTCGCTACACATCCTTTGAGAACCATTGATGTAAAGGATACCTTTTTAGCTTAGCTACACATCCTTTGAGAACCATTGATGTAAAGGATACTTTTTTAGCTTCGCTACACATCCTTTGAGAACCTTTGATGTAAAGGATCCCTTTTTTTAGCTTCGCTACACATCCTTTGAGAACCACTGATGTAAAGGATACTTTTTTTAGCTTCGCTACACATCCTTTGAGAACCATTGATGTAAAGGATACCCTTTTTTAGCTTAGCTACACATCCTTTGAGAACCATTGATGTAAAGGATACTTTTTTTTAGCTTCGCTACACATCCTTTGAGAACCACTGATGTAAAGGATACTTTTTTTAGCTTCGCTGCACATCCTTTGAGAACCATTGATGTAAAGGATACCCTTTTTTAGCTTAGCTACACATCCTTTGAGAACCACTGATGTAAAGGATACATTTTTAGTTTCGCTGCACATCTTTTGAGAACCATTGATGTAAAGGATACTTTTTTTAGCTTCGCTAATTCGACAATTCCAAAATTTAATACGTGAACGGAAGAGACATTTGCAGAAATCAGAGATAAGTTTTGAATCCAAATTTTCGAGGTATGGTTAAGAATTTTCTGGCACATTGTAAAAAAATGTGTACTGAAATAAAGAAACAACAGCAATCCAAAAACCCTCAAGCAGCTCTCTGCCACAGAGGTCTGACAGGAGCCTGTAATGCAGGACACTAAACCATTTTTCAATTTTTAGTATTATAGTCTATTGCAAACTTTAAAATCATTACACTTTTTTCAATGACAGAATTAAATCGGGATGTTATTTCGAAAAATACTAGAAATCAGTCAATCAATCAGTTTTATTTCACCATCATATACAATTTACAACATTGAAAAATATTAGTAAACCCAAAAATCACATGGGTTGCCCTGGGTTACTAAAAGAAATTAATATAAAAATCAATAACGACTTACTACAAAGTACCTTAATAATCATGATTATAAACGAATGTATACCATCTGTCCCATTATACGCTAAAATAATGTATAAACTATAATATTAAAATTATTATCTCCAAGAAAAATTCATTAATGAGAGGGTTTGAAAATCGAAGGCTGAATTGTGTTTATTGAATTTCTAAAGACTGATTAAAAGTTTCAAATTATAATCGAAGGAAACTTTTTTCTCTTTTTCTACCCATTCGAACCCATATCTAACTCCATCTTAGTACCTAAGAGGACGCGGGGTGCAGAAAAAGCTACCATTTCCGAGCTCCATCTTAGTACCTAAGAGGACGCGGGGTGCAGCCAGACTCGTAATTTCCGAGTTCCCATTTCCGAGTCCCTCTGGGTTAGCATTGAGATCTATCTCCGCGAAAAGTCTCCGCCCTGCTCACGGTCAGTAGGGGACGTCATTGGACTTAGAGAGGCTGCCGTCTGCCAGATGGGACGTTAAGCCATAGCCACGTGTGCAGAACCATACCCAACGCACGTTAAAGAGCACGCTGGATGGTCTTGACAGAGACTGCCACAGCTGTCCAATGAGTCCTCTTCCCACAACCTTCTCTGAGCCCTCGGGGTCCTTGTGATTTGGCCATTTAGCTCATTGTATTCCAAAAAAAAAAACGCCTCTCATTGGTAAAACAACCTATCTGTAGTACCTACGACCTGTATTACACAGAGATGGGAAAATTGGGAAAATCTGAGCAGCGAACTGTTTTTACCAACCCAATTTTTATGTGTATTAAAGAAAAGAATATGCAGCGATGTTAAACAATACGGCATTCAAATGTGAAATGCTCTTTCCCTCGAAAGTAAAGTTCTTCTTCCCTTCTTTGAAATTAACCAGCCACGCCAGGCAAAACAGCGGATATTCCCCGCTCTGCTTAGAGCCACAGAGATGAGATGAATTTCCTACATTAATCGTTAAGTTTAGAGAAGAATATGGGTTATTTAAATGCAAATTAAGAAGGCAAAACCTGAACCAAAACGACATTTTCCTTTTGTCTCAATCCTTTTAAATTTTGATGGACCTAAACATTTATTTAGCTTGCAAGACGACGCTGAATGGGATAGACGAGAAAGCTATGAAGCTTCATTGTAACATGAGAGGCTATGTGGGGACCATGAGACTGCGCAGTTGCAGCTTCACCACTTCTCACAGATCATTGGTTTATTTCAAGTTGTTGATACTTCATTGACAGATGCTCCATGAAAACTCTCGAAGCTTCAACTGCACAGTCGCAGAGCTCACTGAAAATGTGTCAAAATTTCAAGCTCTAATTTGCACACGTTTTCTGTTAAATCTCATCGACTACATCTATATTAAACTCATATATTAAAATTGCAAAATCAGTTGAAGATAATCTATACGTTATACACTGCACGACATTGCAATTGCCCCACCCAGAAGGTTGGGTTGGGTTGTTTTACCTCTGAGCGGCACTATTTTGTACAGGTCACATGGACCCCGAAGGCTCAGAGAAGGTTGGGGGAGGGGACCCACTGGAATAGCTGTTGGGAGACAGATGGTAGCGCCCCGTCAAGGCCATCCAGCGTGTTCTTTAACGTGCACAGGGTATGGCTCTCCCGCACACGGGGCCACGGCTTAACGTCCCATCCGACGGACGGCGGCCTTTCCAAGCTCATCGGTGTCCCCTACTGACCATGGGCAGGGCGGGGATTTTGCGGAGATAAATCTCAGCCTGACCCAGCTGGGACTCGAACCTGGGAACTACAGATTACGAGCCTGGCACGCTACCGGCTAAGCCACCCCCGCCCCCACCCCACCCAGAAGGAGTGAGGGGATAGGGGGGAAATATACACACACAGCAATACATATTAGCATACCATGATTTAATTTGCAATCACTTACAGTGGTTAGAAGATGAGATAATGCAACACAATGTGACTGCCTCAGTAGGTGATTGCACCGTGGTGAATGACAATACAGGCAGCAATATGGCGTGGCGTGGAGTCATAGAGTCGACGGATATGGTGCTGAGGAATTGCACATCAAGCAGCATTGACTTGCTCCCATAATTCATTGAGATTCCGTGCCGGCCGCTGAGAGGATTGCACATGTCATCCAATATGGTCCCACAGATTTCTATTGGGGATAAATCTGGAGATCGTGTAGTCCATGGCAATACTTGATCATGTTGGAAACATTGTCTGGAGACCCTAGCAGTATGCACACGGGCATTGTCATGCTGGAAAATGGGCTGCTGCATGTCTCCCAGGAACGATAACAAAACGGGCTGTAGAACCGCATTAACGTATCATGGGAACACCCTTTTGGAACTATTTCAAAATATGTCATATCCAATAGCACCCCATACCATTATGCCTGTCGTGAACAAAAGCTGGATCCATCCTCTCGCCAAGTTGTCGCCATACACGAACCCGTCGATTGTCAGCACCAAGACAGAGACAGGATTCGTCACTAAACACAAGAGTGTTCCATTTGTGACCCCAGTTCGCACGACTTCGGTACCAAGCCAGACGAGTGCTGCGATGGTTTGCAGTCAATGGCAGTCAACGTAACAGTTGCCTAGAGTGCAGGTGTGCCTCATGCAACCTTCCGTTTACCGTTCGGGTCGTTATGGGTACGTCCATGGCTGCTGACACAGCCCGTCGAATATCGCCTGCAGTGCTCTGTGCACGAACGATCATGTCGAACAATGGGCCTATCAAGCCTTGCTGACGTGTGTCGGAGTAACCACTCCCTCTGCGACGCACGTTACAACCTTCATTTCGCCACTGTTGGCAACAGCGTCCAACAGTTCGTGCATCCCGATGAACATGGGCAGTGACACGACGTGTAGTCCATCCAGCTTCACATAGGCCTATAATTCTTCCTCTCTCAAAGCATCCAAATGGCGATTAACCAGCCGACTGCGAGTACCAGGTATTTTCGGCCTTCGCTGAACAATTTCCAAGCAGAACCACCTGATCTCAACAGTTCTCACGACTTCCACCTGCATAAACACAATACCATGCCTGTTCCTTCTTGCACCTTTTATCTCTTGAGCCACACACGTCATTGGCTCCGGATCATCATAATTTACATATCTAAAATGCGCACACCCACCCTTCTATTTGCATGTTTGTACATGTCCTTCTGGGTGGGGTGGGGGGGGGGGGGCGGGGAGGGCTCAGTTGGTAGCGCGCCAGGCTCGTAATCTGTAGTTCCCAGGTTCGAGTCCCAGCTGGGTCAGCGTTGAGATTTATCTCCGCAAAATTCCCCGCCCTGCCCACGGTCAGTAGGGGACACCGATGGGCTTGGAAAGGCCACCGTCCGTCGGATGGGACGTTAAGCCGTGGCCCCGTGTGCGGGAGAGTCATACCCTGTGCACGTTAAAGAACACGCTGGATGGCCTTGACTGGAGGCTACCATCTGTCTCCCAACAGCTGTTCCAGTGGGTCCCCTCCCCCAACCTCTCTGAGCCTTCGGGGTCCATGTGACTTGGCCATTTAGCCCATGGTAGGCAAAAAAGTGCCGCTCAGAGGTAAAACAACACAACCCAACCTTTCTGGGTGGGGCACTTTCAATGTCAAGCACTATAGGAGAAACCTGGACAAGGGTCCGTCCTTTAGGAAAGGAATTATTTTCTCGCCTTTAGAAAAAAAACAGCATCGAATTGATCAAGCCTCCCCCAAGGAAAAAGTGAATGTGATTAAGTGAATGTGATAGCTAACGTTAAAGCTCTATAACTTCTAAAATAAGTTTTTCTGTTTTGAAAGATGTGATTGCAGATGGGGCGGGGGTGGCTTAGTCGGTAGCACGCCAGGCTCGTAATCTGTAGTTCCCAGGTTCGAGTCCCAGCTGGGTCAGCGTTGAGATTTATCTCCGCAAAATTCCCGCCCTGCCCACGGTCAGTAGGGGACACCGATGGGCTTGGAAAGGCCTCCGTCCGTCGGATGGGACGTTAAGCCGTGGCCCCGTGTGCTGGAGAGCCATTCCCTGTGCATGTTAAAGAACACGCTGGATGGCCTTGACGGGAGGCTACCATCTGTCTCCCAACAGCTGTTCCAGTGGGTCCCCTCCCCCAACCTTCTCTGAGCCTTCGGGGTCCATGTGACCTGGCCATTTAGCCCATGGTGTGCAAAAAATGCCGCTCAGAGGTAACCCAACCCATATCAATATCTCGAATTTCAACAACATTCGTTCAGCATTTAATGAGGTATGGAGGTTTTAATGTTTAACAACACGTCAATTTTAAGAAACTTAAAAAAAACTGAAGAATAGTGAAAGAATTCTTTACACAAAGTTCAAAAATACAAACTTATTTTATTAAATACTTTGATATAATACTTATTACTATGTTTTAATTAACTTCTCAAGGCAATTTTTGTGGCTGGCATTGTTATCGCTAAATATTCAAACTTCCATAACTCGTTAAATACTGAACGAATATTGTTGAAAATCGAGATATTGATTTATTTGATTGAGATCTTTATCTGCAATCACATTTTTCAAAACAAAAAAAAAACTTATTTTAGAAATTATATAGTTTGACGTTAGCTTACCATTGACAAAACATAGGTTTGTTCCCAAATTCATGGAAACCAGTGTAATGTAATTCAGATGAAATAAAATCAATTTTATCACTATTTTTCGACTAAACAGTCACGTAACACTTAATGAAAAATATACCCCCTCAAGCAGCTACTTGCTACAAAGGTCTGAGTCTCAGTTTAATAAGGGGCGGGGGTGGCTCAGTCGGTAGCGCGCCAGGCTTGTAAACTGTAGTTCCCAGGTTCGAGTCCCAGCTGGGTCAGCGTTGAGATTTATCTCCGCAAAATTCCCCGCCCTGCCCACGGTCAGTAGGGGACACCGATGAGCTTGGAAAGGCCTCGTCCGTCGGATGGGACGTTAAGCCGTTGTCCCGTGTGCGGGAGAGCCATACCCTGTGCACGTTAAAGAACACGCTGGATGGTCTTGACGGGAGGCTACCATCTGTCTCCCAACAGCTGTTCCAGTGGGTCCCCCTCCCCAACCTTCTCTGAGCCTTCGGGGTCCTTGTGACCTGGCCATTTAGCCCATGGTGTGCAAAAGAGTGCAGCTCAGAGGTAAAACAACCCAACTCAGTTTAATACGTCACAGAGGTCTGTGAGGAGACACGACTTCAACAGAAAGCCAACACAAAGAAAGAAATATCCATTTCTTTTCCGTTTCGAAAACCAACAGCAAAACTTTTTTTTTTCTTCAATATTTTAAGATAGAAAGATGCATTAAACAGCTTCATGAAACATTCGTGAGATTTAAATGGTTTTTGGGTGAGAAAAAAAATTTCTTTGTACACCGACTGAAAAACACTGTCTTAAATGAACGACTCTTCTGCATTAATGAAAGCCGGAGCGTATCTTTTGAACAACAGCTGCAGCAGAAGTGGCCTTTCCTCGGTCAGGTGTCGCCGTCACTCGACCCGAAAAGCCAAAGTTACTGTCACTGGACACCTCGCAGCAGCGAACTCCCAAACACGACGTGTGTTCCTCTCTCTCGCTGCAGAGTAGGTTCAGCTAATTAAGCAGCCGTCGTCCCGGCAGTAATCGTGGAGGTGTTGGTGTGGTCACGACCCCTCCGTGACGAATCCGTCCGCTTACCGCCAATCCTTCCCTAGCCATTATATGGCTTTATGGAAGAAGAGCGCGCACAGCTCATTACGAGGTGGCGGTCCTGCACCTTTGTGGTGGAGCCGTAAATCTGAAGGAGAGCGGCCCAACGTCAGTGAGCAGCCATTACATTTCCTTCCCCTTTATCCCTCCTCAGAATTCCTTCCTTCCCGGTGCCGCAGAAAATGCGACCCCGTCCGCCGCGGGTGTACACCTCTTCTCCTGCCTCTTTCTCCGTCGCACAATGGCTACGAACCCTGCGCCATTTGAAGGCCGGTTGACGCCAGTCACGGTCCACAATCGCCATCAACTTCTCCTAAACGACGACCAACAGGTTCTCCAGGCCCACTTCTTTCTGCGACAGCAGAAGGCGGGAATGGCTGCAAAAGTAGTCACAAAGTCATGTCACTCTGCAAGGTGGCTGCCTCCCAATGCAAAGGCTGCGTCTATTGACCGTGATCTTTCTTTCTCTTTCCATCTGGAAGTGGAAGGATCTTTTTTTGACAAAGATTCTTGTTTCTTTTTTAAATCTTATCTCATTTTCAACATGTGGTGCAAACCAATTTTTAATTTTAATATTCACCAAAAAAAAATCCAAAAGGATTTTATACAAATAAATACACATTTCTTCAGAGGGGAAATAGAGAATACCCATTTTCCATTAATTACCTTCCTTCCTTTTCTCATGGCTTGGGTTGTTTTACCTCTGAGCGGCACTTTTTTGCACACCATGGGCTAAATGGCCAGGTCACAAGGACTCCGAAGGCTGGGAGAGGGGACCCACTGGAACGGCTGTTGGGAGACAGATGATAGCCTCCCCGTCAGGTCCATCCAGCGTGTTCTTTAACGTGCACAGAGTATGGGCTCTACCGCACACGGGGCCACGGCTTAACGTCCCATCCGTGGGCAGGGAGTTTTGCGGAGATAAATCTCAACGCTGACCCAGCTCGGACTCGAACCTAGGAACTACAGATTACGAGCCTGGCGCGCTACCGACTGAGCCACCCCCGTCCCATGGCTTGAGTGTATTCATATTATTTCATGAACTCTTTTCGACTAGAAGTTTTAAAAAATTTCGTCGCCAAATTTGGCTAATCACAACACAAAATGTACTTAAAATTTTATAGAGCAGTATATAGTTAGATTTCAAATTTGGCTGATGGCACATAATTGTTGATGAAATTTGGCGTATTAGTAATTATTATGGAAAATTTTAATTGATCATTAAAATTTAATATCGATCTTATTAAATTTTAAATATCGATCTTATTTATGGTGTATTGAACTGACAGTTGGCTTGTAAATGGTAGCTAGGCGTAAACTGGAAGGAGAGCTGTGTACCAATCCCCAGTGATGATGCACAGAACCGGCCAGGTCTAGCACCTAATGTCCGACCCCGCCTTCTCGTGGTGCAGGCCGTTAGTACCTTTCAAAAGAGATATTCTCTTTTGGAAGGGAACAGAAGGGGAGGGCTGCCAGTTCAGTATGGCCTACTGATCTGGCCATATATGGCCACTTTTTTCTTTTTTTTCAACCCTGCTGAGGAGTGGTCAACTTCACAGGGTCCTGGTGCTGACCATTTATACCTACTAGACTGGACTTGTTTATGGATTTGAGCTTGATTATGGATCCTGGACTTGCTGCACTGGTGGGCCTCTGTTGAGGGAGAGTCTGCCGCTGTGTTTTCTGTTTGTTTCTGGGTTGCCAGCTCTAAGTGAACAGAGGCATGGGATACCTTATATCAGCTGGTGGATAATCCTAATCAGAGGCCATCGCAGGTACCTGAACCTTACTTAGCTAGTTGGGCATCGTCAAGCCTAAACTGGAGTAATGTGTCTCAGGCAGGCCATATGGTTCTTGAAAAAGTCCACTTGAAAAGGTGGTGCCTGAAGTTCCTACCAGCATCGGTGACTTCAGACTTTAGCAGAGGAGGAACAGGTCTTTGCCCCATGCCTGGGATCAGGGGGCTGTTTGATATTGTTGGCCGTACCAATCTCAATAAACCTAATTTCTTTAAAAATCCTACTAATCATTTTCTCTCTACAGGAACGTGGAACGTGAGGACATTACATAGATTATTCTCTTGATGTCCTCATGCAGGAATTCCAGCGCTATAACCTAGATATTCTAGGCTTGCAAGAGACCAGATGGACAGGTAAAGGTGAGATACTTAAAAATAACTTTAAATTTCTCTTTACAGGGAGGGAGGATGGAAAGCATCACCAAGGCGTGGGTCTGCTGCTCAGCAGACATGCTAGTGATGCTCTTCTAGGATATGAGTGCATTAATGAAAGGTTTCTTACAGCAAAATTTCAGACAAGCATTAAAGACTTGAATGTTATCTGCTGTTATGCCCCCACTGAGGATTCTGATGAGGATGAGAAGGATAGGTTTTACAGACAACTTCAGGATATTTTGAATTCTGTCAAGAAAGGAGATATTACCCTTGTTCTTGGTGACTTCAATGCCAAAATTGGTACCGACTCTGACCTTTGGGGAGGAGTAATAGGCCCTTTTGGTATTGGTAGCTGCAATGGCAATGGGCAACGTCTCCTACAGGTAAGTAAACTAAATGGTTTCAGAATAACTAACACATATTACAAACACCGCGACATACATAAATACACATGGGTTTCACCTGATGGGCTGCATAAGAATATGATTGATTATATATTAATTAACAGCAAATGGGCTAGTTCTGTTTGAAATACCAGGGCATATAGGGGAGCTGAAATTGGATCTGACCATTACCTTGTTAAAAGTGTCTTGCAACTTAAACTTAAAAAGTGTTGTGCTAGGGTTAAAAAATTTACCTTTAATACTGAAGCTCTGAAAGACCCAGTTATAGCTAAAGCTTACCATGATAGGTTACTTAGTCATTATGACAGTCATGGTTTGCTTAATACTGAAGTTGAGGAAGAATGGGGCCATTTTAAACAGGCTTTTTTTGGAAACTAACAGTACTCTTTTAGGGAAAAAGGAGCAGAGGAGGCAGAATTATTTAAGTGATAAGGCACTTGAGCTTATTTCCGAAAGAAGGAACTGCAGGAATGTCCTTAATCAGTACCCTACTAGTCCTAATAGAAAGCATTACAAAGAACTTAATAAACGTGTAAAGAATCAGTTAGCTACTGATAAGAATCTTTGGCTTGATGGCCTTGCTGACAAAGCTGAGGAAGCAGTTAGACAGCACAACAGCAGAGAGCTGTACCAGATAGTTAATGTTTTGTGTGGTAGAAAACGAACAGGTATACAGGGATTGAAGGATAAACAAGGCAAGGTTATAGAAGGTGAGGATTCTGTCATGGCTAGGTGGGCTGAGCATTTCAGTGATGTTCTAAACAATGTGGTTAGTTCTACTCCCATTGTTTGCAATGATGATAGATGCATTGTTGGCTTTAATGTTGGCGCTATAACACAATCTGAAGTTAGTTTGGCTATTTCTAAACTTAAACTTCATAAATCCCCAGGGGTGGATGAAATTACTACGGAAATGCTTAGAGCTGGGAATGTTTCTGTTACCATTTGGATGACTGAAATTTTGAATAACTTTTATGATAAAGGCATGGTTCCTAAAGATTTTACCAGAGCTATTATTATCCCTATTTTCAAAAAAGGTGATCGCAGTTCTTGTGATAACTATAGAGGTATCAGCCTACTCTCCATTCCAGGTAAAGTTCTTTCCATGATTGTGCTTAATAGAATTAAGAATCTGGTTGACAGGCAATTGCGTGATGAGCAATGTGGATTCAGAAATGGTAGGGGATGTGTAGATCAGATATTTTCACTTAGGCAGATTCTTGAGAAATGTTTAGAGTTTCAGAAACCTTTGGTTGCTAGCTTTGTTGATTTCAAAAAGGCTTTCGACTCTGTTGATCGTCATAATTTGTGGTTGATTGTGAGATCATATGGTATACCAGACAAGTTAGTTAACATAATGAAAGCTCTCTATAATAACACTGAGTCATGTATGAGAGTTGGTAAGGCTTGTAGCAATTGGTTTAGCATTACTTCTGGTGTTCGACAAGGGTGCATTTTGTCTTCTTTTCTCTTTAGTTTGGTTGTTGATTATGTTATGCGAAATTCACTTCAAGGGAAAGATTTTGGCCTTAAATGGGCTGGAGATACGAAAATTTCTGATTTAGATTATGCTGATGATTTAGCCCTTTTGGCAAATGATGTTGATGAGATGAACTCTTTCATTCGAACTGTTGATGAGACTGGTAGTACAGTAGGTTTGGTTATAAACAGAGAGAAAACTAAAGTGATGAAAATTGGTCAGGCAGGCTGTGATTCAGTTAATCTGAATGGTTGTAGTCTTGAGCAGGTGTCACTGTTTAATTACCTTGGGAGCTGCATAACTGATACTGGTGATGTGCGGCATGAGATTAACAGACGAATAGGTATTGCTGCCGGGACTTTTAAGAATCTATGGAGATTGTGGAGAAATAGGCGTATTCACCTAAAGACTAAAATTAGACTGTATAATAGTTTGGTTCTTTCTAGGGTTAGTTATGGTAGTGAAACTTGGACGCTGTGTAAGCAAGATAACAGGAAACTAGATGCTTTTGATTCTAGATGCTTGCGCAGTATCTTGGGTATTAGGTGGTTTAACTTTGTAACTAATGATGAGGTTAGGCAAAGGAGTTTGCAACCTCCTTTAAGCAGCATATTGTGCAGAGAGAGACTCCGCTGGTTTGGCCATGTTGCCCGTATGGATAATTATAGATTGGCGAATAGGGTTATGAACAGTGTGCCTGGAGGCCTCAGAAGGAGGGGGAGACCTAGGATGCGGTGGGCAGACAATGTCAAACAGGACCTTGTTAGAATTGGTGTACAGTGGCCGGATGCAGCAGATGTAGCTCAGGACAGATATGCTTGGAGAATTAAACTGCGCGGTCTGGTTGGACCTCCGTAGCCCATGGCTGCTTGAGGATGATGATGATGATGATGATGAACTGACAGGCTCCTGTTAGATCTCTGTGGCAAGCAGCTGCTTGATGGGAAATTTATTCATTTATTTTTAATCAATACTTGATAGACGATACTTAGTAGGTGCCAACATTTTTCATTACTATTCGTATATTTGATGTTAAAAATTAGCGAACCGGAACTTAGTAGGTATGTATATACGAGGGCCGTATCGAAAGTAATAAGGTGACGATACTTAGTAGGTGCCAAAATTTTTCATTACTATTCGTATATCTGATGTTAAAAATTGGCGAACCGGAATTGCTGTAGTAATCAATAGGAAAAATGGTTTCAAATTGTATTGAACTAGTACATAATTGGTGTCGAAATTTGGAGGACTGGTAAGTAATTAATTCCCAAATTCGGTAGCCCAGTACAAACATTCTACAAATGTTAGCGATCAAGGGTATAAACTATATTTTAGGCAATCACGTCTCTTACCTACTTATTATTATCTTTTAGCTCATTGGGTATTTAAAGGATGCATAAATGATGAATGGTGGCCGAGTGGTTAGTGCCCTTGGCTACTGACCAAAGGGACCTGGGTTCGAGCCCCCGATAAAGTCATGGAAGTTTCTGTTGTCTTTTTGTTGAGGTCTCGCACTTCTCACATATCTTCTACTATGGCGAATTAAATTGATAAGCTCCTGTCAGACCACTGTGGCAAGCACCTGCTTTAGGGGTAATTCATTCATTCGTTGGGGAGGGGGTGGCTCAGTCAGTAGCGCGCCAGGCTCGTAATCTGTAGTTCCCAGGTTCGAGTCCCAGCTGGGTCAGCGATGAGATTTATTTCAGCAAAATTCCCCGCGCTGCCCACGGTCAGTAGGGAACACCGATCGGCTTGGAATAGGCTGCCGTCCGTCGGATGGGACGTTAAGCCGTGGCCCCGTGTGCGGGTGAGCCATACCCTGTGCACGTTAAAGAACACTCTGGATGGCCTTGACGGGACGCTACCATCTGTCTCCCAACAGCTGTTCCAGTGGGTCCCCTCCCCCAACCTTCTCTGAGCCTTCGGGGTCCATGTGACCTGGCCATTTAGCCCATGGTGTGCAAAAAAGTGCCGCTCAGAGGTAAAACAACCCAACCCATTCATTCGTTCATAATGACGAACACATTTGGTTGTAAAATGTAGGAAATATTCCTGCTGATCAGCTGCTGTAGGATCAGCTGCTGTAAGATTTATTGTCAACGGATTATCGGTTTGGTGTCCGTAGTTTTGTGTTGCAGAATTAGTGAAAAAGGAATGATCACCAAGAATCAGCGAAAGAGTCAATAAATGAAATCTTTAATTCATACATTCTAATTACACAGACATTCTCACCCATCCGAAATACTTATCGGTTGACATTCCTACCCTCGGTCAGTAGGAGACACCGATGGGTTTGGAAAGGCCGTCGTCCGTCACACGGGACTTTAAGCCATGGTCCGTATGCGGAAGAGCTATACCATGTGAACGTTAAAGAACACGCTGGATCGCCTTCATGGGAAGCTACCATCTGTCTCCTAGCAGCAGTCCAATGGCTCCCCTTCCGCCAACCTTCTCTGAGTCCTCAAGGTCCTTGAGATCTAATCATTTATTTCATTTTGTGCACAAAATCGCCACTCAAGAGGCAAAACATCCCATCTCGATTAATGTACCATGTCACATTGTTTCATGATGTCAAGTGGTGCGGGGGGGAGGACTTTTTCCTCAAGACAGCAAATAATCTGTAGAGGAGCTTAAATCGTATAAATATACATCGAAGATTGGAGGAATAACCTAATTTTTAAATTATCAATTAACATTTAACTGGTATTTTAACAGAGAAGCGATAGTCTTGATTTTTAAAACCATCCCCCTTAAAGAAATGTGCATTCTTTTACAGAATATCCATTTCTTTTTTGTAAAACGTTTTCCTTTGGAAACCTCTAAAATATACTCTTGCCTTTTAAACATTTTTAGATTATAAACAAAAAATCTTTTGCCTTGTAGAATTCAAAATGTATGTATATACGAGGGCCGTATCGAAAGTAATTCCTTTAAGGTTCCATAGCAATAGCCGTGTGTTTACGCACTTTGTAAGCTATGTATGCAATGGAGAGAGGGTGGCTCAGTCGGTAGTGTGTCAGGCTCGTAATCTGCAGACTCGAGTCCCAGCTGGGCCAGCATTAATATTTATTTCAGCGAAGCCTCCCTGTCCATAGTCAGTAGAGGATGCCTATGGTCTTCGAAAGGCCGCTATCACTAGAATGGGACGTTAAGCTCTGGCCCGTATGCGGGAGGGATCATACCTTGTGCACGTTAAAGGACACGCTGGATGGCCTTGACTGGAGGTTATCATCTGTCTCCTAATAGTTATATAGTAGATCCCTTACCCCCCCCCCCCCCCCCCAACTTTCTCTGAGCCCTCAGGGTCTTTGTAACCTGGCCGTTTAGCCCATTGTGGGCAAAAAATTTTCTTAGAGGTAAAATTAACCTAACCCTAAGATATGTAAATTGTACCTTCTTTTGCCTTTAGTATAATCTTTTCAAAAAGGTCAATGCTTGTGAACCAATGGCTACGAAGCTCGCCGAAAGAACTGTCATCGAGTTCCTGACAAAGGAGGCCGCCGTCCGTCGGATGGGACGTTAAGCCGTGGCCCCGTGTGCGGGAGAGACATACCCTGTGCACGTTAAAGAACACGCTGGATGGCCTTGACGGGAGGCTACCATCTGTCTCCCAACAGCTGTTCCAGTGGGTCCCCTCCCCCAACCTTCTCTGAGCCTTCGGGGTCCTTGTGACCTGACCATTTAGCCCATTATGTGCAAAAAAGTGCCGCTCAGAGGTAAATCAACCCAATCTGACAAATGAGAGCTGAAGCATTTCGGACATTCATGCAGGCTGACCAAGGTACACCAAGAGTTCTGTAAATTTATATAACAGGGAATTCTTATTGATAGGGAGCTTTCCAATTGCAGATTCAAATTCACGCTCTTAGGGTGGGTTGTTTTACTTCTGAGCGGCACTTTTTGCACACCATGGGCTAAATGGCCAAGTCACATGGACCCCAAAGACTCAGAGAAGGGTGGGGGAGAGGACCCACTGGAAGAGATGTTGGGAGACAGATGGTAGCCTCCCGTCAAGGTCATCCAGCGTGTTCTTAATGTGCACAGGGTATGGCTCTCCCGCACACAGGGCCACGGCTTAACGTCCCATCCGACGGACGGCGGCCTTTCCAAGCCCATCGGTGTCCCCTACTGACCGTGGGCAGGTCGCGAAATATTGTGGAGATAAATCTCAACGCTGACCCAGCTGGGACTCGAACCTGGGAACTACAGATTACGAGCCTGGCGCGCTACCGTCTGAGCCGCCCCGCCCCTACACGCTCTTAAATAAATGGGACGGTTATTAGCCTATTGCGAAATAATATTCATTATATGCGATTTTGAAATAACATTCAATACAATCATACAAAATAATACTTTACATTCAAGGGTTGTTTTACCTCTGAGTGGCACTTTTTTGCACACCATGGGCTAAATGGCCAGGTCACATGGACCCCGAAGGCTCAGAGAAGGTTGGGGGAGGGGACCCACTGGAACAGCTGTTGGAAGACAGATGGTAGCCTCCCGTCAAGGCCATCCAGCGTGTTCTTTAACGTGCACAGGGTATGGCTGTCCCGCACACGGGGCCACGGCTTAACGTCCCATCCGACGGACGGCGGCCTTTCCAAGCCCATCGGTGTCCCCTACTGACCGTGGGCAGGGCGGGGAATTTTGCGGAGATAAATCTCAACGCTGACCCAGCTGGGACTCGAACCTGGGAACTACAGATTACGAGCCTGGCGCGCTACCGACTGAGCCACCCCCGCCCCTTACATTCAAGGAGAAAGCGAATCAGAATCATATGAATGACTGCTGCGCTATCATATGATTGGTACAGGCATGCCATTTGTCACTGATTAAGTAGACAGCACAGACAGAAGGCTTCCACAAACGTTCGTTATAACAAAAAATCGATGCTAGCTCCTCTGCTGAGCAACGGCTCAACCAATGCTGTTCCAAGAGTGTTCGATACATCCTTAATGGCGCTTCCCATCCAGCTCTTTAATTTTGTATGCCCACTCCAGTGAATTTTGTTTTTTGCTGCAGAAAATATTTCCTATATAAATTACGTCCGAACGATAAAGCTAATTTTCAGTTGGATGAAATGAACATAACTATAAATCAACAAGCATGCGTATGTAGCAACTGAAGAATCGTCATATTATACGACGGACGTTCAAACATAAACGAGAATTTGATTCTAAAAAATTTGTTCTCAAATATTTGTTCTCAATCTAAAAAATTTGTTCAACAAAATAGAAAATTCATACATACTACTTTTCATCGTGGTCCCCGTTAACCGTAATGCACTTGTTCAAACGTTCTAGAAACCTCGGGGGCGGGAGTGGCTCAGTCGGTAGCGCGCCAGGCTCGTAATTTGTAGTTCTCAAGTTCGAGTCCCAGCTGGGTCAGCGTTGAGATTTATCTCCGCAAAATTCCCCGCCCTGCCCACGGTCAGTAGGGGACACCGATAGGCTTGAAAAGGCCGCCGTCCGTCGGATGGGACGTTAAGCCGTGGCCCCGTGTACTACCATCTGTCTCCCAACAGCTATTCCAGTGGGTCCCCTCCCCCAACCTTCTGTGAGCCTTCGGGGTCCATGTGACCTGGCCATTTAGCCCATAGTGTGCAAAAAAGTGCAGCTCAGAGGTAAAACAATCCAATCCAATCTAGAAACCTCTTAATTCCAGTTTCAAAGAAGGTTTTTGATTGCTTGTTAGTCCAGCTTTGCATAGCTGCAATGACCTCATCATTGTCTTGGAATTTCTTATCCCCTAAAAACTTCTTCAGCTGTCCAAACAAATGGAAATCAGATGGAGCCAAATCGGGACTATACGATGGATGAGGCAGTACGTCTCTCTTTAGTGTCTGCAGAGTCTCCATCTTTAAAACGGCGGTGTGAGGATGAGTATGTCCTTGTGCTCTGATGTCAGAAGTCGTGGGACCCACCTTGTGCTCCCTTTATTGAATTTCATCTCCTTGTATACAATTGTTCCTGTTCCTGAAGCCACTCTGTGACTTCCTCTTTAATGGCATCATCCGATGGGAAAGGGGGCGGGGGTGGCTCAGTCGGTAGCGCGCCAAGTTCGTAATCTGTAATTCCCAGGTTCGAGTCCCAGCTGGGTCAGTGTTGAGATTTATCTCCGCAAAATTCCCCGCCTGCCCACAGTCAGTAGGGGACACCGATGGGCTTGGAAAGGCCGCCGTCCGTCGGATGGGACGTTAAACCGTGGCCCCGTGTGCTGCAGAGCCATACTCTGTGCACGTTAAAGAACACGCTGGATGGCCTTGACGGGAGGCTACCATCTGTCTCCCAACAGCTGTTCCAGTGGGTCCCCTTCCCCAATCTTCTCTGAGCCTTCGGGGTCCTTGTGACCTGGTCATTTAGCCCATGGTGTGCAAAAAAGTGCGGCTCAGAGGTAAAACAACCCAACCCAAATCCGATGGAAAACGTCGTCCTTAGAGATGCTTCTGCAGCTTCCTAAATAAGTGAAAATCCGATGGTCCCAGGAATGGGTTACATGGTTGGGTGATGAACACTTTAAGAACACTCTTTGAGACAGCCACTTCAATTCATGCCTCTTCTGTTGACGTCAACTAGAGTTACACGATTATTTTCGAATTCAGAGAATCATTTATCCACATGTTGCACTGATAAATATAGGAACCTTATAAAGCCACAAAACGTCGATGGATTTCCACCAGTTGGATCCTCCGTGTCCACAGAAAACGGAAAACTTCACGAATCTCTTGTTGTCATTGTTACATACCGTGCTGAGTGATGTAGTGTTGGATCAAACATGGCGAAGGTACACACGTGTTGGGTTGGGTTGTTTTACCGCTGAGCGGCACTTTTTTGCACACCATGGGCTAAATGGCCAGGTCACATGGACCCCGAAGGCTCAGAGAAGGTTGGGGGAGGAGAGCCACTGGAACAGTTGTTGGGAGACAGATGGTAGCCTCCCGTCAAGGCCATACAGCGTGTTCTTTAACGTGCACAGGGTATGGCTCTCCCGCACACGGGGCCACGGCTTAACGTCCCATCCGGCGGACGGCGGCCTTTCCAAGCCCATCGGTGTCACCTACTGACCGTGGGCAGGGCGGGGAATTTTTGCGGAGATAAATCTCAACGCTGACCCAGCTGGGACTCGAACCTGGGAACTACAGATTACGAGCCTGACGCTCTACCGACTGAGCCACCCCTGCCCCATTACACACGTGTAAACGAAGCTGGAGATCCGAGAAGTAATAGCTAAATGATAACTGAATTGTGTTTATAAATTAATATGAAATCGAAATACAATTCAGTAAGGGACCTGGGTTCGAGTCCCGGGTAAGGCATGGATGTTCGTGTTGTTTTCTGCTGAGGGCTTGCCATCCTCTCAGACCTTCTACTATGGCATATAAACTGACAGGCTCCTGTCAGACTTCTGTGGCAAGCAGCTGCTTGAGGAGATATTTATTTTTTTATTTAAATTAATTTCATTTGTTCGCCACTTTCATGCAAAAATGAGCAACAACACTTTCTTTTAGTAGGATATCTTCATAACTTTATTGTTTCACATATAATGATGTTTTTTATATAACTGAACTATTTGATAATAATTATTTCAATTACTGAATTATATTCCAATTTGATATTATTATATTTTCTGTCCCATTTTTCTGTAAAAAAGGTTTATTTCAGAAGTTACAGAGGCTCTAATTTAATCATCCATTAACATAGAATGTTTCTTATAAATTCGCTTAATAATTTTATATTCATTGTATGTTGCCTTGCTTAAAGCGAACTTAAGAAGTAATTAATCGGTTATAGAGATATTATTACACTTGTGTTAAGAAATAAAGCAACAAGTAAAAAACTCTCCGGTGAATGGAATGAAGTGAGAAATAGGGATATCCTCGGTGATGGTTCGAGTCCCAGCTAGGTCAGCGTTGAGATTTATCTCCGCAAAACTCCCCGCCCTGCCCACGATCAGTAGGGGACACCGATGGGCTTGGGAAGACCGCCGTCCGTCGGATGGGGCGTTAAAGCCGTGGCTCCGTGTACTGGAGAGTCACACCTTGCGCACGTTAAAGAACACACTGGATGGCTTTGACAGGAGGCTACCATCTGTCTCCCAACAGCTGTTCCAGTGGGTCTCCTCCCCCCAACCTTCTCTGAGCCTTCGGGGTCCATGTGACCTGGTCACATGGACCCCGAAGGCTCAGAGAATGCCGCTCAGAGAATGCCGCTCAGAGGTAAAACAACCTAAATCCTCGGTGATGCTTCTTTAGCTTTTAAAAATCCGATGGTGCCAGGAATAGATATATATGGTGGGTGATGAACAGTTCAGGAGCACTCCTTCATTGAAAGAGAAGTTTCAGTCCAGACCGTTTCTGTGGATGTCCACTGGAATCACACGATCATTTTCATACTCTTCTGAAAACTCTTTGTACACACTGTGAAAATTGTATTTCGATTTGATATTAATTTATGAAAAGCAACTCAGTTATTATTTAATATTACTGATTGGATCTCCAGCTTCGGCTACGTGTGTGTATGCCTTCGTCATGTTTGCTATAATTCATATGGTTACAGATGAGTTCGGGGTCAACTTTTCAGCCCCCTCCCCCACGTCCAAATCTGTCCGTACTCATCTTTAATGTGTTCCATCCTGGAAAAAAAAATGTCCAAGCATCAGGATGGTAGGGAAATGTTTTTCAAGTAAAATGCATGCATATGAAGAAATAAATGTCTCAATTGTCCTCAATCTTTACTTGTTTCCAAAATTCTGCGATTTAAAAAGGTAAGCAATCTAAGCTTGTGAAAAATGTGATAATTCAGACAGCTTTGGGTAGGATTACCTCTGGCAGCAATGCCGGCTTGACAGCGACTCGCCATACTGTGAATAAGGCTGTTAGTAGAGCCTGCGGCAATAATTCCCACGTCTCTGGAGGATTGTGGGATGCTGGCAGCGAGTAGCATTCTGTTGCCCTAGATCAGAGATGGCGAAACTTTTCGATCTCTTGTGCCAAAAATTCAGAATTTAGCGAACATTTTCTAGCTCGCATGCGAACGTTACAAAAATACTTTAAAACTAGTTAAAACCACATCAAAGGTTGACGCAAAACATTGATAACACTTCCCATCGATAAGTTTATTCATCGCCATTAGCGTACTACTCCAGTCACAATTAAATCCCGCCAAAAGTTGGCTCCAAACTTACGCCGATTGATAACTTCATTCACCGCTTTACATTGAGTACTCCATTCACAAGGTAGTCTACAGCAGTGCCTCCAGAAATTTCGGACACTTTTCGAGAGATCACTCCCGACCCATGACAGCTATGAACTCGATCTGTTACTGTTGGTTCCTGGGGTTGCTAGAATGTAATTGATCCACGGCGCCCACAGGTAAGGAAGTAAGATTTTGGTTCGTTCTGCATTGGGCTTTCAACGTTTGAGAATTGCAGAATGATAACCAACTCCAAGTTTAAAACAGTAACAAAAAGATTTATTTCCAAAGATATTTACACATCTCCCCGAGTACTGACGTGGCTACTGGCTAAGTTGGCTAAAAACAACCATGTACGGGTTGCTTAACAGGTTGCCACTCTACACAGAGGAAAACCTCTCACCTCGTGAATTATCTATTCACTGAGCAGCCGTCGTCTACGTCTGCTCTAGCCAGTTACTAACTCAGAACTACAGGACCTTCTCACGGGCCCTCCGACGTTCGTCGTCGAATTGCCGTCCTTCCCGTCCCACGGGACAGGAAATATAATTCAGTGACGTCCCCCAAACATTCCACTATACTAGATAGTAGTGCATTATACAGAGGACGCCACGTACATTATACAGAGGACGCCACGTCTACTATCTATACAAACCTTCACTTTAATATATCATTACTGCAGAGAAAGGACCTGTTATTATGAGCTTGACATTTAAAGCTGATAGAATCAGGTTTTGCCTGGTTGTCTGATCATTGAGGTGTAGTGTGAGACTTTTGAATTTTGCACTTTGCCTAAACATAAAGCCAAACATATCAGTGAAAATTCCTTCTAATATAAATTGCCAAACATAAACAAGATCTGAACTTTGATGGTAATTTTGAATTTAGAATGCTAATCTTTTAATAAACTTCCTAACTTTTTGGACTGGGGGAGCTACCATGGTGGAGATTCCCAGAGGCTTTTCATCAATGAGCCAGCCTAATAGGGGATCCCACTCCCCTTCAGCAAGGCCCTCGACTTCGTTCTTTCCATCAGGGCTGCGTTTACCCATGGCACCCCAGCATTACCAATCAGTTGGGACCCGCAACTTCTCAGAGGCTGCATCGATGAGCTCGCTTGATTGGGGGCACCAATCTCAGTCAGCAGAACCCTAAACTACAGACCTCTCCATTGGAGCTGCAACCTTCCATGCCACCCCAATTTCGCAAAGGCACCCTAGGCCCCTCCACCACGTCATTCCTAATTTTTGCATTCAATTCTAGGTTGCCTAAAAGTTCTCCTGTGGAGACTCTTAGTTTGGCTTTTCCATTGATAAGCCTGTCGACCGGGGATCCCACTCCCAGTCCCAAGCCCTCAATTTCGTCCTCTCTATTAGGGCCATGAACCCGCAGCCCCCAGCAGCAATATGCCAACCCACGAACTTCGTTGGGGCTGCGGACCCTCAATTTCTAAGAAGCCAGGATGAGCCTGCATGACTGGGGACCCAATCCAGTCAGCAAGACCCTCTACTTCCTACTTCTCCATCCGGCCTGCAAGCTCTTGTGCATATCAGGGACTACAAGCCGAACCCCAACTTCATTAAGGCACTGTAGACTCCCCCCCCCCCACCACCACCACGACAAGGTGGTCCCACTTTGGAGGGGGGGGGGGGGGCGTCCCACGGGACAGTCATTTGGCCTGCGCTCTTTGATCAATGGAGATAGGCCGTAATGTCCAGCACTGCTATTATTATATGTTGCTTTCCTGGAACATATAATAATATCACTGACGATCAAGTACAGTATTTAAAGAATTATAAAAGTTTGAACATATGATAATAACAGCCAAAATACGAATTCTTAGATACCTGAGTATAATAATACCAGATCACTGACGATCAGGTACCATAAACCTGTCTTGCTGATTACAGCAAGACACGTTAGCCATCAACAGCTTTAGTCAGTGGTGGGAAAAAGGAAAGTTTCACATAAAGGATTACAATGCAAGGTGAAATACAAATATTTACATGAAATCACAAAATTATATCTATGTATCGCATCAAAACCTGACAGTTACCCCCAGAGAGTTGGAATTAAGTAGTACCACAGCACGGAATTTGGGACCGATCGCTCAAGTAGTGGCGAAACCACGGAAACTGACAATTTCTGCCACTGCCCTTTCGATTGCCGGAATTTCTTCTATTATATAATATGATTATGTTTTTATGCTAGTTAAGATGCTAGTCTATTTCATGCTAGTTAAGATGCTAGTCTATTTCATGCTAGTTAATGGTATCTGTTTATCATACAACACAAATTAAATGATACAGAATACTGAAGATTTAAATATAAAGATACAAAAAATACTAAGTTCCTCCACTATGAAGAGAACATTAAAAAAAACTGTTTTTATAATAAAAATCATTCTATCAAATGCAAAAATTCATTCACGACTTTCTCAGAGCGGTTTGGTGTAATTTGTTCGACAAAATTGTTTGACGGAAACTTATTCGACAGAAATTTGTTCGACAGAATTTTGTCCGAAACGGAAATTTGTTCGACCAACATTTTATTGAAAGCTTCAGAAGTGAGAAATATTGAGAGGCAGCTAGGGGAGGTACTCCTCGATAAGGTCTCTTCTGGTTTGTTACTGGGGAATCATTCGACGTGGGGGCGGGGGGGAAGTCTGTGAAGAGAGGCGATAGAAAAGAAGACTAAGTTTCAGATTAAGCAGAATAAAACATTCCTCGTTTTACCGATCATCTAGATACTTTTTACTTCCTCTTTGTTTTCACCATTAAGCTACATTAAGAGCTTTGTAGAAGAGGAATACTGCTTGAAATTTAAAACCGGAGTATTTTACCACAATTACACTTTTCCTTTTTGTAAACATACTCCGTGCCTATTTTAGGTTGGTGACCTTCTATCTCGGACAGAATTTAAAGCTTCGATAAGTAAAGAGATTGATAGTTAATTTAGCAATAGTTAGAAAATCCCAGGAAAAGTTTAAAACAGGGGAGGGGGGAGGGCTTATTTGTTCTGAGTTTTTCGTGTTTCGTTTTTGGGTTTCTCCATGTTGCTTCACGTTTTGTTTCGTGTTTATTACTTTTCTTTATGTTTCTTCATGTTTCATTTTTCATGGTTGGACTTTGTGTTAATCTCGTCTTCGTGACATTTTCTATTTATTTTCTTGTGTTGTCGTAATTTTTGTTTCATTATTGCTCTTTGTCTTTGCTTTTGCAGCTTAATTTCTATTTTTGTTAGTATAATTTATTTTGATTTCTTATTTTCTACGCTTTATCGTTATATATTATATTTATTTCCAGAGTTTATTTTTGTTTGATTTTAATTCAAGTTTTTTTTTGTGATAATTTTCTTTTCTTTTGGGTAAGTGCTCTCTGATGATTTTTTTGTCTCAGATGACTGCTGTCCATGCCTTGAGGGGTTTCAGCTGCAGAGTCTGATTTCCTTTGTATCTTGTGGATAATGCAGATTAGTCCGTATATGTCGGTGGGCTATGATTGTTGGATTGGTGCATTCGATATCTTCTGGGAGCTTTAGGCTGAATGGAGTATAACAGTGCTTGCATTTTTAACTTTCTTTTAACCAACTTTGGCGGTTGAGAAGCAAACAATGCTGATGTCATTTCTTTCTTCTATTTTTAATTTTTGACTATTTTCATTTGATATTTTTTCTGCCAAAACTATACGCTGAGTGATCATTGAAATATGACCACCCCACGTTATGTTAATGGGACTCTAATTTTGAAATCCTATGACTTTTAAAATAAACATTTTTATGGGAAAGTGGAATAAAGAAAATTCGAAATCATTTCTATCTAAACATTCATTTTCAACAATATTCCTTCAGTATTTAAAGAATTATAAAAGCTTGAACATGTAATAATAGCATTGCTGGACATTGGAAGTTAATTGAAACTTAAATAGGAAAACTATTTTCAACCAGTTCATATGTAATTACATATTTTAAAAGTGTGCACAATTAATTTTTTAAATATTCTTTTTTTCGATAAATGTTTTAGAACAGATTGCTGCTCTGAAAAGTTTAAACTCACTTAAAGACTGTGAGAATATTGTTAACAATCGAGATTCAGATAAATTTGATTCAGACTTTTAAATTATCCTCCGCCACATTTTCTCACAAAACGCTGATTTTAGAAGTTATAGATTTTCGGAGTTGACATAACATGAGGTGATCATGTTACCTGAATGTGACACTAATTTCGAAACATTGCACTGACTTCAATGATTACTCAGAGTATGTCTTTTGTAATGGCCTAGATCTAGTCAATACAGGAATAAATATTTTGGGTTTTGGGAGAGGGCGAAGTGGTCAGATAGAAGCAGAACGAACTTAAACGTAATTCCAGCATATTAATTTTTCCTTCTATTTTAGAGCTCTTTCAAAATTTTTATGCAAAATATATATTAATATACATCATTAACAGTTTTGACTACATTTCCGGGTATTAATACGACCAAGGATCTCTGAATTCAAAGAGAAAACTACAATGGGGGAGAGGTGACCATTCCTAAAAAAATCTCTTATTGTCCACCGAGACTTAGTCTCCATGACTGTGAGCTTTATCGCCACTGCCATAGGCATCCGCAGAGGGGGCAAACGGGGCACTTGCCCCCCCCCCCCCCCACCCACCCTGGGATCGAGTAAAAATTCTTGCTTCAATTAATTCTTGCTTCCTTTATATTGTAAATTTATATACATTATGTATGTGTTTTTGTATTGATGCAATACTGTATTTCTATAATCTACTTGTGAAAAAAAAATAATTAAATAAAAGTTTATTGATGCAATTATTTGTCTCCAAGCTTTGCCCTCCCCTGGAAAATTTTCTGCGGACGCCGATGTCCATGGCTATCCACATTTTCATACGAAATCAAATACACACCATTTAACAGAACAGAAAAAATAATACCTGGATAGTGTGGGCTCACTCACCGAAATATTGAGCATGTTCACAGCAAACTGGAGCGTGTACAGTGACTGCACACGCTCCAGTTTGCTGTGAACGGTAACTGGAGCGTGTACAGTTGCTGCACACGCTCCAGTTTGCTGTGAACGGTAACTGAACACGCTCAATATTTCCGTGAGTGAGCCCACACGATCCAGGTATTATTTTTTCTGTTCTGTTAAATGGTGTATATTTGATTTCTTTTCGAATAAATTTTTGTTTCGAATAAATTTCCGTCGTACAAATGTTGTCAAACAAGTTTCCGGATACATCTCAGAGCATCAGTCCACGCGAAAAGTTCTCTGTGGTCGGGCATTGTCAGCCATTGTTACCCGTTGCATCTCTAAAAAAACCAATGTGATCCAGGATCTCATCTCTATATCTGACACCAGTCAGACCTTGCAGATTTACCTCTAGCGAGCTCGTGGAGAGGATTACGACCATCGATACATATCCCAACCCTGACCATCAATCAACCATCTCCATGTTGGTCCCTTACCTGAGTGTCGGGTTGGATGAAATAGTGTCTCATTTTCGCCACATGAATGTCCAAACCACTTTGAAAACTGAATCTTCACTCATCAATAAAGAGCACATTGGCTCATTGTTGATGGGTCCAGTTTAGAAGTTTGATGGCATCATTGTAAACGAGCTCTTCTGCCAAATTTAAATAGTACTATTTATTCGGTAGAAAAAAAAATAAAAATCTACAGCATGTCATTAAGAAAGCAAATATTCGTCAGGTGTAAGAAATCACAAAAACTGAAATCTTAGATAAAAAAAAAATAGCTCCAAATCTTTTGTTTGTGACCCTAAATAAACAAAAAAATATCATTGCGGAACAGGTGATATCAATGGCGTATTCAGGAATTTCTAATGGGGGGAGGTTTTTTTTTTTTCAGTATGTAGCAATGGCCGAGTGGTTAGCACGCTTGGCTACTGATCTAAGGGACCTGGGTTAGAGCCCCGGGTAAGGCATGGATGTGTGTGTTGTTTTCCTGCTGAGGGCCTGCCAACCTCACAGACCTTCTACTATGTCATATAAACTGACAGGCTCCTGTCAGACCTCTGTGGCAAGCACCTGCTTGAGGGGGTATTTATTTATTATTATGTTTGAGTCCAATTAGGAGAGTGTTAGACGTTCCATACAGAATACATTATATAGAAAATTAACAACAATCTTTGTATACAATTAAATAACCACACATTGAGGCTGATTACGACCCTGAATCTCGATCTGTATTTCGTCAAAGGTACGAGAAAGTGTGTCTTCAAATAAATGCATGGTGAGCACTTTTTTTTAAAAACGTTACATAAACTTTTTTTAAATATTAACTATTATTATTTTTATTATAAATATTAACTATTTATTTTAAATATTAACTATTATTATTTTTATTATTATTTAAGTTATATTAACATATAACTTTTTTTTAAAAAAAACGTTACATAAAAGTTTTTTTTTTAAAAACGTTAATAGTAATACAGTCTGGATAATCAAGTTTTTACTATACACGTTCTCTTCTCATTTGTATGCTACTGGATACTGGAGAACTTTCTTGTCTCTATACCATTGTGTGGTGGACTCGTTAACCATTAGGCCACCTTGACACTAACAAAGAGAGTACAGCACTGCAGATTTCTCTTTAGAAAAATGAAATTTGGATGCCAATCGAAACATAGGACGAAACATAAGAACAGAGTCAAACCCCAATCCCCATCAGTGAAGTTGCAATCTTGAATTGAAACCAGCTCCGCGAAATTACACGTGGGCAGACAGGACTGCAGCGAGCAACTCTAATAAACTACGGAAGTAAGCCTACGTAGTAGGAATAGTTGCCAAAGGCCATGTGCGTGCTACAACCAGCGAGTAAAGCCAAGGATTCAGAAACTGGTCTGTGATGGCCTCTGTTTCTTTCGCCGCTGCCACCCCACGCCGTGCATAGTGCGTCCCCTCTAGGGTTACGCCAGGTCAAACGGTTTGTTAAAAACGATATTTCCCCGCCAGTCCCAATCTCGATGCCAACTGCTGATAAGCATAATTACGCGGCGTGCACGCCTGTAATCTTCACACGTGCACGCACGCAGCACACCGAAGTGGGCAGGGAACGATTGGCCAGGCCTGTGTTGGCCCGGTGGGTCGGACGTAGAAGGGGGGTTAGAAACGATCCCGCTGTGGCTAATTACCGACGAAAACAATCAGAAAGATAAAGAGGAGTGGGGGAGAGGTGAGACTTCGGTATTGTCAATCACCTGATCGTTATCGGTGTCAGTAATTTAATAGAAAGTCAGTCTGAAGAGTCTGTCAAATGGATGAAACAAAAGTATTTGGCTGCGATGGTTTTCAATTATTCTTCTGTTAATGAAAGAGCGAGGTCTTATGGCATCGAAGCAACTGAACTAATCATCTCTCGCTCTAAAGGTAGGGGGGGGGGGAGGACTTGAAGATGTTGAGAGCATCTGGAGCATTATTATCTTGGATGCTTAACTCAGGAGTTCCACGTAAAAGTTTATGTTCCTATTAAGCGATCGGCGTACTTCAGACTTACTACTAAGTCTGCTTTCAGAAAACTAGTCCGATGATCACTGATGCTTTCTTATCTCTGATGATCACTCACTACTTTCAAATGCAAACTTCTTATGAGTTGCTGTGTAATTATACGAAGTCAGAAAGTAAGGTTTCATATTAAATTTCTGAAAAAGTCAGATATTTCACCGAATATAATATGCAGGAAATGTTCCCACGTGTATTATTTTACACGTGAGGATATATGTGTATTATTTTTCCGTGTAGTCGCCTGTCTCGTTGAGGTACTTGTAACGATTGATCATCTTACCAAAGCCCTATTTATAGATGGACAGGTATTGCTCCTAAAGCCATTTTGTGACTTCCTCTCTGACGGCGTCTATAATATCATCAATAACTACATCAATACGTATGTACAACCAATTACGGAAATGGGGTTGGGTTGTTTTACCTCTGAGCGGCACTTTTTTGCACACCATGGGCTAAATGGCTAGGTCACATGGACCCCGAAGGCTCAGAGAAGGTTGGGGGAGGGGACCCACTGGAACAGTTGTTGGGAGACAGATGGTAGCCTCCCGTCAAGGCCATCCAGCGTGTTTTTTAACGTGCACAGTGTATGGCTCTCCCGCACACGGGGTCACGGCTTAACGTCCCATCCGACGGACGGCGGCCTTTCCAAACCCATCGGTGTACCCTACCGACCGTGGGCAGGGCGGGGAATTTTGCGGAGATAAATCAAAACGCTGACCCAGCTGGGACTCGAACCTGGGAACTACAGATTATGAGGCCTGGCGCGCTACCGACTTAGCCATCCCCGCCCCACGGAAATGGGGAAGAGGACTGCGATAAAACGGCGTCCCGCTAGTTTCGAAGATGGCAAAAAAAACTAGCTGTATTCGGCGTACTACACACCATTCTAAAAATGCGTTTGAGAGCCTTGCCATTCCCAAGTGCTGCGCATGTGTGTGGCGAGAAAATATATGACATCTTCGGAATGTATTTTTCATCAGGGAACAGGGAGGGAGATGTCATAGAATCGACGTATTTTGCCGTCCCCTAGTTTAAAAACTCCTATTTCCAGCACTGCTTATAACCAACACAAAAGGAAATCTAAAGTAAAACGTAAACAGTGATGATGTAGTAGTTAGCATACCTGGCAAGTTACTGGGAAGCGAGGGTTCGAATTCCACTCATTGCAAAACTAGATTTTTTCCAGCTTAATATTTCATGATCCCATGTCTGCAATATATCTCCTGTGATACTTTACTACTGAACAAGCAATACGATTTCATTAAAATTAATTTTTTAATTAGAATTCGCTTCTCCGAAGTGGGACCTCTTGTCCTCTTTACGTTCTTTTTCTCTTTTACAGGTTTAACTTCTTTTTCATTAGCCACACAAAAAGAGATTGTTGGCACAGACGCTCTATAGACTTGCCATGACGTCACAAGGCTTTAAAGTTGCGTTAACCTATTGTTCTAGCCTAAAATGTAAATTCGGTAAAAATTTCATTCATGGCTGTCTTAGAATAGGTAGATTAATATACGTTGGAATTAAGACAAAGAGATTCACTTACTTGTCATTAATATCTGTTGTAATTTAAGACAAAGAGATTCACTTACTTGTTAGTAAATATCCTAATGGTCACCTACACGACTTCATTATACTGACATTTCACTGTATGTGATAATTGGAATTATTGGTTTAATTTGTGTTTAAGCTCAATGAAGAATAACTTTCTGACTTGATTCCCTTACGAACTATTGTAGTAGCAATTAGTATCATGTCAAAGCAATGGTGGAAAGGTTATTTTCCCAGAAACAAGTCGCAATTTACATGTATTTTTTTTCCAAGTAAACAAGAAGAATAACATTACACCTCTTTCGAATATGGGATCTTCATTTTCAAAGAGAATGAAGTTTTTCATTTCCAAATTTTCACCCTCTGAAACTGGGAGAATTCGAACTAATGGATGAATTGGGTTGGGCTGTTTTTACCTCTGAGCGGCACATTTTTTTGTACACAGTGGGCTAAATGGCCAGGTCACAAGAACTCTGAAAGCTCAGCGAAGGTTGGGGGAGGAGACCCACTGGACAGCTGTTAGGAGACAGATGGTAGCCTCCCGTCAAGGCCATCAAGAGTGTTCTTTAATGGACACAAGGCATGGCTCTCCCACACACGGGGTCAAGGCTTAACGTCCCATCTGACGGAAGGCGGCCGTTCCAAGCCCATCGGTGTCCGCTACTGACCTAGGGCAGGACGGGGAGCTTTTGGGAGATAAATCTCAACGCTGTCCCAGCTGGGACTCGAACCTGGGAACTGCAGATTTCGAGCCTGGCGTTCTAACGACTGAACCCCCACCCAGGATGATTTGGGAAAATGCAAATGATACTATTTTTTTAACATCTATAAAACACAAATATTTTATTTATTTCTTAAAACAAAAAAATTACTTTTTCCTCACCCCACTGGGGTTAAGTGGAGAAATTTTTTGCTGTAGGCATAAACCTCTTTACTGTCACAGTGTACAGTCGCTCAAAGAAGTATCCGAACGCTATGGTTGACTGCAGAATTCGGAAGAAATATCTGGCAACGATTTTTTTTAAATTAGTGATCTGGCAATCTTCGTGTACAGTACACGAAGGTTGCCAGATCACTAATTTCTAAAAAATCGTTGCCATATATTTTTTTGTGAATTCTGTAGTCAACCATAGCGTTCGGATACTTTTTTGAACGACTGTACAGCAAAAACCTCAGATTTCTAGCATTAATGCAGCATATCGTTTGCAATATTCATTTGAAATTTTAGCATCTTCCAAAATTTCCCACTTTTTTTGAGGGGACGTCTATTGGGAGATTCTGAAAATGAAGTGTGAATCGTAATATTTCATTGATACTTACACAACACAAAAATAATTTTTCATTTGTTCTGAAAACAAAAAATGTCGAATGTCTACACAAAGACGATGAAGTGAACTAGTTTCTTTTAAGGACTAGCAAAAAAAATGTAGTTTAGAAAATACTAACTTATAACAAGAAAATGCTGACTTATTAACTAATACAGAAGTCTGTCTGCAGCTATTTTAAAAGAAGCGCACAAGCATCGAATTTTGTAGCAGAATCAGAGAGCTTTACTTCTCTGAGTTAATGAAAGGAGAAGATCCCCGAGTGGTTAGCGCGCTTGGCTACTGATCTAAGGGACCTGGGTTCGAGCCCCGGGTAAGGCATGGATGTATGTGTCGTTTTTCTGCTGAGGTCCTGCCATCCTCTCAGACCTTCTACTGTGGCATATAAACTGGCAGGCTCCTGTCAGACCTCTGTGGCAAGCAGCTGCTTGAGGGGGTATTTATTTATTTATTTAATATAATCAGGGACGTACCACAGAGAGTTGGGTTGGGTTGTTTTACTTCTGAGCGGCACTTTTTTGCACACCATGGGCTAAATGGTCAGGTCACATGGACCCCATAGGCTCAGAGAAGGTTGGGGGAGGGGGCCCACTGGAACAGCTGTTGGGAGACAGATGGTAGCCTCCCGTCAAGACCATCCAGCGTGTTCTTTAACGTGCATAGGGTATGGCTCTCCCGCACACGGGGCCACGGCTTAACGTCCCAACCGACGGACGGCGGGCTTTCCAAGCCTATCGGTGTCTCCTACTGACCGTGGGCAGGGCAGGGAATTTTGCGGAGATAAATCTCAACGCTGACCCAGCTGGGACTCGAACCTGGGAACTACAGATTACGAGCCTGGCGCGCTACCGACTGAGCCACCCCCGCCCCTACCACAGAGAGGAGGGGGATGGGAGTGTGAATCCACTCCCTCGAAAATCCTGTCGATAAATATGCTTCCATTTTCCTTTTTAAAATTTTTTGCAATATTACCATATGAATAAATTACACAGTGTCGTCTGCAAAACTAATACTTTCCAATTAGCTTCAATGAATACAAATCATTAGCATTAATGCCTAACCTGAGTGTAATAAAGGGATTCTCACAGATCCCATCAAAGCAGTTTCGAACCAAGAGATGATAATTGGTGAAATTTAAAAACAAGTATGACTACGATATAAAAATATTATTTCAAAGGAGGGCCGGATTTACACATAAGCTAACTAATGTACAGCCTAGGGCCTCGTGATTATGAGGGGCCTCAAAAAATTAAGTTTACTGTGTTGCGAAATTTTATATTTAAATTAATCTATTGTACAAAGACTGTTCATCTCAGCTTTAAATAGTAATTATCGTAAATCATTATTAGTATAATGCTTTTACCACATAAATTTCATATTTATTTTTTAATATGAAACTGATGTGGTTGAAAGCGTTATACTAACTTTTGATTGAATGAAAATGTTTTGAAAATATTTGAAAATTTAGCATTCTAATTGAATGTTCCCTTCAATCAGAATAATAAACAATTGACTTATATCGACTTTCGAAATTTTGGGGCCTCTTAAACTTATTATAACTTAGTGTCTCAAAAGGTCAAAGTCCGGTCCTGATTAAAAATAAATATTGTTTATTATTTATTTATATGTAATTATATCTATATGTAATTTATATTTATTTATTGTTATAAATGTTATATGAATTAAATGGACAGAAACTGAGCGTGAGTTCAAATAAATAGTATATAACAATTATAATTCTAAAAATATTGTAATTTATTACTAAAGTATAAAAGAAAACGTTTATACAATCTCAACCCAATAACACAAATCTAAATCAGTATAAAAATAAACTTTCTAAAGAACAAAGCATCTTTTTACTCTCTCTACTCGAAACAAAAGAAAATAAATTTTCTCTAACAGTCGATAAGTGGCACAGTCATATTTGTGAACAAACCTGCAATCTATAAAGAATAACCTTGCCATTTCCTAAACAACTAAATATAATGATGAACTCTTCCTACAGAAAAGTTGAGATCATAACTGCTTGCTCGATTAACTTAAAATCTCCTCAACCACATCTTCATGTTCTAAACATCCTTCTTTTCCTTGCGAGTCTTCTAACAGAATCAACACTAATAAACTTATTTTGCCTCCAGCGAACACTCCACATAAAACGTTTCTTCTTTAGACTAAACTTCATAGACTAAGACAAACTACGTTTTACTTCACCTAAATTCTTCTAATTAATACTTTTTCCTTATTCTTTTAGTCAAGTTCATTCGATGTCGTTGGTGACGTAACTCGCACGCTGAAGCAGATGCGAGCATTAAGATGAAACATCACATCACAAGTTCATCGTAGCACTTTCATCTGTTGTAACGATATTTTAAAACAATTTAAAATTAATAATCACTTGAAAGCCATCCCGTGGCCGAGTGGTTAGCACGCTTAGCTATTGATCTAAGGGACCTGGGTTCGAACCCCGGTAAGGTATGGATGTTTGTGTTTTTTTCTGCTGAGGTCTCGCCATCCTCACAGACCTTCTACTATGGCGTATAAACTGGCAGGCTCGTAAGGGACTTACTCTTTGCTCCATTTTTAAAATTAAAAACGAAAGAAAATATATGCAGCTCATGATGCATTCAAAGCTACTCGATCATAGTCTGATACTTTTTTGATTCGAGGTTGAACACTTCACAAAAAAAATGATGTTTCCCTCAGTTGTGGCGTTGCGAAAAGGATAGTTGAAAAGGTGTGGAAAAGTCACCTCATATGTAGGCGGCAGGTTATGTCGGGAAAGTTACTTCACAGTTCAAATTCAAAACTAAGAAAGATAAATTTCGGCTGACGAATTCCGAGGTGGCAAGATGAAGTGTGCAGCACGAGCAGAGAGTCAACATCTGCGAAAGGTTTAAATAGAATTGGCGAAAAGTCACGTTCTGACCGCTGCCTCTCACGATCCTCATTCTGTCATGGTCCTTGCGGTAGAAAACAGATCGGTATGATTTATTCTTTGTTTCCACACCTGCACACCCCTTTTTAATAGATAATGCCCTCTCTTTTTCTTTTGTAATTCTCTCGCAATTTTTTTAAAAATCTTCTAATGCAGTTTTTCAATTACATAATTTTAAAGCGATCCACATCAATTACATAATTTTAAAGCGATCTTTGGTTTACGGCGATGTAAATCGCCGTAAAACCAAAGGAATGGTGGCGGTTGACGAAGGAGAGGGATTAGGGTTGGGTTGTTTTACCTCTGAGCGGCACTTTTTTGCACACCATGGGCTAAATGGCCAGGTCACATGGACCCCGAAGTCTCTGAGAAGGTTGGGGGAGGGGACCCACTGGAACAGCTGTTGGGAGACAGAGTCAAGGCCATCTAGCCGTCAAGGTCATCCAGCGTGTTCTTTAACGTGCACAGGGTATGGCTCTCCCGCACACGGGGCCACGGCTTAACGTCCCATCCGACGGACGGCGGCCTTTCCAAGCCCATCGGTGTCCCCTACTGACCGTGGGCAGGGCGGGGAATTTTGCGGAGATAAATCTCAACGCTGACCCAGCTGGGATTCGAACCTGGGAACTACAGATTACGAGCCTGGCGCGCTACCGACTGAGCCACCCCCGCCCCAGAGGTATTAGAGAAGACAGACTTTCCAGACGAATTATACCTGAGTTGTACGAAAAAAATTGAAAATAACGAAATAATTATTTTAGAAATTTAGTGATCTAAAATAACAAAATAATTATTTTAGAAATTAGTGATCTAACTACTAACTGTTAGTGATCTAACTACTAATTTCTAAAAAAATCGTCGCCAGGTATTTTTCCTGAATTCTGTAATCAACCATAGTGTTCGGATACTTTTTTGAGCGACTGTACTACCAAAATGATAATTATAATAAGAATAATAACTTTATTCAAGTAGAATAAAGTACAAATAATAATATGCAAAAGCAAATACCAAAATATAAAATACAAAAAATCGTCACTACAATTGTAATCAAGGGACCACCAGACACGTCCAGATTTCATATACTTAGTATAAGTCAAAAATTGGCATCTCCAAAGCTTAAATAATATACGTTGCGTGTCATTAACATAAATATATGAAATGAAAATTAATATTTGCATCTTCCTCTGTTACTAAGTAATATACAACAAAGAACCTAAAAGTTAACAGTACTAAATTATAACTCCATATTATAATTTAATACTGTAACTTTTAACTTTTTTTGTGAGGCTAGTGAAATGGAACCAAGGATTCAATATCAAAATTACTCAGCAAAAAAAATTTAAATATTTTATTTAAATTTTGCCTCAGATGTTTCGCTCCTCAGATTTATATCTAAAGAATTATATAATCTAGGAGCTAAATAAAAAATTGTCTCTGCATTATACTTTTGTGTATCATTGGCACCTTAAATAAAGACCCACCACAACTTAAATTTTGCTTTCTATTATATTTTTGAATCCAATGTTGATTTTTAAACGAAAAGCGCAATATTTTAAACAAATAATTTCTTATAACTGTCTGGCATTCATTATATCATTCATATTTCATAAATTTGGACAACTCCAGGTGGGAACAAAGATTTTACTATTCTCTTATGGAAATGATTAATTTTTTTAAAAATTAGTTTTTATAGACTCCATTCCAACTACATACACCACACTAAGAGTCTGGCAGAGACCAAAGAAAAAAAAATGGGTTGTAAAAATTTTACGGATCCAATTTTTTTTTAGATTACTTCATCTGTATAAAATATATCTTAATTTGTTTAATAAATAGTTAACCTGAGTTGTCCTGTTCAATTTAGAATTCATAAAAAGTACCCAAATATTTATATTCTTGTACCTCTTCAGTTAATTCACAAGAGCATTCATCATTTCTTGGTGTGCATGATGTATTGTGGAGTTTCATTTCAAAGATTTAGCTTTCAATTCAAATAAAATCAGTCTTTTTAATATTCAGTTTAATCCTATTATTATTGAATCATCTATCCAAAGTAGATAAATCTGCTTACATTTCTTTTTTTTAATTTTGCAATATTACCATATGGATAAATTACACTACTGCCGTCTTCGAAACTAATGCTTTCCAATCAACTTCAATGAACATAAATCATTACCTAAATGAAAAACAACAATGGTCCTAACACAAAGCCCTATGGTATTCCTGTTTCTATAGTCTGAAATTTACTTGTAACATTGGGCGGGGCTGGCTCAGTCGATAGCGCGGCAGGCTCGTAATCTGCAGTTCTCAGGTTCGAGGGTTGGGTTGTTTTACCTCTGAGCGACACTTTTTTTACACACAATGGGCTAAATGGCCAGATCGCAAGGACCTCCAAGGCTCAGAGAAAGTTGGGGGAGGGGACCCACTGGAACAGCTGTTGGGAGACAGACGGTAGCCTTCTGTCAAGCCCATCCAGCGTGATCTTTAACTTGCATAGGGTATGGCTCTCGCGCGCACGAGGCCACAGTTTAACGTACCATCCGATGGATGGCAGCCTTTCCAAGCTCATCAGTGTCTCATACTGACAGTGGGAAAGGCGGGGAATTTTGCGGAGATAAATCTCAACGCTAACCCAGCTGGGATTCGAACCTGGGAACTGCAGATTACAAGCCTGGCGTGCTACCGACTGAGCCATCTACGCCTCTTGGGTTCGAGTCCCAGCTGAGCCAGCTTTGAGATTTATCACCGCAAAACTCCCCACCCTGCCCTCTGTCAGTAGGGGACAGCGATAGGCTTGGAAAAGCCCACCGTCTGTCGGCTGAGATGTTAAGTCCTGGTCCAAGTGCGCAAGATCTATACCATGTGTACTTTAAATAACACGTTGTATGGCCTTGACGGGAGGCTACCATCCGTCTCCCAACAGCTGTCCAATGGATGCCCTTTTTCCAACTTTCTCTGAAACCTTGGGATCCTTGTGACTTGACCATTTAGTCCGTTGTGTGCAAAAAAAGTACCGGTAAGAGGTAAAACAACCCAACAACAACTTGTAACGTTACAACAGAGTAACTGTTTATTGTCTATTATATAAGTAAGACGTAAACGACCGAATAAAATAATAATAATAATTAAAATCATCAATAAATATTCCACTCTTAAATGATTTATTTATTATACGAATCATGAATTCTAAATGATATTTGCTAATAATTTGTATCGTTTTTGCAGTTATTATGTCAATTCCAAGTGCCTTTCTAGCACTTAAATTTTTCATAATATTGTAAACCTCATCAGCTGTCGTATACGTTGGCTTCTACGAATAACAAATATCGTAGCCAAATATCAAGCGCAAGGTTTCCCCAAACGTTATTTAGTTGGGGACTTTCCTTTTTTTGCCCCAAAAATATAAACTCATATATATAACAAAATGGAAAGACTAAGAGGAAAATACGAAATATGCTTTGGGAAACAGTCGCATTTTGCTTTCTCACGAATGTTGCGCGATAATAACCTTTTTCTTGTATATATATATATGTGTGTATATTTTCTAAGGACTGGTAGGGGAGGGGGTGGCCCAGTCGCAAGCGCGCCAGGCTCGTAATCTGTAGTTCCCAGGTTCGAGTCCCAGCTGGGTCAGCGTTGAGATTTATCTCCGCAAAATTCCCCGCCCTGCCCACGGTCAGTAGGGGACACCGATGGGCTTGGAAAGGCCGCCGTCCGTCGGATGGGACGTTAAGCCGTGTCCCCATGTGCGGGAGAGACATACCCTGTGCACGTTAAAGAACACGCTGGATGGCCCTGACGGGAGGCTACCATCTGTCTCCCAACAGCTGTTGCAGTGGATCCCCAACCTTCTCTGAGCCTTCGGGGTCCATGTGACCTGGCCATTTAGCCCATGGTGTGCAAAAAAAGTGCAGCTCAGAAGTCTGAGCCTTCGGGGTCCATGTGACCTGGCCATTTAGCCCATGGTGTGCAAAAAAAGTGCTGCTCATTGGTAAAACAACCCAACACAACCTAAGGACTGGTACTTTTTTTTTCAAATACAAATAGACTATTAGTGTTCCTAAGTGCGATACAAAACCACGTGCCACACTTTGGGAAACAACGATCTAGCATGATTGGCCGCGAAGCAGAGAGGTGTATTCAAAAAGTTTCGATGATGTTTTTGAAGAGTGGCGGGGAGGGAGGGTTCCTGCTTGAATCTTTGATTGTGGCTGCCTTAGAAATACATTTTATATAAGTCTTCAAATGGGTGGTTATAACCACATAAGTCCTCTTCCCACTCTTTGAATACGCCATTTTAGTGGACCGAAATGGAACCATAATTAAATCTAGGTATATTTGAATTCTTTTCGATGGGAGGAGGGGGGGGGGGGCGCTCCTCTCTCATACGGGTTGGCTTTGTCGGTAATGGGCCTGGTTCGTAATCTGCAGTTATCAGGTTCGAGTCCCACATGGACCAGCGTTGAGATTAAACCGCCCACTCTGCTCTCGGGGAGAAAGGGGTCACCGATGTTCTCTGAAAGGTCGCCATCAGATGACATAAAGACGTGGCACCGTGTCCAAGAGGACCGTTTCCTGCGCACTTTAAAGAACATACTAGATGGTCTTGACGCGAAACTACCCTTTGTCTCCTAACGCTTGTCCAATGAGCCCCTTTACTCTGAGGGCTTCTGGTCCTTGTAACCAGGCCACTTAGCTCCTTATGTACAAAAAGAAAGGGGCACTTCAAAGTAGAAACAACTCGATGTTGCTTCTTGAAGTTTTTTTTTTTTTTTCATATGTGTTTAAATAATTAATCAATTTTCGGTACTAAAGACATAATATTTCAAACCATTTATTGTTACTGACTGTACGAACAGTTGGAAGTTTTTTTTAACTGACTTTAGTTACACAAAAGAACTGCTTTCAAAAAAAGTATTTGCTTAATGTAAACGAGATAAAAAAAAAGGATAAATTTACGCATTTTTCAAGTTTAAGACATTGAACAAGTGAAGGGTAGAGTGCTAGAATTGGGAAACTGCTAATAATTACAATTAGTGAATAAGTAAAACAGTTAATAAGTAAAATTTGATTTATGTCAAAACACAAATCAGAAAGAGACAACCTGAGTTCTTGACTGAACATATCATACACTCAACTATCACTTTATTAGATACAGTTCCTTGTTATGTCAATAGCACAATTCAGTTAGTTTTTAAATGAGCTTTATGTGACATAATGTGATTGAAGATAATTTAAAGTTCTAAATCAAATCTATTTAAATCTCAGATTTCCAACAATATACGCCCAGTATTTAAATAGAATCATTTAGCAAGCAGGGGCGTAGCTATTGGGGGAGGCACTCACCCCCCAAAAAAATTAATCGGAGTTGGCAAAATTCGAAACGACTTTGTAAAATCAAGTGAATTTTGAAAATTTGATTTTTTTTTGTAAATTTATGGGGAGTTAGTAGTTTCATCACAACCGACCGTACCCCCACTAGTGCTTTCCCCCCCTATGTCGCAATCGTCCACGTTGCCTTCTTGACTTGGACCCCCTATGTCGCAATCGACCGGAAATTAACCTGTGCTGGGCCACGCTGCCTTCTGAACTTTGACCCCTATGTTGCAATCAACAGGAAATTGACCCTGGCGTAGCAACTGTCATGGTATTAATAATTCATAATTAATAATTCATAATTAATAATTCATAATTAAAAATTCCTCCCCCTTTTAACCCCTTGTGCTATCTAGTTTTTAACTCTAATTTTAAGCTCCCCTTCTCGAATAGTCTCGTTTTTTCTTTATTTCAGACTCATCTATATTTTAAGCCCTTGGATTTTGCAAACCCCCTGGTTGACCTATATTTTAAGCCCTACCTATATTTTAAGCCCCCTCCTTCCTACGGACTGGTTGATGCACGCCTAAGAATAATTGCACAGAAAAGGATGATTACAAGTCTCAATTGCAAAAACACCTCCAAAAAGACCCCCTGGTTGACCAATATTTTAAGCTCTACCTATATTTTAAGGCCCCTCCTTCCCTCGAACCGGCTGATGCACGCCTCAGAATAATTGCACAGAAAAGGATGATACAAGTCTCAATTGTTCCTCCCCCTTTTAACCCCTTGTGCTATCTAGTTTTTAACTCTAATTTTAAGCTCCCCTTCTCGAATAGTCTCGTTTTTTCTTTATTTCAGACTCATCTATATTTTAAGCCCTTGGATTTTGCAAACCCCCTGGTTGACCTATATTTTAAGCCCTACCTATATTTTAAGCCCCCTCCTTCCTACGGACTGGTTGATGCACGCCTAAGAATAATTGCACAGAAAAGGATGATTACAAGTCTCAATTGCAAAAACACCTCCAAAAAGACCCCCTGGTTGACCAATATTTTAAGCTCTACCTATATTTTAAGGCCCCTCCTTCCCTCGAACCGGCTGATGCACGCCTCAGAATAATTGCACAGAAAAGGATGATACAAGTCTCAATTGTAAAATCAACTCCCAAAGTTGTATTCTTATTAAACCTCCCTCCCCTTAAAAAACTAATCGGTGGTGTCCAATACGTATTTTAGTACATCTCCTGTATTTAAAAACTCTCTAGGTATTCATCTGAAATTTTACAAGACCACTCAACTCTTTCTGAATGACAACGGTCAGAATGCCTAATGCAGCTCTCTAAATAAAACTTTCTTTAACAGAAAATCAACTCTCAAAGTTGTATTCTTATTAATTAAACACTCACCAAAACCACACATCCCTTCTATTAAAAGTTACCTCTATTAAAACTTCACAAACTCACGTCCTTTTACAAGTTCTCTAAACATGTTGTATATTCTCTGTATTTATTCCTTATAATTAAATACTCATCAAAAATTCTCTCACCTTTATTAAAAAATCACTCCACGGGTCGTAATAAAAAACAGTTTTCTGTAGATGGGTTTCATCAAAAAAAAAAAATCCTCCCCCTGCAGTGAGATTCGAACCGACTATCTTGGGCTCGATAGCCGGACGCACTCGACTATGGTTTGTACTTAATGTGGCCTAGATAGGTGTCGAATGGGTCAGACATTTCAGATATTAACCTAGTACGTTTTTTACAACCTTCGTATTCTTTATAACTAGTTTTTTCTACGTATTTCTTATAATGAACCCGATAGTCCTTTCACGTTAACATATGTATTTTTTATAACTCACGTATTTTAAGTCCGTTTCAGTAACACTTATTTCTTTTAACTCCGTGACTGTTGGCTGTCGCTTACTAGGACAATCCACAGTAACTATTTTTAAAAGACTGGCCCGCAGAAAATGCCGATGGGTTAAAAATTAATAAAAACTGATTATACTCGTCACGATGAAAAATATTGAGGGGTAATAGGGCCGACCTAAAAGACTCAGTGTTCGGATCCTCACCCTGGACAACGTTTCACTGACGGATGGTTAAGTCCTGTGAAATTATTCCAAACGGGGAATCACAAGGGTTTTATTAACGAATGAATCTTGGATCTGTGCTGCTTCCGTGTCAGGAGCACTGCCCTACATCGTGAAAACCCACTAGCACTCTTTATCGTGGTTTTCGGACTCGATATTTTTCCAAGTCCCGAGACGGTTCTCCCAATTCTATCCTTTACGATACAAGGGCGTTTCAATGTACCCAATGTAGACAAACCCTTTTGAAATGACGCGTCCTAAACCTCCAAGTGCTGGGCTTATTAAAATTAGTCTCCATCGGGTTGGTCCCAGTCAGATATCTGTGTTTCCACGTAGTAATGCTACACTGTAGAAAAGTCGGCTAAAAAACCGTCTTTAACATCGTTTGCGTGCGAACGTATGCCGCATCACGCTGTTGAAATCAGGTAAAAAAATAACTTTTTTTTTTGTACGCAGTAGAATGTTCAAAGTACGTTGCAGTTACTGTTGCGTAAAAACTTTAGTTCCATCACGAATGCACGTTAACGGTGTAGGGGAACATTAGTTTTAGCAAATACTTCAACTATAAAAAAAAAATAATACAATGTCTCACGCACCCTTTCAACTTACCTGCACTAATCCACTGATATTTTATTTGCAGCTGGACTGATAGTCAAAATTTAGCAAATATTACAAAGAATCTCTCAATTGTAAAAATCAACTCTCAAAGTTGTATTCTTATTAATTAAAACCCTTTCTATTAAAAGTTACCTCTATTAAAAATCTTTTGCTATTCATTTTGCCAGGACTGCTAAACGATTCCCTTTTATTAAACTTCAATTCTTTGGGATTCATTTTTTCCAACCCCGTTAATCGATCCCCTAGTAAATAAAAACTCTCACTTACCTTTATTAAAATCATCCAGCGCTCGTAATAAATCAGTTTACTCTAGATGGGTTTAATCGGAAAAAAAAATCATTCCGTCGCTAGCGTACCTCAACGTTAATTTCGGGAAAAAGTCTCATCGGATCCAAGGTCCACGTATTTTACTAGAAGAATGACACAGTAACTGTTCCAGAGAAAAATTAATAAAATTTGGTTTAAATTATTCGTAGGACTTGTATACAAGATCTAGCTTTAGACCCTCACCAGCCTAAAAGTTTACAAAGACTGTTATCAGTGTATCGGAAATCGTACGTTTCCTGTTGACATCCTTCAGATCGTTTATTAGGGGGTAGCAACAGCACTTTCGCCACATCACACGATATGGTGCAATCCTTTTTCAGCTGGAAGGTCAAATGTCCAGCGCTTCACTGTGTCTGCATTTGACACTGATAAGGTTTAAAAATAGATATTTCCTAGAATCCACATTGCCTTCTCAGATTGGACTTTGAACCCTATGTCGCAACCGACCATATTTTAAGTCCTCTTCATAGAACCCCTGGTTGACTTATATTTTTAGTCCTCTTCTCGAATTTTCTTGTTTTTCCCCTGTTTAACCCATATTTTAAGCCCTCCCCTCTTCATAGATCCACCTATATTTTAAGCCCTCCCCTCTTTAAACCAAATCAGTTTTTGCGCATTTAATCGGTGTCATCCAACGTCCATACTATTTTTAGTATGTCTCCTGTATTTTAAAAAAAAAATATTGGCTTTCGTCGCCGTATTTGAACGCGCTACCTCAGTACCGATAGCTGAAGCGTCATCGCCAGGGCGCGGATTTTTGCGGAGATAAATCTCAACTCTGGCCCTGCTATCCGCTCGACAATATTTGCTACTGATAAAACGATTTCCTTCATTAAAAATAAAAACTAATTAAATAATGGGGTATCACTGAGAAAATACTGTGAAGAACAAACTGATTTCGTGCTAAAACATCTCCAGATTTCAGCTTACTTGAAAAACTATTGTTAGAAATGAACCAGTGACTTGAATCACTCAACTTCCATAAGAATACACAATTATGGTACAGTGTCGGGAAGAAATATGTTTCAACGAAATTCAATTGCATGTATTACGATCAGAAAAATAATTTAGTGGACAAAGTTTAAAATAGTTATTAAATGGTACCTTACAGTGCAAGTGCGCTTCAGGCGAAAAGCCTCCCCTTCGAACACTGCACTCCGTTTTTCCGAAGTAACTGTGTCACAAGTCTTCCTACATCATCCCTAAACAGAGAATCGGATTCAATGTGCAAGAAGATCAAGACCTCATTTGAAGGAGCACATAGTGGATACTGTACTCCATAGTGAAATGAACATTGGCCTCTTGCGGGACCTAGTTATATCCCTACTCCAAGAGAATTACTAATGAAAACGTGCTATTGTTAATGTATGTAATTCCAACAAAAAATGTTTTGTATGTTTTAGCCACTTTGTATCCTGCAATAGGAAACACTGAACACCTTAACAACTATATACATTTAGAAGAAAACACATCAGGTCTAATTTTCCCTTTAACAATAAATCAAATATCTAAATTCGAAAAAATTAACGTTTCTGTCTGGATACGAGAAAGAGATGTTCCCACTCTACATCACACCATTCAGATTTAAAGCGCACGCAAATCTCCTACTGTTATCAGACGATGAAAAGTAGCATTATTGTTCCATTAAGAATTTGTTTCTATGAAATTCAAAGGGAGAATGCTGTTTTCCATATTATAGGGAATGCAATTAATACATTCCTTGCAGATGGCTGTCCTTTAGGTTACGAAATAATCTTATTAGAACGCTTAAAATTGAGATGACACACATTAGCTCCTCGGAGAAGCGCTAGCGGGTAGAAGAATATACCCGTGTAATGAAAATATTCATTCGACATAAAAAAAAAAAAACCTACGCCAATATCGCGTACACTGACGTGCTCCTCTTTGCTGATGTGTTTGGTGGCAGATACTGACCCCTGCTATGTTTACACAGCTTCTGCCTTCATACCTGAAGATGACAAATACTAGAGTTGATAACCTACAATGTATCTTTTTGGAAGGCATACGAGGAGGAATTTCGGTGATATGCAGACAACAAGCATTTAGAATGAAAAACTGATTGCAAGTTTGCTTTACTGTCATACAAACCTGAAAAGAGATGAAATGGGTAGTACTTTACCCATGATATACCATGTGACTAGGTCGTTAAATCAAATTACATGCATAAACGAAAATTAGAAAAACAACGAAATGCTTGGTAAATTCAATGAGAATCACTAAAATGTAAAGAGTGTTGGAATATCTGTAAATGCACACACGTTTCATTGGATAGGTGAATATTTTCACAATTCTTTGGAAGTGGAAGGCACAATAACTGTAAAACATACTGTGACGAGAGAGAAAGTATAAAAATGTAGTGGGATGGTTGTAAAAAATCGCTTCAAAACAGAAAATTACAACGCAAATACTGAAAGATAGAAAAAAACGACTATTCGACGGTTATTCTAAACTGCTATCTCACGCTCTTTTCAGATTTCCTGGTTCTATAGTTCCCTAGTACGTAGCGCATAAGTGTGGGTGTAGTTGGCTATTTTTCGTTGCAAACACAAGTTGTTTTCACTATTAGTTATTTTTCCTGCATGAGAATACACATTTCTATACTACATTGCGTACACACGGATGGACGAATATCACAAAATACTTTGCATATAGAAAACATCAGCAAAGAACCACAGAAGTTTGGAAATTTAAAATCTGAAAACTCAGTGTTTATAAGAAAACAACAATATTTTCAGTACTTCCATGAAAAGTTGAGTCCCAGAATCGATCCGCTAGACCTGACCTTGCATTCTCTGACTTCAACCACCAATAACACGTAATGTAAGCTCTCTCGTCGGTTATCCCAACCCGCTATCTCTTTTCAGAGTTTCTGGTCCCCTCGCTACGTTTGAATAAGCGCATAAGTGTGGGTGAAAATGGCTATTTTTCGCTGCAAACACAAGTTTTTCGACAAAGATAGGGTGTTTCACTACAATCTAACATGGGATTTCATGTGTGTTTAGTTATTTTTCCTGCATGAGAATATTTCTAATCCTTCTCATAGACAGCAGGTTAGTTACTTCGGATCTAACAAAGCCAAGGTTTGAGATCCATAGTAAGACATGAACGTTTGTGTTGTTTTCCTACCAAGATCCCGACATCCTCTCACCCCCTTCTACTGGGTCGTATGAAAAAATCCTGTAACTGTTACGACAATTAGCTGCGTGAAGGCGTATTTATTTTTAAAGCAAAGACACACTAATTTCGGACTCGCTAGCTAGAGAATGATATATTAACTTGCTAAAGTTTGATTTTAATGATCAGATAGTGTATACATCACCACTTTTTTAGTTCATACTAATATCTTCTAACTTTCAAAGGAAATATTGTCTCATTATAAGCGATTTCATACAAAGAGATGCGCACTCTATGCTTCACATTTAAATCTATAGAGATAACGATCACTGCCCATGGAACACATCTGTGAAAAACACGCTATGATAGGGTTTGAGGAAGATTTTTAGTCCATGGGGGTGCTGCACTGCAGGAAAGCACATTATCTTTGAGATCAGAACCTACATGAAAGTTATACTGTTTGGGTTTGAGAAAAATTCTTTAGTTCACGGGACACCGCATGAATAAGTGCATAAGTGTGGGTGAAGACGGCTATTTTTCGCTGCAAACACAAGTTTTTCGACAAAGATAGGGTGTTTCACTACAATCTAACACGGGATTTCATGTGTGTTTAGTTATTTTTCCTGCATGAGAATATTTCTAATCTATCTCATAGACAGCAGGTTAGTTACTTCTGATCTAACAAAGCCAAGGTCTGAGATCCATAGTAAGACATGAACGTTTGTGTTGTTTTCCTACCAAGGTCCCGACATCCTCTCACATGAAATATTACTGTACTAGGATCTAGAAAAATCACTATTCATTACATTAATTTTTTTTATTACATTCATGTATTTCAACCCATTTTCTTGTCAAGAGCTAAAATTATTTGATGAATGAACGACAAAATATCTTCAAATGCAATGGACGCATGACAGAATAACTTCAAAATAAGTTCCAATAGCTGAAAAAGCAACTGTAAAAAATTAGATAAATACACACCGGGAAAGACAGAATTGCTTTCAAAACATTAAAATACCTTAAATGTGTGGCTGAATCACCACCAAATATCTCCAGCACACTTTTAAAGGAAATATTGTCTCATTATAAGCGATTTCATACAAAGAGATACGCACTCTATGCTTCACATTTAAATCTATAGAGATAACGATCACTGCCCATGGAACACATCTGTGAAAAAACACGCTACGATTGGGTTTGAGAAAGATTTTTAGCCCATGGGGGTGCTGCACTGCAAGAAGGCACATTATCTTTGATATCAGAACGTACGTGAAAGTTATACTGTTTGGGTTTGAGAAATATTCTTTAGTTCACAGGGCACAGCATTACACTCAAGCACACTGTCTTGTACGTATGTCTGTCTGTATGTTTGTTTCTCTCTCTCTCTGTGTGTGTGTGTGTGTTTGTGTCTATGTGTAAATATGTATGTTACTACGAAATGTGTGTACGTGTAGATGTGTGCATATATGTCAAGATGTAACTGTGTCTGCATGTTTGTTTCTCTCTAGGTGTGTGTGTTTCAGTGAATCGTGTATGTGTGCGTATGTGAGTGTGTGTATGTTCATGTATGTTAATATGTTTCTTTATATGTATATGTTTTCGTGCGTATGTGTTAAGATGTCTGTGTGCACATAGTCGTTTCTCTGTATGTGTATACGTCTTCATGTTTGTCCCTCTGTGTGTGTTAAAGTGTCTGTATGTGTTTCATCTTTATGTGTATATGTTATCGTGTGTGTGTGTTTGTTCACATGCAAGAATAAACGTATTGTCTTACGGACACTTGCTTGCTACAGAAGAAGCTAACAATTTAAAACGAGAGTTGTGGCTATGCAAAATATTTCATCACAGATCTTAACTTGAATACTCATATTTCAGGAGATGTAAGGCTTTTTCTTCAGCACGTTCGAATATTTTTTGAACACGACTGTCTTACGTTACGTCTTACGTTAAGTTTCCTGTCAGATGTCTCGTAACGAACAAATCGTGTGTGTGTGTGTGTTCTGCTAATACAGAAGAGGACATTCAACCGAGAATATTTCAAACTTAGAATAATACGACATCCTGATGCGTTAAGAACGAAGTGGAGAGATACTAACAGCTGAAACACGACCTGAAGCGATCGAAATCCTGTTGTTTCGCGCAAGGGGACGAAGGGTGATAAAACGTAAAAAATCCTTGTTTCAAAAAAGAGGCCTCTTTTTTGAAACTACTGGATTTTTTCAGTAGTAGTCCCCTTGCGCGAAACAACAGGATTTCGATCGCTTCAGGTCGTGTTTCAGCTGTTAGTATCTCTCCACTTCGTTCTTAACGCATCAGGATGTCGTATTATTCTAAGTTTGAAATATTCTCGGTTGAATGTCCTCTTCTGTATTAGCAGAACACACACACACACACGATTTGTTCGTTACGAGACATCTGACAGGAAACTTAACGTAAGACGTAACGTAAGACAGTCGTGTTCAAAAAATATTCGAACGTGCTGAAGAAAAAGCCTTACATCTCCTGAAATATGAGTATTCAAGTTAAGATCTGTGATGAAATATTTTGCATAGCCACAACTCTCGTTTTAAATTGTTAGCTTCTTCTGTAGCAAGCAAGTGTCCGTAAGACAATACGTTTATTCTTGCATGTGAACAAACACACACACACGATAACATATACACATAAAGATGAAACACATACAGACACTTTAACACACACAGAGGGACAAACATGAAGACGTATACACATACAGAGAAACGACTATGTGCACACAGACATCTTAACACATACGCACGAAAACATATACATATAAAGAAACATATTAACATACATGAACATACACACACTCACATACGCACACATACACGATTCACTGAAACACACACACCTAGAGAGAAACAAACATGCAGACACAGTTACATCTTGACATATATGCACACATCTACACGTACACACATTTCGTAGTAACATACATATTTACACATAGACACAAACACACACACACACACAGAGAGAGAGAGAAACAAACATACAGACAGACATACGTACAAGACAGTGTGCTTGAGTGTAATGCTGTGCCCTGTGAACTAAAGAATATTTCTCAAACCCAAACAGTATAACTTTCACGTACGTTCTGATATCAAAGATAATGTGCCTTCTTGCAGTGCAGCACCCCCATGGGCTAAAAATCTTTCTCAAACCCAATCGTAGCGTGTTTTTTCACAGATGTGTTCCATGGGCAGTGATCGTTATCTCTATAGATTTAAATGTGAAGCATAGAGTGCGTATCTCTTTGTATGAAATCGCTTATAATGAGACAATATTTCCTTTAAAAGTGTGCTGGAGATATTTGGTGGTGATTCAGCCACACATTTAAGGTATTTTAATGTTTTGAAAGCAATTCTGTCTTTCCCGGTGTGTATTTATCTAATTTTTTACAGTTGCTTTTTCAGCTATTGGAACTTATTTTGAAGTTATTCTGTCATGCGTCCATTGCATTTGAAGATATTTTGTCGTTCATTCATCAAATAATTTTAGCTCTTGACAAGAAAATGGGTTGAAATACATGAATGTAATAAAAAAAATTAATGTAATGAATAGTGATTTTTCTAGATCCTAGTACAGTAATATTTCATGTGAGAGGATGTCAGGACCTTGGTAGGAAAACAACACAAACGTTCATGTCTTACTATGGATCTCAGACCTTGGCTTTGTTAGATCAGAAGTAACTAACCTGCTGTCTATGAGATAGATTAGAAATATTCTCATGCAGGAAAAATAACTAAACACACATGAAATCCCGTGTTAGATTGTAGTGAAACACCCTATCTTTGTCGAAAAACTTGTGTTTGCAGCGAAAAATAGCCGTCTTCACCCACACTTATGCACTTATTCATGCGGTGTCCCGTGAACTAAAGAATTTTTCTCAAACCCAAACAGTATAACTTTCATGTAGGTTCTGATCTCAAAGATAATGTGCTTTCCTGCAGTGCAGCACCCCCATGGACTAAAAATCTTCCTCAAACCCTATCATAGCGTGTTTTTCACAGATGTGTTCCATGGGCAGTGATCGTTATCTCTATAGATTTAAATGTGAAGCATAGAGTGCGCATCTCTTTGTATGAAATCGCTTATAATGAGACAATATTTCCTTTGAAAGTTAGAAGATATTAGTATGAACTAAAAAAGTGGTGATGTATACACTATCTGATCATTAAAATCAAACTTTAGCAAGTTAATATATCATTCTCTAGCTAGCGAGTCCGAAATTAGTGTGTCTTTGCTTTAAAAATAAATACGCCTTCACGCAGCTAATTGTCGTAACAGTTACAGGATTTTTTCATACGACCCAGTAGAAGGGGGTGAGAGGATGTCGGGATCTTGGTAGGAAAACAACACAAACGTTCATGTCTTACTATGGATCTCAAACCTTGGCTTTGTTAGATCCGAAGTAACTAACCTGCTGTCTATGAGAAGGATTAGAAATATTCTCATGCAGGAAAAATAACTAAACACACATGAAATCCCATGTTAGATTGTAGTGAAACACCCTATCTTTGTCGAAAAACTTGTGTTTGCAGCGAAAAATAGCCATTTTCACCCACACTTATGCGCTTATTCAAACGTAGCGAGGGGACCAGAAACTCTGAAAAGAGATAGCGGGTTGGGATAACCGACGAGAGAGCTTACATTACGTGTTATTGGTGGTTGAAGTCAGAGAATGCAAGGTCAGGTCTAGCGGATCGATTCTGGGACTCAACTTTTCATGGAAGTACTGAAAATATTGTTGTTTTCTTATAAACACTGAGTTTTCAGATTTTAAATTTCCAAACTTCTGTGGTTCTTTGCTGATGTTTTCTATATGCAAAGTATTTTGTGATATTCGTCCATCCGTGTGTACGCAATGTAGTATAGAAATGTGTATTCTCATGCAGGAAAAATAACTAATAGTGAAAACAACTTGTGTTTGCAACGAAAAATAGCCAACTACACCCACACTTATGCGCTACGTACTAGGGAACTATAGAACCAGGAAATCTGAAAAGAGCGTGAGATAGCAGTTTAGAATAACCGTCGAATAGTCGTTTTTTTCTATCTTTCAGTATTTGCGTTGTAATTTTCTGTTTTGAAGCGATTTTTTACAACCATCCCACTACATTTTTATACTTTCTCTCTCGTCACAGTATGTTTTACAGTTATTGTGCCTTCCACTTCCAAAGAATTGTGAAAATATTCACCTATCCACTGAAACGTGTGTGCATTTACAGATATTCCAACACTCTTTACATTTTAGTGATTCTCATTGAATTTACCAAGCATTTCGTTGTTTTTCTAATTTTCGTTTATGCATGTAATTTGATTTAACGACCTAGTCACATGGTGTATCACGGGTAAAGTACTACCCATTTCATCTCTTTTCAGGTTTGTATGACAGTAAAGCAAACTTGCAATCAGTTTTTCATTCTAAATGCTTGTTGTCTGCATATCACCGAAATTCCTCCTCGTATGCCTTCCAAAAAGATACATTGTAGGTTATCAACTCTAGTATTTGTCATCTTCAGGTATGAAGGCAGAAGCTGTGTAAACATAGCAGGGGTCAGTATCTGCCACCAAACACATCAGCAAAGAGGAGCACGTCAGTGTACGCGATATTGGCGTAGGTTTTTTTTTTTTATGTCGAATGAATATTTTCATTACACGGGTATATTCTTCTACCCGCTAGCGCTTCTCCGAGGAGCTAATGTGTGTCATCTCAATTTTAAGCGTTCTAATAAGATTATTTCGTAACCTAAAGGACAGCCATCTGCAAGGAATGTATTAATTGCATTCCCTATAATATGGAAAACAGCATTCTCCCTTTGAATTTCATAGAAACAAATTCTTAATGGAACAATAATGCTACTTTTCATCGTCTGATAACAGTAGGAGATTTGCGTGCGCTTTAAATCTGAATGGTGTGATGTAGAGTGGGAACATCTCTTTCTCGTATCCAGACAGAAATGTTAATTTTTTCGAATTTAGATATTTGATTTATTGTTAAAGGGAAAATTAGACCTGATGTGTTTTCTTCTAAATGTATATAGTTGTTAAGGTGTTCAGTGTTTCCTATTGCAGGATACAAAGTGGCTAAAACATACAAAACATTTTTTGTTGGAATTACATACATTAACAATAGCACGTTTTCATTAGTAATTCTCTTGGAGTAGGGATATAACTAGGTCCCGCAAGAGGCCAATGTTCATTTCACTATGGAGTACAGTATCCACTATGTGCTCCTTCAAATGAGGTCTTGATCTTCTTGCACATTGAATCCGATTCTCTGTTTAGGGATGATGTAGGAAGACTTGTGACACAGTTACTTCGGAAAAACGGAGTGCAGTGTTCGAAGGGGAGGCTTTTCGCCTGAAGCGCACTTGCACTGTAAGGTACCATTTAATAACTATTTTAAACTTTGTCCACTAAATTATTTTTCTGATCGTAATACATGCAATTGAATTTCGTTGAAACATATTTCTTCCCGACACTGTACCATAATTGTGTATTCTTATGGAAGTTGAGTGATTCAAGTCACTGGTTCATTTCTAACAATAGTTTTTCAAGTAAGCTGAAATCTGGAGATGTTTTAGCACGAAATCAGTTTGTTCTTCACAGTATTTTCTCAGTGATACCCCATTATTTAATTAGTTTTTATTTTTAATGAAGGAAATCGTTTTATCAGTAGCAAATATTGTCGAGCGGATAGCAGGGCCAGAGTTGAGATTTATCTCCGCAAAAATCCGCGCCCTGGCGATGACGCTTCAGCTATCGGTACTGAGGTAGCGCGTTCAAATACGGCGACGAAAGCCAATATTTTTTTTTTAAAATACAGGAGACATACTAAAAATAGTATGGACGTTGGATGACACCGATTAAATGCGCAAAAACTGATTTGGTTTAAAGAGGGGAGGGCTTAAAATATAGGTGGATCTATGAAGAGGGGAGGGCTTAAAATATGGGTTAAACAGGGGAAAAACAAGAAAATTCGAGAAGAGGACTAAAAATATAAGTCAACCAGGGGTTCTATGAAGAGGACTTAAAATATGGTCGGTTGCGACATAGGGTTCAAAGTCCAATCTGAGAAGGCAATGTGGATTCTAGGAAATATCTATTTTTAAACCTTATCAGTGTCAAATGCAGACACAGTGAAGCGCTGGACATTTGACCTTCCAGCTGAAAAAGGATTGCACCATATCGTGTGATGTGGCGAAAGTGCTGTTGCTACCCCCTAATAAACGATCTGAAGGATGTCAACAGGAAACGTACGATTTCCGATACACTGATAACAGTCTTTGTAAACTTTTAGGCTGGTGAGCGTCTAAAGCTAGATCTTGTATACAAGTCCTACGAATAATTTAAACCAAATTTTATTAATTTTTCTCTGGAACAGTTACTGTGTCATTCTTCTAGTAAAATACGTGGACCTTGGATCCGATGAGACTTTTTCCCGAAATTAACGTTGAGGTACGCTAGCGACGGAATGATTTTTTTTTCCGATTAAACCCATCTAGAGTAAACTGATTTATTACGAGCGCTGGATGATTTTAATAAAGGTAAGTGAGAGTTTTTATTTACTAGGGGATCGATTAACGGGGTTGGAAAAAATGAATCCCAAAGAATTGAAGTTTAATAAAAGGGAATCGTTTAGCAGTCCTGGCAAAATGAATAGCAAAAGATTTTTAATAGAGGTAACTTTTAATAGAAAGGGTTTTAATTAATAAGAATACAACTTTGAGAGTTGATTTTTACAATTGAGAGATTCTTTGTAATATTTGCTAAATTTTGACTATCAGTCCAGCTGCAAATAAAATATCAGTGGATTAGTGCAGGTAAGTTGAAAGGGTGCGTGAGACATTGTATTATTTTTTTTTTATAGTTGAAGTATTTGCTAAAACTAATGTTCCCCTACACCGTTAACGTGCATTCGTGATGGAACTAAAGTTTTTACGCAACAGTAACTGCAACGTACTTTGAACATTCTACTGCGTACAAAAAAAAAGTTATTTTTTTACCTGATTTCAACAGCGTGATGCGGCATACGTTCGCACGCAAACGATGTTAAAGACGGTTTTTTAGCCGACTTTTCTACAGTGTAGCATTACTACGTGGAAACACAGATATCTGACTGGGACCAACCCGATGGAGACTAATTTTAATAAGCCCAGCACTTGGAGGTTTAGGACGCGTCATTTCAAAAGGGTTTGTCTACATTGGGTACATTGAAACGCCCTTGTATCGTAAAGGATAGAATTGGGAGAACCGTCTCGGGACTTGGAAAAATATCGAGTCCGAAAACCACGATAAAGAGTGCTAGTGGGTTTTCACGATGTAGGGCAGTGCTCCTGACACGGAAGCAGCACAGATCCAAGATTCATTCGTTAATAAAACCCTTGTGATTCCCCGTTTGGAATAATTTCACAGGACTTAACCATCCGTCAGTGAAACGTTGTCCAGGGTGAGGATCCGAACACTGAGTCTTTTAGGTCGGCCCTATTACCCCTCAATATTTTTCATCGTGACGAGTATAATCAGTTTTTATTAATTTTTAACCCATCGGCATTTTCTGCGGGCCAGTCTTTTAAAAATAGTTACTGTGGATTGTCCTAGTAAGCGACAGCCAACAGTCACGGAGTTAAAAGAAATAAGTGTTACTGAAACGGACTTAAAATACGTGAGTTATAAAAAATACATATGTTAACGTGAAAGGACTATCGGGTTCATTATAAGAAATACGTAGAAAAAACTAGTTATAAAGAATACGAAGGTTGTAAAAAACGTACTAGGTTAATATCTGAAATGTCTGACCCATTCGACACCTATCTAGGCCACATTAAGTACAAACCATAGTCGAGTGCGTCCGGCTATCGAGCCCAAGATAGTCGGTTCGAATCTCACTGCAGGGGGAGGATTTTTTTTTTTTGATGAAACCCATCTACAGAAAACTGTTTTTTATTACGACCCGTGGAGTGATTTTTTAATAAAGGTGAGAGAATTTTTGATGAGTATTTAATTATAAGGAATAAATACAGAGAATATACAACATGTTTAGAGAACTTGTAAAAGGACGTGAGTTTGTGAAGTTTTAATAGAGGTAACTTTTAATAGAAGGGATGTGTGGTTTTGGTGAGTGTTTAATTAATAAGAATACAACTTTGAGAGTTGATTTTCTGTTAAAGAAAGTTTTATTTAGAGAGCTGCATTAGGCATTCTGACCGTTGTCATTCAGAAAGAGTTGAGTGGTCTTGTAAAATTTCAGATGAATACCTAGAGAGTTTTTAAATACAGGAGATGTACTAAAATACGTATTGGACACCACCGATTAGTTTTTTAAGGGGAGGGAGGTTTAATAAGAATACAACTTTGGGAGTTGATTTTACAATTGAGACTTGTATCATCCTTTTCTGTGCAATTATTCTGAGGCGTGCATCAGCCGGTTCGAGGGAAGGAGGGGCCTTAAAATATAGGTAGAGCTTAAAATATTGGTCAACCAGGGGGTCTTTTTGGAGGTGTTTTTGCAATTGAGACTTGTAATCATCCTTTTCTGTGCAATTATTCTTAGGCGTGCATCAACCAGTCCGTAGGAAGGAGGGGGCTTAAAATATAGGTAGGGCTTAAAATATAGGTCAACCAGGGGGTTTGCAAAATCCAAGGGCTTAAAATATAGATGAGTCTGAAATAAAGAAAAAACGAGACTATTCGAGAAGGGGAGCTTAAAATTAGAGTTAAAAACTAGATAGCACAAGGGGTTAAAAGGGGGAGGAACAATTGAGACTTGTATCATCCTTTTCTGTGCAATTATTCTGAGGCGTGCATCAGCCGGTTCGAGGGAAGGAGGGGCCTTAAAATATAGGTAGAGCTTAAAATATTGGTCAACCAGGGGGTCTTTTTGGAGGTGTTTTTGCAATTGAGACTTGTAATCATCCTTTTCTGTGCAATTATTCTTAGGCGTGCATCAACCAGTCCGTAGGAAGGAGGGGGCTTAAAATATAGGTAGGGCTTAAAATATAGGTCAACCAGGGGGTTTGCAAAATCCAAGGGCTTAAAATATAGATGAGTCTGAAATAAAGAAAAAACGAGACTATTCGAGAAGGGGAGCTTAAAATTAGAGTTAAAAACTAGATAGCACAAGGGGTTAAAAGGGGGAGGAATTTTTAATTATGAATTATTAATTATGAATTATTAATTATGAATTATTAATACCATGACAGTTGCTACGCCAGGGTCAATTTCCTGTTGATTGCAACATAGGGGTCAAAGTTCAGAAGGCAGCGTGGCCCAGCACAGGTTAATTTCCGGTCGATTGCGACATAGGGGGTCCAAGTCAAGAAGGCAACGTGGACGATTGCGACATAGGGGGGGAAAGCACTAGTGGGGGTACGGTCGGTTGTGATGAAACTACTGGAGTTAGCAAAATCTAGACAACTTCACAAAATCTAGGGTAGTTATCAAAATCGAGGCAACTTTCAAAACCTAGAGCAGTTACCAAAATTCGAAGTCACTTAATTAAATATAGGTGAGTTGGCAAAATCGGGACAACTTGGTAAAATATTGGGAGATGTAAAAATTCGTTTTTTTTGTGTAAAATTACGGTGAGTAAAATGAAACAGAGGCGCTTGGTAAAATCTAGGGGAGTTGGAAAAATTCGGAGTGACTTTGCAAAATTCAGGTGAGATGTAAAAAAAAATTTCTGTAAAATTATGGCGAATTCGCAAAATCTAGGGGAGTTGGTAAAATCCAGGAAACTTGGCAAAATCTAGAGCTGTTAACAAAATTCGAATCCAGTAGGTAAAATGCAGGCGAGTTCTAAAAAATGGAATTGGTTTTGTGAAATTAAGGAGAGTTGGCAAAATCTTGGGGAGTTTGATAAATATGAAATGGCAAATTCAAGGGAGATGTAAAAATTGGGATTGGTTTTGTGAAATTAAGGATAGTTGGCAAAATCGAGGCAACTTGGCAAAATTGGAAATCACTTGGTAAAATACAGACGAGATGGGAAAATCGGTCTTGTTTTTGTGCAATTAAGGAGAGTTAGTAAAATTGTAAGTGACTTGGCAAATTCAGGGACAATGAAAAAATCTGGATTTTTCTCTAAAATTGCGGCGAGTTTGCAGAATCTGGGAGAGTTGGCAAAATCTAGGGTAGTTGGCAAAATTTAAAGTCACTTGGTAATATACAGGCTAATTGTTCAAAATGGTATTGGTTTTGTGAATTTAAGCCGAGTTGCCACAATCGAAAAAAATTGACAAAATCTGAAATCAAAAACGAGATGTAAAAAAGAGATTTCTTTATTTGTTAAACCACTGCGAGGTTGCAAAATGGAGTCACGTGGTGCAAAAATAGATGGATGTTGCCTCCCTCCCATTGAACGAAATTCCGTGTACGTCGGTGCCAGATACATAATTCAATTTATACAAAACACTTATTTTCTCAGTTGCCAAAATTTTCGTTCCCCCCAAAGAAAAACATAGTTCTTCGCTATGCCCTGTTAGCAATTTAGCTCTTTCTGTAAAAGACCATTCAAAATTAGCGAAAATTAACAAACGTTCATAAAGGTTATTGCTTTTTTTTTTTTAATTTCATTTTATTTTCAGATCAGATTTCCAAAAATTAAAATGGGTTTGATTAAGATCTTTAAATTATCTTCAGTCACATTATGTCATAAAAAGTTTAATTAAGAAGTTACTGAAAATCTAAATCTGAGTTGCTATTGACACATCATTGAACCTGTACCTAATTAAATGCCCACTGAATGTATACTCGCCTAGGTTGGGTTGTTTTACCTGTGAGCGGCACTTTTTTGCACACCGTGGACTAAATGGCCAGGTCACATGGACCCCGAAGTCTCAGAGAAGGTTGGGGACCCATTGGAACAACTGTTGGGAGACAGATGGTAGCCTCCCGTCAAGGCCATCCAGCGTGTTCTTTAACATGCACAGGGTATAACTCTCCCACACACGGGGTCACGGCTTAACGTCCCATCCGACGGACGGCGGCCTTTCCAAGCCCATCGGTGTCCCCTGCTGACCATGGGCAGGGCTGGGAGTTTTGCGTTGATAAGTCTCAACGCTGACCCAGCTGGGACTCGAACCTGGGAACTGCAGATTACGAGCCTGGCGCGCTACCGACTGAGCCACCTACTCGCCTAGAAACTTGTGGGCAGATGGACAGAAAAATATTTACCTACATTGATGGAATAGACAAAGAAAATGATTCTCTTCTAATCGTGATGATTTCGTCATTTACTTTAAATCTTGCATTTTTAAACAATGTTTAAACACTATAACTGACTTGGCTAACAGAGTACGTTCCACAAAGTTTGCCTTACTAGAACAGCGCTAGCTCCCTAACCACTAGACCAGTTATGGTTTCTTTACTAATTACGCGTAAAAGACTTCTTATGATGTCTTTGTGCCATTCTGTTGTTGTTACAAATGCTCTTCCCCGATTGCTTTTCGAGTCACGTATACAATTTTTTTCTCTGTCAGGTTATTTTTTAAGAGGCATGTGATCTTGTGTATATTCCATTTCATTAACATAAACAATAGTAATGCTATAATTTCAGATGTCAAAAATGTTTTCAGATTCAAAAAAATGAATTAAGAATTAAGAATTTAATATTACTCAAAAATGTTTCCAAATTAATGCAGCAATATTTAATAATTTTAGATATCAACTTTCAAAAAATGTTTCAACTATTAAAAAATTGCCATTTAACAGACATCAATTAACAATATTATACTCACTTAGGACAAATTCTACAATTCTAAATCAGCAAAAAATCTAAATTAAATTAATAAATTCTCCAAATTGTACACATTGTAATACACCTAAAACAGTAAATCCTGTTCTCTTAAACTGCAGTAAACATAATACACAAAGATAAAAAAATTTTAAATTACTTGAAGAACCAGGAATTGAAGAATTTTCAACAGAAATTATTCTAAATTCTTCTAACAAAGACATTAATATTAAAATTTTATCCCATTTGTTTGATTTCCTCCTTTCAACCACATTATGAAATAAAATAAAAAAAAATAAATAAAAAAATAAAAAAAAATTAAAATATAAAAAAAATAATATATATATATTTGTTTCATTAAATTTAGAATCTTCCTTGATGTTGAATTTTCCTAGATGTTTTTTTTTTCTTCTAAATTTATTTTATGAGAAAGCTTGGACCTCTCATTTTTTTCACTGTAACGTTGCAATAATAATAATTCAGATATTTGTAAGATATTTAACCCGTTGGGGAATTATGTTTAACTTTTGGACACCAGTATATAAATGTAAGAGATGAACAGGTAGTGAGCGGGACTAGGAGGTTTAAACGATTAACTTCCTTAATAAACGCAGATTTTTAACTAAAGCAGGTAGTGAAAGGGCCAGTGCTGATGATTCAGTGAGCTTAAAGTATCCAGGTGTTTTACAAGAAATGTTCGAAAAGGGAGTTAATCATATCAAATATGGTTACCGCTAATGATCGAAATGATTCGCATAGAATTATTCTGGAATGATATGCATTCCACGTCTCTCACCCTACAAGAGAAAAATCCCATGCCCAGACCTAAGGCGGTAATAATTCTGACTGTTATTACTTGGAGGAAACGTTGCAGGCGATCTAAAACTACTGTTTGTGTATCACTCAAAGGACGCAGAGGGTATTGAAGGTTATTTGAAAAGCAGAATGTTAAATAGC